>VBSM01000272.1:1938005-2013576 GCA_008086735.1 Cheirogaleus medius
ATTAAAAAAAAAAAAAGAAAAACATGCTGGGTTTCAAATTGATTTTACATAGGGAGATCCTGTGCCCTGGTTTGGGTGGGTAACTAGCTGGCATCAACTCTTCCTTGTCCCACAGGGCGAGAAGCAGCCAAAAGCTCGTGTCTGTCAAGATCTCTGGGAAAAACATGGATGGGAAAGGCATGGAATTCACCTTATCTGTCTACCTATCAATCTATCTACCCTTCACCTATCTATCTGCCCATATATCTACCACCTACCCATCACCTGTCTGTTCATCCATCCATCTATCCATCTAGCTATCAATCTATTTCTGTGGCAATGCTATGGAAACATCATAGAGCAGATGACTCTGTAATCATTGCCTTTGTTGCAAGTGGTATATTTCTGTGGATAAAATAAAAAGAGTGTGTGGGAGGGAGAGAAAGAAAGGAGGGGAATGTTATTTAGTTAAATACTTCATTTTCATAGTAAATTGTTGTTATTCACTTTAAGTACTCAGTTAAACACCATAACATACTCAAGTGATATCTTGCCTTGAGCAAGTAGCACATTTATAAACCATACTTTATAGCATTTGTGCCAAGTATTTAATATGAACTTCTGGTACTATGTTTATAAGACAATTCATTAAACTCAAAAAGAGTGATGAGTTGTACATTGTATGGCTATTCTGTTGCAATTCCATATCCCGTCTAGCTGTGCCCCAGATCTGTATTGTTTGAATAAACATTTTTTTTCTCTTCCACACACTCACCATAGCATAGATACATTTGTCCCTTGCTCTGGTGAGAAAGTGACTGACTCTGGAGAGGACATTTTTGGCTTCCCTCTCCCTTGAACATCTATTTCTCAGCACCTAATTGTGTAGCAGGGACAAGGTCTGAGTGAAATTACCTGACCTACCACCCCCATTCCTGCCACTGGCCCCCCAAATCCTATAGCATAACCCCTTCCTCACCAGAGTAACTAGTGTAATTAGAATGAAATTCAGGACTTTTGATGGTTTGGAAAAGAGAAGCTTTCTTGCTCTTAATGGAGTGGTGCATGAATGTGAAGCCTAGAACTGCTGCAGCCACTGAACTCTAAGGCAGCCAGTCTGGGAATGCAACTGACCCACAAGACAGCAGAGCAGAAAGAGTGCCAGAGAAATGGAGCCCCAGCGCTGGTCAGACTGTGCCTAAAGGCTGCACTCTCTACCTCCAGACATTTTTGTCATGTGAGTCATCATTTGTTTTAACCAGTTTGCTTTTTTCCTTTCCATTGCAGTTCTTGAAAACTAAATGTGTCCTTACCATACTAGTCCCAAAGATAATTAGGGAGTGAGATGTGGAAACAGTTTGTTTTGTGGAAATCCTCTTCCCCATGTGTTTATCCAGCATGTTGTCTAGCCTCCAGGAGCCTTCTTTGCTCATTTGTGACATAGATCAGCTCATAAGGAGACACTTTTTCCTTCTGAACCTGCTTTCCTCTACTTTCAGTATCTCTCCCACACTTGGAATTCAATCTAAAGGCCTTAATCTGGCCATAATTTGGCTGTGGGGACTCTGAGACATCTACGAAAGCCTTTGCATTCTCAAATTCCTCAAACTGACAGCGCTGAGGGGGGGCTGGGAGCTGCGCCTCCTCAGTCCCAGGCACACAGGCCCCAGAGAAGCAGGAAGAGCCAGCAGCACAGCCTTCCTCAGTGTCAACAATGGAAATAGAGCCTGCTGCCTTGGCCTGTGGAAGAGTCCAGGGAGATCAGTCCAGAGCAGCCACCAAGATTCTGCCCTTGACACTATGCTGCCACCAGGTCCTATATCTGCTCAACCCTCCCAGACGACTCCATCAACCTCCCAAAGACAGAGTCCCTTCTGGTTTCCATTTCTCCACCATGACTTTTCCATTACTACTACTCCAAGAGCCTCTAATCCCAGCACCAGAGGTCTCAACCACACTCTCAACTTCCATCCCTAGTACCCACTGCCTTCTTATCCTATGCCTTTCCTTGTTCTTCTGTCCTCTCCTGGGTCCTTTTGTCCTATCCTTCTGTCTTTCTAAATTCTACTTGTCCTCCATGACACTTTCCTAAACATTTGCTACTCAGAAGGGTATGAGCTTTGATGTTATGCTCACCTAGGTTTAAATTCTACCTAGAATACTCATGAGTGATGAAAAGAGGCTGAATTTGTCTGGAACAAGATACTAAAATTTCAGGATCCACTTGTGCACAGCCACCTGTTTCCAATTCTCCTCCCTCTTACGTGGAAGTTATATATCCCAGGAACAACTTCTGAAGAGATACCCTATGTATCACCATGAGGAAAACTGTGGCCCCAATTCTGCTCTCGTCTACCAGTAACCAAGGATAAACCATGTAGAGGACTATTTTACTGAAGTGAGAGGACACTGTAAATAAAGCTGTTACAAGTCTTCCTTTGCTAGAGCACACCTCTCCAAAGAGGAGGAAAGGTAATTCAAAGGAAAAGCACCAAAAAATAGGAGGAAAGTATTTCTAACACCAAAAACAGAGCTCCCTTTCAGCCTATCACCCAGACATTTTCTGAGTGAAACAATTTCTGGGCAGAAAGTGCCCTGACCTTTTCATATAAGCACATGGCACATGAGAGAAAGAGAAGGAAGATAGCTGAAATTCAACTAGTACATTGGGACTTTCATCTCTGGATCAGATAAGACCACTAACCTCTTCTGTTTCTGATTTCCTCCTTGGACATCTAAGTTCCCAAGCTTGCCCCTTAGGAGACCTTAGGACCATTGGAATGACCATTGGCCTTTGGCACATACTCCTTCCAAAGAGGAACACATCATGTTAATTTAACTTACAAAAACAAAATAAATAACACACACAAAAAAATGACTTTCCAGCTCAGTGATTTTACCACCTTGTGCCCCAAGGGACAAGCAGCCTCAGAATTTATGAGTTGACCTTTATTCTCTGGAAGCTTACCATGGTTTTGTCTTTAATGAATTTGCCCAAATACTTTCTCTAGTTGGCAGTGAGACTCTGCATCAACTGGAACAGGAGTTTCCCCGGAAGCTTTTGGATGCGATGGCTTCTACCCACCTATATCCATTCCTCCACTGCCTTGATTCATAGTCTATGCAGCATGGTTGTCTCTCCCCAACTCTCTCTCATCGGATCACAATCCTGTCACAGCTTCACTGTTCTATATTTGCCCTAAAATATTTGCAATAATAGTAACGAATATTTTATGATTAATAATGTTGTTTGCCTTCTTGGAAATTTGAAGAGCTTTTTGAGGAATTGCTTGGCTGGCCCAAGTCTGTTAATAAAAGATGATCGAAGACATTTGTGCTGAGATCCCTTTTTTGTTCGGTAAGTTTTGCTCTGCAAGCAGAGGCTTTCCAATGTCTTTAAAGCTATGGGTGTTTCCCTCAGAATTATAATGATGAAGGTGGCATCTCTCCCACTAAAACCATTAGTAAAGGGTTTACTCAGCATTTCTTCCCTTTATCCTCTCTTACCTTCTTCCTCAGGTCACCTGCTCAGATTCAGATAGAACATAAGTTAATGGGAAACAATAATATCTTTCCCGAGGGTTTCTCTTCTTTCTCTGTCAATGGACTGACTTGACATTTTGTTAGCAGCCTTCAAAGCACTTCACACTTCTCTGGAAAATGCTGAAAGCAATTTATAGGTTCTCAGCACATATAATAAATAGGTTTTCAAAGCAATATCTCTCAAAATTGCCAACAGTATACAGACTGGGTGAGATACTGTATTTTCCTGTTGGTTTCCCCTGGGAGATATTACCAAATAATTGTAGAGACTATAAAGATAGAGATAGGAGTTCATTGGCCATAAACCACTGATTTTCTGTGACAGACTTACACTGCCCAGAAATGACAATACACCAGCATCACATTACTTCTCCCAATCTGGTTTTATGTCCAGAAGTTCAAAAATTCTTGGTCAGACCAGGTGTAGTGAAGATCTGTGACTTTTGTCTCCCACCATCCATTTGCCATTGTGCTAGTAACTTATTCCAGTCTCTCTCAGGGGAACCATCGCCCTCTATACTCAGTCCATGTAGTCTAAGTAGGTTCAGCCCGTGCTCAGCTCAAAGAGCAAACACACAATTTGAGTCTAAGCCAATCAGCATGCTGCATTTCCCTAGCCTTGGTGATTGGTTTAGGGAGGGTCACATGACCCAACCAGAGCCAATAAGATGCAGTAACATGTTGTTGTGGATTCTGGGAAAGAGAAAGTTGTCTTCATTTCTGGATTTAAACCTGAAGGACACAATGTGAGCCTGTTGCCATTATCATGTTACCATATGGAACCTGAGCTGAGACTTCAGCCAAGACAGCAATGGAGAGAAACTGAGTCTTGAGAATGCTATTTGAGTCCTTAGCTCCAACTATGCCTGAAACCATCTATACCCCTGGACTTTTTAGTTAAATGAGCCCCGCAAAAAACCACCCTTTTTCCCTTCTGCATAAGTAATTATTGATTGGATATTCTTTTACTTCAAAACAAAACAAAACAGAAAACCATGAATGCCTCACCATATACCCTGAAATTAGGTTTGAGAAATGCACTCGGTGAAGGTAAAAGTGTAAACTGAGTGATGTGATACAGAGCCTCTATTTCTACATTTCCTAAAGTAGCCAGCACATCAAGCTCGCACTCTAGCTTTCCAGGCTGGCATGAGTGTGTCTCAATGATTGAATGAATGGATGCAGAAGGAAAGTTAGGAATAATTCATGCCAAGTGTTAGGGAATCCATGGGTTTCAAAGCAATAATCATTGGAACTGGAATCTCTAGGGTGAATATGCAACTGCCAATCAATGTTGAATGAGCAGAACTCATTAAATACTAAGCCACAGAATAAGATACCTGTGAACAAGATGGCTTTCACTTGCCAGGCTCTTGGCAAGGCTACCTGTCTCCCTGAAACAGGAAACAGACAAATCCTAAGGGAAGGCCCCTTACCCGCCCCCCGCCCCCGATTGCAGATGCACCCCTGGAGCAGTGAACAATCAGATTCAGGGCCTCAGAGTGTCTCCCAACATAAAGGGGTGTAGGCTGAGAGGGCAGCATGAATTCATGGAAGACACTCATGCAGAGCTTGGCAGCCTCCTTCTGACACTAGTAAGTTAAGCATCCCCAAAACTCTGAAAATACATTTTAGACAAGGAATGCTCAGAACCCCAAGAAACAGGTATCCCCACAAAACCTGGATATGAAGAAGGAACCAGGACATAAGGTGGAACAGCTTTAGAAAACTGTAAATGGAGCAAAATTTTGCTCTCATCCACTGTATCCTTTGTCCCCTATCAGCACTAGGAGGTCCAAGACTCTTCCATGTCTTCAGCCACAGAGGAAATGTGTCAGAGACTCCTCGTACAAAGGATTTGGGAATTGAGTGGGTAAAGGGACACTAAGAATAAAAATAAAAAAAGAGGGATGCTCAGAAAGAGGCCAGCCTCCTGTTCAGCTTATGTGATGAAACTTCCCAGTCATTGACAAGGAAACCCTGAAACTGCCTTCTCTGAACAAATAATGTAATTCTACTGCTGCAATTGTATTCTTTTCACTTCTGACTTATATCATTAAAATACAAATTTCCTTGGAGAGAAAGTAGCTCAGACATTAACTATTGGTAGTCATTTGCTTCTCTGTGTGAAAGCTTTTGTCACTAGAGAAGAAAATATGATGACTAGAAACATAAATATATAGAAAGGATGAGGAAACGGGACACCAGCGAGAGGGAAGTGTATTTGGGCAAGTGGCACACAAGAGGGAAGAGCACAGACTTTGAGGTCAGAAAGACCTGGATTCAAGTCTATACTCCACCACCTATTAACTGTTACTGTTAACAAATCCACAGGGGGGTTCAGTGTTGCCTGCAGCACAGAAAGCCAACCACTGAGACAACAAGGATTGTCAAGGAAAAAAGGATTTATGACAGTGGACACATCTGCTGGGAAGTGTGAACTGCCTGAAATCCACCTCTCCAACCAACAGGGTCAAGGGGGTTTTCCAGAGGCGAAATGAATAGTTCATGAGGGGAGTGAGCCTCATTACATGTTTGGGGGAGCAGTGCAAGGCACACACGCGCAGTGAGAAATCATGCTACTACATATGTTCCATGATCAAAAAATGGTGGATACGTCCCTCTCAGGGTGGGGATTTTAGTATTATAATGAGCTAGGAGTAAATATTGGTCATTCTTTCAACCTTGTGCTCAGGCTCAGTGAGTCATTGGGCACAGTCTGTGGTGGAGAATCACTTATCTTGTCTTCTCCAGACAAACAGGTAGTGTGAGGTTTTGTAGTTATCTCATGGCTTCAAGGAGGTCTCACCATTTCTGGGAAAGAAACTCAAAGGGAATGCATCAGTACAACAGAAAGTTACAAAGTTCTGGGCAGCAAATCTTACTGGCCTGGGAACTTGAAACACAAGAGAACTACAAGAGAAAATAAAATATTAAAAAATGTTTTTTTGCTTACAGAGCCCATTACATTACTTTGGGCTAATTACTTCACTTCTTTGAAACTCAACTACTTCCTCTGTGAAATGGGAATATAGATAACAATCTCCATGCCTTTGATTATTGCATCCTCTCTGTCTTGAATACCCACATATTCCTTGACATTTGCCTGGCTAACTCCTATTTAGGCTATATGCCACCCCATTGTCACCTTCTCGGGAAGACTGTATTGGGGCGGTGCTCCTTGTCTGGGTCCCACAGTATCTACCTACATAGAGCAGAAGATGTATCCACTGTAACACTTATTTTTCTGTACTGTGACTTCTTCCTCTGAATGTCTCCACTAAAGTGAGAGAAGCTTAAGTCTTGAGATCTGTGTCTTATTCATGGGTGCATCCTGTTCTTAGAAAACTTGAAGAAATAAAGAAGAGGGCTCTCAAGGGCTCTCACCTAGGAGAAATGAAAACATTGGACTTAGGTGGACCAGGTAAGAAGCAGGGGAACCTTTCAGGAGGCTGTTCTTCCAGTACAAGGGGAAGTAATGCAGGCAGGGATAAGAGAGAGATAGTCAGCTACACCACTTCTATTCCACCCAAACCAGCCTCCTAACCTGGAGCAGAAGTATGAATGGATATAAGACAAGAATTGTGACACTGTTATTAGGCAAAGTTGAATTCAAGGTGAAAAGCATTGCGTGGGGGCAGAAGCAGTCACTTTACAATGATGAAGCTGCAATCCATGGAGATTATACTAGCATGATCCATTAGAAATAAGTAACAAAGCATCAATATTTGTAAAACAAAATTATAAGAAATACAAAGACAAACTGATAAAATATAAAAGTAATAAAAGGCTTAAATGCACCTCTTTAGATCTCTGACAGATAAAGCATAAGAACATAAGTAAGGATATCAAATATATGAACAATATAATTAAAAGTATGTTTTCCTAGGTTGCTATGGTGCATTTAGAAAAATTACCATCTTTTAGACATAAAGTTCAAGAACCTATGATAATACAAATCATATTCTAAGATTGCAATACAATAAAACAATAAATAACAAAAATAGAAACATAGAAAAGCCAAACACTGGAAATTAGGGGGAAAATATCTCTCCTAATTAACTATTAGGTCAAAGAAAGTAGATAAATTCCAATTGCTAACTCTATATAAAATAAAATAATAACATTATAAATTAGAACTGGGATACATTCAAAATTGTACCCAGAGGAAAATTCTTATATTTAGACATTTATATTACTAAACACATAAGGATGACATTAAGTTAAACAAGCATTCAACATATAAAATTAAAAGGGAAAGAAAAAAAAATTTTAAATTCAAGAAAAATATCAACTCAAAAAACAATGAATTGGTAATCAACAAATAATAGAATTAAATATTTTAAGAGAAGATTCTTTAGAGAAAAATCAATACAACTAATATGTCATTAGTCAGCCTAAAAAAGAATAAAAGACAAAGAACAAAATGATAAAATTAGCAATGAATAAAGGAGAAAACACAAAGGCAGAAGAAATCCAAAGAAACATAGGAGGACATTTTGCCCAATAATGTGTTACTAACTTTGAAAATATGAGTGAACTGTGTGATTTTTTCAAAGGAAACCATAAATTAACAACACAACAAAATAGAAGAGAGAAAACCATGGCAGAAACCAAAAATTATGTCAAAGAGCTACCTGCTTAACATCTCCCATCCATTCAAAATACTATAGTCAGATGATTTTACAAATGAATTCTAGCAAATATTCAAGGGGCAGATAATCCTCATATTAAAAAAAGAAAGAAAAACTATCTCAAAGTGGCCCCAAAGAAAAGAACAAAGTCCCTACCACTAGATAAAAGAAGTCACATGCTCACATTTTAAGACCAGCATGTGGGATGAGAAATATTTTTATGGCCATAATTGAAAAATACAATCGATCTCACTCTCATGCTTACAATTGTGGTCCCCTTCTCTAACACCTAAGCTGTCTCTCAAAGGGCTACTAAATATTAATAGACTCTTGGTTGTCACGAGAACACCATGAAAGAAGCATACCTGATGCTGTCCTGCTGTATTTACCGTCCTGTATCTTTCTACTTGAAGCCAAGGCTAAGGGTGGCCTCACTATTGTAGTTAGGTGACTGTAATTGTCAGGTTGAGCCTAAGGCCACTAACATGGACCTTGTACTTCAAAGGTGTCTTTAAGTTCTTGTTCTACTTTTGAAGAAATCCAAATTGGAAACTGTGGACATAAATGATTTTAAAAGATACATACTCAAAGAAAATGCCATGACCCTACATCAAAAAACTTGGTGAATTGGAATGCAAGTATATATTTTATGTTTAAATTAAAATTAAACAGAAGGGCCAAGAGGGAGGACTAGAAGCAGACGGCACAATGCTGCACTCACAGAGGCTCAAAAGTGGCAAACAGACATTCACTTGTGAATCGATCACCTAAGAGAGAGCCCTGGGAATCAACAGAGAGGAGGCAGAGTGAAGTGAAGGAAAGAGAAGTGGGACGACCTGCTTGGCAGGACTGGAGGTTCCTGGGAAAGGTGCCCACACATGGGGAAGGGACAAAGGGGAGAACCCCCGGCTCCATGCTTCCCCTGAGGATCCTGCAACCAGACTGGCAGGAGGGCCCCTCCCCTGCAGCAGGCCTCTGGACCCGACCTGACCCGAAGCTGTGCAGCCGCATTGCTCTGCAGAGAAGGCACAGCTGGCTTGTGAGCCCTGGACACTGTGCCTGGCACCATTGTGACATCACAGCCCCAAAGTGCTACTTCTACCCAGGGGTCAGACCTGTAACTGCTACCTCTCTCTTGCACCTGCCAGGCAGGAAGGGACCAGGAAGTCCCAGCACTCAGGTGTGCCCCATACCACAGGCCAGCTCCACCTCACACCAGCACCTTGCACCATGTGCCCGCCCTGCCACAGCAACCCTGTGACAGCCACAGGGGAATGGAGGAGGTGCAGTGGTGTTAAAGGCTCTCGGTGCATCTGCCCCTCTCCTTTCTGGTCAAGCTTCCAGAGTAGGACCCAAGCGTGCCATCCAGGGACCCATCCCTAGCTTCACTGAGCAACAGAGTTCCAGCAGAAGAGAACAAGTGTACTTTACCTGATATCTGTTTTGAGCTAAGAGAAGAGGCCTCAGATGAGAGGACGTGAGCATAAAACGTTTGACAACACGAAAAAAACAGGCTGTCTCAATATCCCCAGAAGATCACAATAGGTCTCCAAGTAATGAACTCTAACCAAAAGGAAATTATTGAAATGACAGATATGGAATCAGATTATGGTTGGCAAGTAAGATGAATAAGATCGAGGAGATGGTAGAAAACAATCACAAAGAAACCAAAAAAGATAATTCAGAAAGTGAATGAAAAATTCACTAAAGAGGTAGATCACATAAGAAAAGAGATAATAGAATTAAAGAAATGAAAGAGTCATTTAGGGAAGCAAGAAGGGAGCAATTCAGCAAGAAGATATAACAATTTTAACTATATACACACCTAACACAGGAGCTCTAGATTCATAAAACAAATTTTACTAGATCTAAGCAAAGAAATAAATAGCAGCATCTTAATTGCTGAGGACTTCAACACCCCTGACAGAACTGGACAGATCATTGAGGCAGAAGGTTAACAAAGAAACACTGGAATTAAGTGAGACTCTAGAACAAATGAACCAAGCAGACATTTACAAAACATTCTACCCCAAAACTGTAGACTATACATTCTTCTCGTCAGCACACGGGATGTTTTCCAAGATAGATCATATATTAGTCCACAAAACAAGTCCCAGCAGATTCAGAAAAATCAAAATCATTCCATGTATATTTCTCAGGTCACAGTGAAATAAAACTAGAAATCAATGTCAAGAGGAATTCTCTAATCTATACAAACTCACTGAAATTAAACAACCTGCTACTGAATTATCTTTGGGTCAATGATGAAATTAAGATGGAAATTGAAAGATTTTTTTGAACTGAACGACAACCATGACACAAGCATCCAAAATCTACAGATATATAAAAATTAGTGTTAAGGGGGAAGTTCATAGCCTTACATGCCACTGCACTCCAGCCTGGGTGACAGAGTAAAACCCTTTCTCTAAAAAAAAAAGGAGAGGGAAAGATATAATAAAAACAAAAATAGAAATCAATAAAATAAAAATATATAATAGAGAAAATCAATAAAACCAAGATTTGGCTTTTGAAAAACCCATAATAAGACTGAACAAGAAAAAAAAAAGAAATACAAATGTCCAATATCAGAAACTGAAATAAAAATATCATTATAAACCTTTTAAACATTAAAAAGAAGAATATTAGGGATAACTATGTCAATATTTTAACAAGTCGGAAAAATAGATACACTCCTTTAAAAACACACCATAAAAAACTGACAAGATTTAATATAAAATATGAATAACCCTATAATTGTTAGAGACATTGAATTTGTAATTTAAAAAATTCTTACAAAGAAAACTCAAATGCCAAATGGTCTCACTGTTGAATTAAGAAAATAAAGAAGAAATATTATTTGATTGTCTCAATAGAAGCAGAAAATTATTTGACAAAATTTGACATTCATTCATAATTTTAAAACTAGAAACAGAAGGAACTTATAAAAATAATATATGAAAAACAAGACAAGGATGTCAGCTATCACTACCTCTATTCAACATTTTACTGGAAATCCTAGCCAGTGCAATAAAGAATGAACATATGTATTCATAAAAATTGAAAAGGAAGAAGTAAAATGTTTATGCACAGAAGTTATAATTGTGTAGAAAATCCTAAGAAGTCTACAATGACATTATTAGCATTAATAAATGAATTCAGCAAGGTCATAAGATAGAAGTTCAATATACAAAAATCAAGTAAAGCAACAGACAATTGTAAAATGAAACAAAAAATTCAATTACAATACAGTCAACAAACATACTTTAGGAATAAATTAAGCATAGGATGTGCAATACTATTGCCATTTTAATGGCTACATTATTTTAATGAAATAATAGGATCCAGTAGTAGCAGAGGCCAAGTGATGAAACTTAATCAGCAGAGACCAAGGTTGGAGTAATTAACATACTGGAAAACTGAGAAGAAGTTGCTATCAGAATGTTTTGATTCTATGGAACTTTTGATGATGGCTAATTGATCACAGCATTCCTAGGAATAAAACAGATTGACAGCCTACTGAAGAATTGCTGCATCTATACAACTGAAAAATACTCTAAATCTTGCAAAAAGCAGCCTGATGAATTGCCTCACAGAAAGTTGGAGCCTTTTGCCAGTTCTTAAAAAAGCTCCTTGAAGATAAGTTTGGGCGCTCATGAGAAGGGTCTGCAACACACTCACAAATATATAATTCAAATCTTTTTGTACGTCTTACCCAGAAATACTTGTGGCCATTTATGAGGGTTACATTGCATTGAGAGGAAAATACATGGAATTTAAGGATTACTAAATATCAAGTAGTATCCAAGTGGAAGCTAAAATCTCAAACACTGTGGTGAAGCATGTAATATTGAGGCTTATGGAGATCAGGTGATAAATAGTTTGGGCCTGGGAACATCTCACAGTAGGTCCGGTGAGTCAACAAACTCTTCCTGTGGTTATTTCCCTATTTCCTGAATGTATAATCAACATGGACATACTAAGCAACGGGCGGAATCCCCACACTGACTGAACTATAGGAAGCAAGTGAAGCCCCTGGAACTTCCCCTTTCTACCAGAATAGTTAATCCAAAATAAACACCAAATCCCATTGGAAATAACGGAGATCAGTGACACCAAAGACTCGATTAATGCAGCGGTGGTAATTCCTACCACATCCCCACCTAAATCACTTGTTTGGCCTATAAAGAGGACAGGTGGATCTTGGAGAATGACTGGATTATTGCAAACTTGATGAGGTGATGTTCCAAATATAGTATCTTTTTAAGCAAATCAGTATAGTCCTTGGCACCTGGTAGGCAGTTATTAATCTGGCAATTGTTTCTCTCTTTCTCCCCCTCCATACCCCCTCTCCACTGCCATCCTTTAGAAGTCACTTGCTTTCATGTTAGGGACAGCAATATACCTTCCCTCTTTGCCTCAAGGCTATGCTAACTCTCTTGCTTTCTGTCACAGTCTAGCCATGGCAATTTAGTCATCTTGATATTCCACAAAGCAGGTCCTTTGGGCACAAGTAAATTGCATGATTAAGTAGCTGAGACTCCCATGTCATCTTTCCCTCATCTCAAACCTTTAGCATCTTGGAAAATCCTTATGTCCAACTGACAAGGTCTAATTTACAGATGGTACTGCACAATATGCTGGCACAAGCTAAAGTAGGCTGCTAAAGAATTTCAGCCATGATCAGGAGTATCCCAAAAAATAGTGGTGAAAGGAAATCCTCCCAGATCATTGAACATCTACTTGGGGTAGGATTATCATGAATCAGGTCTATGTTGATTCATGGGCAGTGGCTGATGGTTTGGCTATAAGGTCAGTGTTTGGAAAGAAAAAGATTGGTGAGGTTTGTACCCCAGGATGGGGGAGTAAAGTATGTGGATGGACCTCTCAAAATGTGCACAAATTGTGGATATCTGTGTCCTGTGTGATTGCTTGCTCATCCCTCTCAGAGGTGGAGGCTATATATGAGCTCAAAAGAGACCTCCTCCCATCAATCCTAATCTGCTTACCACCACTGCAGAGTAGTAAGTTTCCAACAGCAGGGATCAATGCTCAAAGCCCAGTGTGGTGCCATTCCCTGGGGAACCATCTAGTCATGTGGTGGCAGATCAATTACAGTGGATGCCTTCCATGATAGAGGGGCAGCCATTTGTCCTCACTGAAATAGGCCCTTCTACCACGGGGATCAGCCCACTCTGTATAGAGCCATCGATGGACTTATGAAATGTTTATTCACTGTCTTATTATCCCTCACAACATTGCTTCTGACCAAATAACTCATTTTCACAGCAAAATAAATACAACAGTGGCTCATGCTCATGGAATTCCAGCTGTCTTAGTCCCACACCTAGAAGCAGCTCGACTGGTAGAATCATAGAATGGCCTGCTGAAGACTCATTACAGAGCCAGCTGGGAAACAACACCTTGCAAGGTTGGGGTACTATCCTAAAAGATGTTGTTGAGCCTACATCCAAACTATGATACTGTTTCCCCATAACTAGTGAACATAGGTTTGAGAATCAAAAGGTGGAAGTGAGAATAGCCCCTCTCATCATTATACTTGATAATCTACTTAAAGAATCTCTACTTCCTGTCCCTGTACTTTTGGGTTCTACTATTTTTAAAAGTTTTAGATTCCAAGAGAGAAATCTTGCCACTGGGTGACACAACAGTTTCGTTGACTTGAAAGTCAAGATTGAGACCTAGTCATGTTGGAGTCTGCATGCTAGTGACACAACAAGCAAAGTAGTGGTTTACTCTTCTGCCTGAGAGGATGAATCCTAACTGTCAAGGGGAAATTGGGTTGCTGCAGGAAGTGTCCATATCTGGAACCCAAGTAGCGAACCCCTTCTAGCCAATAAAGGCAAGTCTTGCAGGACTGGCAAGGACTCAGGTCATTCAAGTTAGTAACATTGACCAGATCTTGTTAAACAAACCAAGGATGTCATAGAATGCGGGTTCTGAATAATAAGGCAGATGTTCCCTTTTATATAATTAGCACAAGAGAAGCCTGAGGTTTTGAGGTAGCTCAGAGCTAATACAAAGTAAATAGATTGATTATTTAATTCAATTATAAAACTACTTATTTTCCTGTGGAATAAAAAAACTTTTATTGCAAATTAAACATGTGAATAAGAGAAAAAATGTGGCTTATCATTTGGGAGTATAAATGTCCCCCCAAATTGGTTGATCGATAAAAATGAATTAAAATGATTTCATGAAAAGAAAACAATACTTCCAAGAACCTGAATCCCAATACTGGGATACAATTCTCAAGTGACTCTATGTTTCCTTGAAATTTACTACAAATTAACTCAATTTAAAGGCTTCTCAAAAGATGAGATCTCCCAAACTGAGCTGAAATGGGCTCACTGGAGGAGTACAAGGAGAGGCTGTGGGGCATGGGTCAGAGATGTTGGGGAATGGTTCCTGTATCAACTCAGCTCATTTAATTCTCACAGCCATCTAATGAGGCAGATGTTGTTATAATTCCCATTTTACTGAAAGGAAAACTGAGGCATAGTGAGCTGAAGTGCTTACCCAAAGTAAGATAGATCCAAGGCAGAGGTAGGATTCTCAACCAGATCTGGCTAACCCACAAAATAATTCCTTTAACCTTCACCAGGTTGCTCTGATCTATTTGTCCCATAAGACCTGCCAGGTTGGCTTATAGTACAGTAATTCATGGATGATGGAATGAAATATTCCCGAAGAAAATTAGAAGGTCACAGCCAATAGTGACTATGGAAGAAATATTGCTACAAGCTGTGGTGCAATCCTATGCTTTTGATAATTCTCTCAAGAGAAAATGTATTATGTTAGTTTATCATTAAAAAAAATTCTCAACAAGCTATTTACCTGTCAGTCTGTATCTGTGGGGATTGTTTTTGTAACATCAGATAAATGAGCAATTAGAGAGTTTAAAAGGCTCTTAAATGTGGTAGAGCTTGTAAACCTGAACTCCAAGGATGGTAAATGTCACATCAGATGTCTTCAGGACATACTGTCTAGCCTTTGTTTCAACAGCTGTATTATGACATTCATTATCCTAGTCTGAGGACATCTGCCTTCCAGCAGAATACAATGGGAAAATTGGGGATCTAAAACACAGGTCACTTGGATGCTAGATCCAGTTGTCCTTCGGTAACCTTGACCAAGTGAAGATTTCCCTCAGTTATTTTGTTAACAAAATGAGAGGGATGAAATTAGATTATTTTTAAGAGCACTCCAAACTTTAACATTCTATGGCTTTACGAATTCTTCCCAATTTCCTAGGCAAGATTCTAAACAAGGGAAAATTTAGCCCTCAATAAATATTAGCTATTGTCATCATTATTATTTGAAGAAGTAGAAAAGTCTGTAAGTAGGAAAACATTAGCAAAACTAGCACAACCAGGATATAAGTTTCTACCATTAAAGACTCATTTCTTTTTTTTTTAGAAAGCTTAAAAATATCTCAGAAAGGAGGAATCTCATGCTTTAAGACAATGATTTTTTAAAAAAGAAAAAAAGCAGATATTTTTTTAAAAAAATTCTTTTCATGAGCACCTGTATACCAACCATAGATGTAGTTTCTTTGTATGAAGTGGGGAATGGGGCAATGGCGGGGGATGGGTGGGGGTGGCCAAGGGTCCCTCCACGTAACCTTTTCTTTACCCTCACCTGGACCCCAAGCACTGCTTCAGAAACCTAGCATTCCTCAGAATACCATTCAAAACTCATTTCTTTAAGCCAACTTATGTTCACACTCGTTAAGGATTAAAGAGACAGCAGAGATTAAGATGAATGATTGGGAATAGAGAAATGTAGGATGGTACAGAGGAAGGGAAAAGGAAGAAACTGGCCTTTATTGAGGGACTTCTGTCCACCAGGTATTTTGCTAGATTCCTTAAACATGCATTAAGAGGAAAGGATTTAAGTTATATGTATTTACAGAGGCCTGGTACCCTGCCATGGCTTCCTAAAGCCGGTCCCATCCCCTACTTCCCTACTGGACGTTGCCCCAGCAATTCTTGCCTCTCTCCTGTCTTAGTCATCCCGAGCCTGGATCACAGCCATGGCTTCCTAATGACTTCCCCACTGTTCACAGAATTCTCAAACGAACAGGCAAGGGACCCTTCTCAAAACAAAAGCCAGATCATATCTCTACCCTGCCCGGGACCTGTAATAATTCCCCATTAAGCTCAGAGTACAAGGCAAAGCCCTTCACAGGCCTGCGGGGGCCACATGCTCCCCACCAGATCCTCGCCTCCTGGTCTTCCCTCACCCTCTCTCTCTGCTACAGCCACCCTGGCTTCCCTCTGTCCCTGGAAAGTCCCAAGCACACTCCTGTGTTGGTGCCTTTGCATTGGCCGTCCCCTGTGCCTGGCACGCTTTTCCCCAGACACGCACAGGGCCCTCTCCCTACCTCTCTCACACCTTCACTCCAGGGTCGTCTTCTCAACAAAGCCCACGCTGAATTCTCTGTTTCATGTTGCAGCCCATCCACACTCTTGAACACTTCAATCTCCCTTCCTTGTATATAAATTTGTATGTTGAAGTCCTAACCCCAGTACCTCAAAAAGAGACCTTATTTGGGAATAGGGTCATTGCCAACATAATTACATAAGGTAAGGTCACAGTAGAGTGGGGCCCTAATCCAGTGTGACTGGTGTCCTTATAAAAAGGGGAAATTTGGACACAGAGACAGACATGCACACAGGGAGAAAACCATGAGAGGATAAAGGCGTGCTGCCACAAGCCAAGAACTCCCAGAAGCCAGGAGAGGGCCTGGAGCAGATCTTCCTAGAACCTTCAGAGGGAGCGTGGCCTGCCCCTGCCTTGAGCTCAGATTTCTGGCCTCCAGAGCTGTGAGAAAATAAACTTGTGTTGTTTAGACCACTCGTTCGTGGTGCTGTGTTACAGCCGCCCCAGAAAACGACTACACTTCCCTGCTTTGCTTTTCCTTCTTTCCGTGGAACCTCCTAGCGTACTGCATATTTACTTTCTAAAAAATCCTTTTAATGTCTATTGTCTGTCTCCTCCTTCTGGATTATAACCAGGTTATTTGTTCACTGAGGTATAACGCAGTAAGTATTAAATGAATGCTCCCGAATGAATGAATAAATGAAAAAATTTACCTCCTTTCCTCTGCATTTTCAAGAAACCATCATAAAATTCTACCTTATTTTTTTATGCCTCAGCTCTCAGACTTACTTTTCTCTGACTTTTCCCCACCCCCACCCTGCCTTCCACATTCCCGCTACCTGTTTTCCTACCCATAGGGACAATAATATTAATATCGTGTTGGTTTTGTCCCTATAATGAGAGGCATGTGACCCAAAATGGTGCAGTTACATCCGTGTTGCACATATCTAATCTTCATAATAGCCCTGTAAAGCAGATACTGGAATCCCATTTTATGGATGGGGAAACTGAGGCTCATAAAATTAAGTGGCATGCCATAGCATCCAGGGGATAATATGTTGACCTTAGTACGGCAGCTTTCTAGAAGGAGGAGTGGCATCTTCACCTGTGTATTACAAACTCCCAGGCCAGGTGGAGCACACAGTAGGTGCTCCATGAACACTGCTGACCTCTCCACTGCGTCACCACTGGCAAATGGCACAGCTGGACTGGAGCACAGTCTGCCCCCACAGCCCACACCCTTGCCATGCAGCCCACTATGCCGGCACAGCACAGGCCACATCACTGCTTCTTTG
Organism: Cheirogaleus medius; assembly: GCA_008086735.1. Taxonomy (NCBI): domain Eukaryota; kingdom Metazoa; phylum Chordata; class Mammalia; order Primates; family Cheirogaleidae; genus Cheirogaleus; species Cheirogaleus medius. The sequence continues at coordinate 1,955,860 of VBSM01000272.1, forward strand.
CATTTTTACCAATGTTTTTCGGTAGCCTCACCTCCCTACCATCCACCCAAAACATTTTCCCATTCCCTCGGCCCTAAGTAATTCATGTTGACAACTCCCTGAGCACCCTCATATATACAATATGCATGCATAGGGATTTTGTCTTTATTTTTTAAAAGTAGAATCTCATACACATATATGTGCACCTTGCTTTTCTCATTCAGCAATATTCCTGAAAACTCCTTCAGATAAACTGGTTTGGCTCTAAATTACTCTCTGTAATAGCTACATGGTATGAATGCATCACAATTTATTCAATCGTATGCCATTGCTGGATATTCAGTTTATTTCCAGGCTTTGTTGGTTGGTTTCTGTTGTTGTTTTTGTTGTTGTTGTTGTTGTTGTGAACGTTGCTACATTAAATATTCTTACAGAGGTGATATCTAAGGATAGATTACGTGGGAGGAGATTATTACATTAAAGGATGGAAAAACAAATACCACATGTACTCACTGTTAAACTGGAACTAACTGATACACATAGAAGGAAGTAAAACTTAATGGAAATGAAGCAGGGGAAAGGGGAAGGAAGGGATGGGCAAAAACTTACCTAATGGGTACAATGTACACTATCTGGGTGACAGGCACACTTATAACCATGACTCAAGCATTATAAAAATGATCTATGCAACCAAAAATATTTGTACCCCCATAATACTTTGAAATTTAAAAATTAAATGTATATATATATATGTTTCTAGTTGTTACAATTAAAAATTGCCAAACATGTAATGAACCCCCATAAACCTATTACTCAATTTCAGCAGTTATTAACTCATGGCTAATGTGATTTCAATTAATCCCTTACCCATTTCCCCACAATACAGATTATTTTGGAGGAAAAAAACATTATTTTCTCACTTCATCTATAAATATATCATGTTTGTATCTCTAAAAATTGAGGACTCTTTTAAAAAACATAACCACAATACTATTATCACACCTAAAAAACTAATAATCATTTCTTCCTATCATCCAGTCTTCAGTCAGTATTCAAATTTCCTTAACTGAATCATAATTTTTATAGATTGTTCAAATCAGTATCTAAATAAGCTTCATGCATTACAATTGGTTAATATGCCTCTCATCTCTTGGGTCTCTTTTAATCTATACTTTCCTTCTGTTCTTCATGTGCCCATGTCTCCCTGTCCTTCGATCTCTCCTCTTGCCCCTCTCTCCCCTCCTCTTCCCTCCCCTCCCATTCCCTTTCTCTCTGTCTTTATCTCTTTCTCTCCCTCTCCTTTCCCCTCCCCACTGTCAATAGTTTTGTTGAACAAACCAGGTCATTTGTTCTATAAAGATTTCCACAATCTAGATTTTGAAAATTATATCACCACAATATAATTTAACTTATTCCTCTGTCCCTAACAACTGGTACTTAGATAGAGAAGCTTGATCAGATCCAGGCTAGAATTTTCTGCAAGAATACTTTATAGGCAGTGTTGTGTACGTCCCTCAGGGGCACACAATGTCTGATTGTCCCCTTTTGGTGCTCTTGGCAATCACTGATGGTCATGAACTAGATGCATTTTTTCAGTAGAAACTGCGAAAGGGTGATATCTTAATTCTGTCCTTCATTTGTTAGCTGAGATAATTCCAGGAAGAGAAAATTTCATTTATCAACTCATTTATTCTCCTGAGGTACAGTTTATATAAGAAAATAAAGGTAAATTATTCTTTCCTTTTATTTACCAGGTTTAAAAAATAATGAGTTACTTTTCCAGTATCCTCTAAATGAGAGATGTTGGGATCTTTGTTTTGTTACAGTTATCTTTATGAACTCGTGGGTTTTTTAAATGGTTAATAAAACTCATTCTCTTTCTCTATGGAAAAATGACCTTGAGTTAACATTCTATCTCTGTTTCCCTGGAAACATAGTAAAGGTGGAATGTCAGCTATGTTACCAGGCAACATTGCTATGGTAAAAATGACTTCTAATTATTAAACTACACCTGGTCTGGGAGGACTGGGAATGAACTAAAAATACCTAGTGGGAATCCATAGTTTGAGCTTCTCTGAATGCAGTGTGTTCTTGTAACTGGGCATGTCTCTTGCTAGGACCCCGGGAAACTATTCCTGTGGGATGAAAGAAAAGATATTAGCTCATATGGGAAATGAGGCTTAGAAGCCAGATGGCTCCCACACCCTTTCTCTTGTGCCAGCTTCCACAAGAACAGACTGTGAACTAAAGATTTGCACATAGGAGGTTTGCTGGGCAGTGCTCTGGGGGACTGTGGCAAACAGGACTGGGAAAAGGAAAAAGCTGAACTATGATATAGTTGCAATTATAAACCTCAGCCAATCCAACAAGACCTCCTTGGTAGGAGGGAGGCCCTTAAAATTGTCCCAATTTAGCCACAGTTGCTCCCTGAATAAGAGAATAATCTCGGGCAAGGCAGTGCTCCTCCTCTGAAAGTAATTCCCAGTGAGAGATTCAGCTGTGAACTGTGAGCAGCCCACACCCCAGGCAACTAACTAGAGGAATGAGCGCCTCAGTCCTACCACGCTACCAGGGCAGTATGCCACAGCCTCACTGCACCTACTCATTGGGCCTCATCCCTTCACACCTGAGCTGTAACACCTGCCCCTGCCCTCTGGCATGCTACTTTCCCTGTCCCATGTCCACTAGCAAAGCTAAGTAAACCGATGCCAGAAGGTACCTGTCGAGTGTTGTAAAACATAAAGGTAAACCCACATTTATCTTACATTTTCTGCCCAGGTATGGGATCACTCATTTCTCCCAAGATTCCTAGTTCCTTTTAGTGATATTCAGAAATCACAATCTGGGAGACGAGGGTGCCCATTTCTATGGGGTAAGCCATAGTCTCTCAGGCCTTGTCTGTGGCCAGAGTTAGGAATACATTTTTTCAGATAAAATACAGCATGAGTTGATATTGATATTTCCAATTCAAATTCAGGACTGCACGGTTTTCTTGACTTTAGCAGTCAATCCATCTGTGAGTCCTTTCTTCCATGCCAAAAATTCTGATTCTCATTGACACCAACGTAACTCCTCATTTGTTTTATTGTACAACATGCACAACACTTTCAGAATAATAATACCAACACTACCACTAACAACGTTATTACTAAGAGAATCTAAGATTTCTCTTTGTTTGTTTTTAGGGATAAATCCCACTGGGGATGTACAAATTACTGTGTTTTAAATTAACTTGAAATAATTCCCCTTTGTATGGGTATGGCACCAGTTCAGTTTAGAGTTAGGTTCATTCGTTTCACTTTCCTTTTATTTTTAGGACTGCTTTTTTGGTTCACTTTTGTTTTATAATTATGCAAAATGTTTTTAATTAGTTTTAAAATCAATTCTATAAATTGAGATATATAGTCTCTTCCACTCCATTCCTGCCCTCACTCATAAATTTAGCTTTCAGTTTATCTTTCTGTATTGTATGAAAATATAAACCAAAGACTCAAGACGTCCCCTGAGATGAATGATATTAATAGCATATTATATGCACACTTCAACACCTTGCCTTTTTTGCTCAATAATATATCTTAAAAGTCAGATTGGAACAGTAGATGGGGTCTTTTTCATTATTGAAATAGCTGCATTAGTCACCATTGTGTGGGTGTACCTTGGTTTATTTGATCAGTTCCTATTGCAGCATAGTTAGATTGTCTCTAGTTTGGTGCTATTACAAATAGTGCCATAATGAATAGCCCAAAAATGAATCTGTTTGTATTTTTGTCAGTGTAGCTCTAGAAGAGATTCTTAGAAATGGTATTGTTAAGTCAACAGGTGAATGCAATTTTGAAAGTTATGTTCACATTCCCCTCCATAGGGTTTGTGTCATTCGACATTCTTATGTAATGTATGAGAACTCCTGTTCCCCTAGAGCTTTGCCAACAGAATAGAATGTTCTCAATTTTTTTTTTTTCAATTTTGGTAATCTGATGAGTGAAAAATGGTATCTCAGTTTAGTTTTATTTTACATTTCTCTTATGAGCAAAGATGAACAAATTTTATGGTTATGGGCTACTTATATTTTTTTGTAAACTGTCAATAGTGTGAGCTCATTTTTCTATAGGAGTCTTGACCTTTTCCATTTAATATTTTTAGAAACTCTCTAGATGTTAATGTTGTCAAACCTTTGCCTATGATATAGGTTACACATTTTTTCCAATTTTTCACTTGTCTTTCTACTTTGTTAGTGGGGTTTGTATGTTTGTGGGGTTTTTTGTTTTGTTTTTGTTCTGTCCTTTAAAAGATTTTTATTTTTTGTAATTATCAATCTTTTTAAAAAAACTTTTTCCTTTTCTCGCTTTTGTATTTTGTGTCATAATTAGGAAGGTTTCCCCCAATCTCAGGTTATAAAACAATTAACAAATATTTTCTTCTATTACTTTAATTATTTTATCTTTTACCATGTTTAAATCTCTGATACATTTAGAATTTATCCTGGTGTATGGTATGAGGCATGGATCCAATTTTATTTTTTTACATAAGGCTATCCAGTCCTCCTCACCTCTCATAGTAAATACTCCATCTTTTCCCTCTCTGATTTTAAATGCTACCTTTACTATATATTAAATTTCCATATGCAATTTGGTGTATTTGAATTTTTCTATTCTCTCCCAGTGATCAGTCTATTCCTCCACCAATACCAATACTGTTTTAATTATAGAGGTATTATACATTTTAATATTTAGTACAACGAAACCTCTTCAGTTCTAATCTCCATCAGAGTATTCCTGGCTATTCTTGCTTGTTTGTTCTTCCAAATAAGCATTATAGTCAACATTTTTCTAGGAAAGTGTCCATTTCACTTAGGTTTTAAAATTTATGTACAGAGTTGTGCAGAATAGTCCTATGTGAGTTTTTTAAAATTTCTCTTGTCTTGATTAGTTCTTCTTTGTCATTTTTAATTTTGTGTATTTGCACTTTCTCCATTTTTTCTATTAGGTATGTGGGTATCAATGTGGTTAGTTTGTTTTTCAAAGAATGATCTTTTAGATTTATCTATTTGTTATTTTCTGTTTTCTAACTCATTAATTTCTGCTTTTATCTTTATTAATTTCTTCCTTCTATTATTCTGTTTACTTTGTTGTTCACATATAAGCTTTTTGAACTGGGTCTTTAACTTACTTCTACTTTTAATTTTTAATGATAAAGACAGTTGAGGCTATAAATTTTCCTTTGAAAACTGCATTAGCTATATTAAATAGATTATGTCATGCTTTTGTTAATTTTATCCTTAAAAAATTCTAGGATTTCATTTGCATTTTTGCCTAGACCTAAATGTTATTTAATATTAAATGTTTACCTTTTTTAGGTTCCCAGGAAGATCTTTTGGAGGTTTTTTCAGTATTAATTTCTAGTGCTTTTGCACTGTGACTATAAAATGCTATTTCTACTCCTTGGAGTTTATAGAAGTTTTCTTTGTTTGCTAAAATTGGTTAATTTTCATGAACAATCCACGTATATTTGAAAAGATGGTGTATTATCTATTATTAGGATTCACAATTATTTATTATATTAGGATTCACAGTTATTTATTATATTGTTTAGATCTAAAGCCTTATAAATTGTTATACAATTGATCTGCCTTTGATTAAAGAGCTGTATTAAAATCTATTTTTATAGATGAGTTAAGCCTGTTTACACTGTTTGATTTGAGCAATAAGTTAGGCTTCAGTTCTATCATATTTTTATGTTGTACTTTTAATTTTACTGTATATATGAAGACTATATTAAAGCTATATGCTCTATTTTATTTATGATCTCTCTTTTTTGACATATCTTTTCAAATTTAAGAAATTTTCTCTAGTAGTTACTATACTAGATTAAATATAGTAGAAAATTCTTTCTTATATCTTATACTAAGAAATAAAGTCTATAAAGTCTAATGTTTCCCCTTAAATCTGGTCTGGCTTTAGTGGCTGTTTGATGCAGAAGAATGGTGTGAGATATCAGTATTAGGTTGTAAGATGCCTGGCAGCTGTCACACAGATCTCTTAAAATATTCTCCCTGAGAGCCTGAGCTGCCATGTAAGAAGTTTGATTACTTGAGACCACCAAACTAAAGAAACTATGATAGACTTAGCTGAAGTCAGTCTTTGAATGAATGCTGCTAAGTGCCAGACATGTGAGCAAAGCCAACTTGAATGTTTCAGACTAGGAGACTTATTAGTTCCAAGTGGTTAAAAAAATATCTGTCCAATCATTAGTTAAGCATGAAGCTGGTCATATCTGAAAATATGCCATTCCAATGAAAGCCTTGGTAAAATAACCAGTGTCTCCAATTTTGTCCTGTTACAAAAGAAAACAGATTCTTATTGAACTTATGCAAATAATTATATTTCCATAAATTAAGAATACTCACAAATAATTTCCATATTCTAGAGAAATTAGGTAGAGAGAAAAATAAGCTTTTATATTTTTGTTTGCAAACGCCTACTTTCTCCAATTTTTTGTAAGTTATAAATAGCTCAAAAGAAAAAAATGGTTATCTTGACTTTTGGAAAACAAAACAAAATGAATCAGCAATGTTTTTAACCTACAAGTCATAAAAATATTATTTTAGTCCTCTATTAGTTCAGTCCTGTGTAATTATTTTTTTATTCTGCTTGATGTTGGGTTAGCAATCTTTATGAATGCATCAGCTGTTTAATTAGAGTCCTGGAAGTTTTCTTTTTTTGGTCAATGGTATGATCTCCAAAGTCATCAGAAACCTGTATTTAAGAGTACTTGTAGAATGGGCTCCAGCTCTATCCAGGATAATACAAGCGGTGCTATATTACCATTGTTTTCTGTGGCTGAGTAGAACGTCATGGTATACATATACCACATTTTATTAATCCACTCATGTATTTATGGGCACTTGGGTTTTTTCCACATCTTTGCAATTGTGAATTGTGCTGCTATAAACATTTGAGTGAAGATGTCTTTTTAATAATATCACAAGAATGGAAAAACGAGCACCACATGTACTCACCATCAAATTGGTATTAACTGGCCAACACTTAAGTGTACACATAGTAACAACATTCATCAGGTGTTGGGCAGATGGGAGGTGGGAGGAGGGGATGGGTACATACACACCTAATGGGTATGGTGAACACCATCTAGGGGAGGACATGCTTGAAGCTCTGACTTAGGTGGGGCAAGGGCAATATACATAACCTAAATATTTGTAGCCCCGTAATATGCTGAAGTTAAAAAAATTAAAATAAAAAAAATAGAGAGAGAAATTTTACTTTATCAAAATTAAAAACTTTTGTGCTTTAAAAGACACTATTAAAAAAGTAAAGACAACTCATAGTACAGAGGAAATAATCACAAATCACATATCTGGGAGGACTCTGGTACCCCAATTATAAAAAGAGCTCTTACAACTTAACAATAAAAAAGACAAATAACTCAATTTAAAAATGGGCAAAGGATTGAAATAGGACATTTCTCCAAAGAAGATATACAAATGGCCAATCAGAACATGAACAGATTCTCAATGTCATTAGCCATCAGGGAAATTCAAATTTAAACAAAAATGAGATCCCACTTTATACCTACTATGATGGCGATAATCAGAAAAAAACAATAGGACAACAGTAAGTTTGGGTAAGGATGTGGAGAAATTGTTATCCTCATACATTACTGCTGGGAATGTAAAATTGTGCAGCCACTTTGGAAAACAGCTTGGCATTTCCTTAAAAAGTTAAACATAGAGTTACCATATGACCTAGCAATTCCACTCCTTGATATATACCCAAGAGAACTAAAAACATATGTTCATATAAAAACTGGTATGCAAATGTTCACAGCAACATTATTTATAATAGCTAAAAAGAAGAAACAATCCAAATGTCCATCAACTGACAATGGATAAACAAAATATGGTGCATCCATAGAAAATAATTCAGCCATAACAAAATGAAATACTGATACATGCTACAACACTACAGTATAGATGAACCTGGAAAACATACTGGCCGAGTGTGGTGGCTCATGTCTATCATCCCAGCACTTTGGGAGGCTGAAGTGGGAGGATCACTTGAGACCAGGAGTTCAAGACCAGCCTGGACAACATTTTGAGACCCTATATGTATTAAAAAAAAAGTTTTTCTTTAATTAGCTGGGCACGGTGGCATGTGCCTGTAGTCCCAGCTATTCCAGAGGCTGAGGAGTTTGAAGCTTCAGTGACCTATGATCACGCCACTGTACTCCAACCCAGACAACAGAGTGATATCCAGTATTTAAAAAGAAAATAAAAGAAAACATTATGCTAAGTTAAAGAAGCCAGACAAAAAAGCCATATATTGTATGATTTCATTTATATAAAATGTCAAGAATAAGCAAATCCAAAAGTGCACAAAGTAGATTGTTTGCTAAGGATGGGGGATGGAGGTAAGGAAGAATGGGAGAGGTGACTGCTAAGAGGCATCTTTTGGGGGTGATGAAAATATTTTGGAATTAGATAATGGTGATAGTTGTACAATTTTATGAATGTACTGAAAACCACTGAATTGTTCACTTTATTAATAAAATGGCAAATTTAATAATAAGTAAATTATATCTTAATAAAAATTAAAAAGAAAAAACAAGAGGGGGACTTACAGAGACCAATAATGAAAATACACCATAAATCTCAGAATGAAACTCAAACCTCTATGCCTGGAAGATGGGAACAAATATTGATAAAATGGGGAGCTTGGGAAAATATGTGGAGAAAAGGTGTCTCTCATTCATTGCTGGTGTCAGTATAAACTGGGACATTTATTTTAGTATGCAATTTAGTAGTATTTTAAAAAATAAAGTATATACTCTAGGATTTTCATTTGTAGAAATCTAAAATCAATGTGTGCCTGGCACACAGTGAGCGTTCTTTCCTATTATAAAGGTGATAACCATAGAGAGAGATAATAAATTATGCAATAAACTCCTGCAGCCAAATTCAGCTCTCACTTCTGCTCGTTTTTGAAAAATAAGACAGTGTTCATACTATAGTGTGATATGACCATGAAATTTCTGCTCTTTTAATCTTTGCAAGCTGCATAAAGTAAAAAGTGAAACTCTTCCCTAAAATACAGTGTCTTGTTTCTAAAGATCCTGAGTATATACTAGCAGAACAGTTAAAGATTCTCACGTAGAGAGATCATTAAAGATTCCCACGTAGAGAATCTTTAGTCTCATAATAAAAAAAAATCTCTAGTTTCTTAATAAAAAGGATATACTGGAGTGGGAGTAGGATGGGTGAAAGGAGACAAAGCTTGAGCCTCAGCCAAACCCCATGAAGCTGCAGAAAAGCCAAGAAATATTCAGAGTGACTTAGGCATAAAGCCTCACAAAAACAAGCAGTGACAAAATCAATGACTACTGAAAGAAGCGCCCAAGTGAATCTATATCTTTTTTTTCCTTTTTCTTTAATTCTTTCTCCAAATGGTGATATCTCTTTAAATGTGGCATAGCTGTTATTTGTAAACACTGTGCTTTATTCATCAAATAAAGAGTTTTGTCAAGGCAGGATAAAGTCCAAGGAGAAGAAAATCATGTCAATCTACTTTTCCAATTAATCATACCCAGGCCTTTCAGTCTATGAAGACAGATCCTGAAGTCAGCTTGCTCAAATATCAGGCAAAGGAGAAAAAGTTTCTGAAATCTGCCCCATAACTCTAAAGGTGACAAGTGACAGCTAAACCTCCAGTATGCTCACTGTGTCGCCACTCTCTTGAGCCGGTCCTATAGAAGCATGGGGTGTCCATCAACATACCTGCCACCACCCCCCAGGCCTCACCCTCCTACCCACCCAGCATAGTGAGACAGGGTAGGGATGCAGGGATTGTGACATAAACAAATGCCCTCAGGCTGATATATGTAAATGCCAGCCCACAAGCTTCCCTGTGGAGGCCTCATAACAGCCAACTTCTGGCAACCCCCAAGCTGCCGGCCTCACCAGGGAGGAGGGACCCCTCCATTGGAGAACTGACAGCAGGAGTCTGGGAGAGGAGGGGTCAATAATTCTAGGGATGAGGTGATAATCATGTAGGCGCCATGGAGACTGCTATGTGTGTTTGCTCTCCATGTTGCACGTGGCAAAGATGTTGTCCTCAGCTATGCTCCTGTCTGTGTTGCAAGTTCATCTTCACTTCCGAGCGGAACTGCACCTGCTTCCCCTGCCCTTACAAGGATGAGCGGAACTGCCAGTTCTGCCATTGCACCTGCTCTGAGAGCCCCAACTGCCACTGGTGCTGCTGCTCCTGGGCCAATGACCCCAACTGTAAGTGCTGCTGCACGGCCAGCAGCAATGTCAAGTGCTACTACTACGAGAGCCGCTGCTGCCGCAACATCACCATTGCGTTCCACAAGGGCCGCCTCAAGAGCATCCGGACCTCGTAAGTGCCAGGCACCCGATGCGGGGCCACATCGGCTCAGGAAAACCAGCTGTAGAGTCCACAGGGCAGGCCAGTGACTGCCCAAGTCCATTTCTCTATCTGAAAAAAGAGGAGCCAAGAATTTTATAGCAATTAAGTATATCCTAAACAGCCACTAATCATGTATAGACCCCAACTTCCAAATCCAAGCTCCATTAACTATGTAAATGAGCAATGCACTTTTCTTAACCCTAACTCTTTCATTCGTTCAAAGTAGTAATAGCTGATACTTGGTGTGTAAGCAACTTGCCAAGTACCACATGCATGACTTCAGCTAACCATTAACCCGAGTCCACTGTATGCCTAGGAAACTGAGCCTTTGAGAGGTCAAGTAGCTCAGGATCACACAGCTAGTAAGATGCAGAGTCAGATTTTGAACTCAGAGTCTGTGATATTAACTTTCAAATGCTGCACTGCAAAATGGAGGCAATACCTTCCAGGGTATGGCAGACATGAGGATTAATGCATGTGCCTTGCCATCCGTATATGATGTAGAAATATAAACTGCTCTTCCTCTTCCTCCTATGAACTCTTAATATCCGCCACATTTATTGGAAAAGTAAAACTTCCTGATGACCTATGTAAGTACTCCAGACATCCATGAATTCCTACCTGCCTTCTCTTCTTTCCCATCCAAAAGTCATGGCACTTAGGGTCTCAGTTACTCATCTGGGGTACTAATTCTCCACGTCAGACACTACATAGCTTCTTCCTGCTCTACCAAACCAGTCTTTTTATGTCACAGATGAGGGGAGTCTGAATTAGTAAGAGCAAACTTCTTAGAAGAAGAAAGATGACAGCACTATAAAATGACAGGATTAGAAGAAGCAGAAAAATGAGAGACAGGTCTGAAGGCTTTCAAGGCTGGAAAAGCAACTCTGTGAACAAGGGCTTAGTGAATTCAGGGAAAGAATATGATCCATCTTCCAATTAAGCAGTTAGCAGATACTTAACAAATCTTATTCTCCATCCATGGCTCTCTTATAGTGTTTGCATGAATAGAGATCCAGGAACACTGGCTGAAAGTCTAGAAATTCCAAGGTGTGGAAAGAAGTGTGCACACTCTTCTCTCCTTTCAGTTTCCCCATTCTCTGTGCATCAGCAACTGAGAGTCACCCAGCTCATTTCAACAGGAGAGGAATAAAAGTGATGCTTTGAGAAGGTGGTTTAGGCATCAGTAACTCCCCAACTTTGCTGTGCATTGGAATCACCTAGGGATCTTTAAAAAATACTGATGCCTGGCCCCCACCCATAAACATTCTGATTTTATTGGCCTTGGGTATGACCTGGGCATCAGAATTGTAAAAGCTCTACCCCCCTTCAGATGATTCAAATGTGCAGAATGGCCTGGAGAGAGCAGAGAGAGAAGCTGAGGAGGCTTTCTAGGTGACACAGTAAGAACCCAGTTGCAAGAAGAACAGGTCTGAATTTGGGACAGGGAAGGGGACTGTGCAGAGCCAGGATATCTCAGCAGGAAGACAAGGCTGCTGGGCTTGGTCACCGTTTGGGAATGCAACAGTGACCACTGAATGCCCAGTCGAAGCCCGAGGCTTTTGGAGAGAGGCAGGGATGCTATCCCAAGTGTCAGGCTGTCAGCTCAGGGTGCACCGGCACTTGCCTTCCATCTGGCTTCTCTCCTGATTTTTGAACTACTGCCTTCCCTGCCCCTCATCACCACTTACTGCTCAACAGCTTGCTCATCTTGCCTCACTATGGTTTCATTCCTCCTTCTCTGCCTTACTCTTTCTCTCACTTCCTTTTCCTCCTCTACCACAGCTCCTTGGGCCATTAACACCTGCCTCTTAGCCTTGCACTTTCTTTTCTCTTCCTCCAACACCTCCCCTCCTCCCTGCCCCTTTCTGATTTATGTAAATGCCAACCCATGAGCTTCCTTGTAGGGACACCACCTGTAAAGGCTTCCTAGTAGCCTCCCTTTGCATTACACCTTGATTGTTGGAGCTCTATCGTTTTATCAAACTAGAGAAGTTCATCCAGCTACTGTACACAATTGACCTGTACCTCCAGGCAACCCCTTCAGGATCCAGGCTGAGGAAGCAAAGCTGAGAACATTGAGGCTGGCATGGGTACAGCCCAGCATCCAGATCCCTAAGGGCCAAGCTTTTCAGGCACCTTAGTCTATGCAAGGGTCACTCTCTGTCACCACAGGGCCACTCCATTCTATTATAATTGGGGAGCACATTTGGCTATCTAGGCCCTGAGACACAGGTCCCCTGCCAAGGGAGCTGGGAAGGAGACAAAGGAGACAAAGACAAACAGGAAATGCAAGAAGACAAAAGCAGAAGGGAACACAGCCACAGTGTCAAGATTAACACTCAAATACTACTGACATGAACACAGGAGAAGGGATAGGAACAGCTACAAATTGCGTGTGTGTTTACACCTCCATTCCTACAGCTAATGCATTTATTTTCATAAACTGCTTCTGCCCTGATTGTAATTTCTTAGAACATGTCCTTGAATTTTATAAGTATACTTTTATTTCATCCATAGTTCTTACAATTAAATATATAAAATCAGCCTCAGACATTAGACAGATAAAGAAATTTAATACACACACACACATACACACACAACAGTGAAAACACATACTTTTTCATTGACTCGACGATTTCCTCTACTGTGGAAATTAGCAGACTAGTTAACAGAGGGAAATACTGATAGTGGCCACATTTACCAAAAGCTTACTATATACTTAACCTAAGCAGTTAAGCACTTACCATGGATTATCTCACTTAGACTTCATAAAAACCTCATGAAGGAAGTAGTACTGTGAGCTCTGATTTACAAATGAAAAAACTGATGAGAGAGGTAAAGAAACTCATCTCAAAGATGCCGCTTTAAAGTGGTGCATTCTATCATATGCAGTCTGCCTCTAGAGCCCAGAACCTTAACCATTACCTATTAGTCTGGTGGTCAGATCACACAGGCTCTAGGCTAGGCTCAGGAGCGGACCTCCCGGTTTCCTGGGAAGGGCACTTAGCCATCCTCCTCTGTGTTCCATCCTACATACAATAACAATAATGATGACGTCAATGCCCTCCAGCAAAACCCACAAAGAAGATAACTGTAGTTGGACTCATTATTTACTGACTCATTGCAACAAGTGAGAACATAAACCATAGGCAAGGATGAGGTTCCTTAACTTAGTAAGGAGTCATCAGTAAGTTATTATAGGATTTGGGCTCATACAAGAGGAGGACATGGGGGTAAATCTCCTATAAGGGATCTTAATAAAGCTTTTTTTATTTTCAATTATTATGGGTACATAATAGTTATAATATATCTTTATAGCATACATGTGATGTTTTGATATAGGCATACAATGTGAATTAATCAAATCAGGGTAATCGGGGTATCCATCACCTCAGACATTTATCATTTCTTTGTTTTAGGAACATTCCAATTCTACTCTTTCAGTTATTTTAAAGTACACCCTAATTTATTATTGATTTTAGTCAGTTTGTTGTGCTATCAAATATTGTTCATTCTATCTCACTATATTTCTGCACCCATTAACTATCCCCACTTTATGTTCCCCTCCCTGCTGCCCTTCCCAGCCTCTGGTAACCATCATTTTACTTTCTGTCTCCATGAGATCAACTGTTTTTAATATTTAGCCCCCACATATAAGTGAGAACACGAGAGATTTGTCTTTCTGTGCTTGGCTTATTTCACTTAATGTTCTCCAGTTCTATCCATGTTATTGCAAATAACAGGATTTCATTCTTTTCTTTGGCTATATAATATTGTGTATATGTACCATAATTTCTTTATCCATTCATTTGTTGATGGACACTTAGGTTGATTCCAATTCCTGGCTATTGTAAATAGTGCCGCAATAAGCATGGGAGTATAGACATCTTTTCAATATACTGAATTCCCTCCTTTTGGATATATACCCAGAAGTGGGATTGCTAGGCTGGTCATATGGTAGTTCTATTTTTAGTATTTTGAGGAAACTCCATACTGTTCTCCATAGTGGTTGCACTAATTTACATTCCTACCAAAAGTGTACAAGGGTTCTCCTTTCTCCACATCCTCACCAGCATTCGTTATTGCCTGTCTTTTTGATAAAAGCCATTTTAACCGGAGTAAGCTGGTATCTCATTATAGTTTTGATTTGCATTTCTCTGATGACTAATGATGTTGAACATTTTTTCAAATACCTGGTGGCCATTTGTATGTCTTCTTTTGAGAGATGTCAATTCAGATCCTTTACCCATTTTTAATCAGATTATTTGATTTTTTCCTATTGAGTTGTTGGAGCTCCTTATATATTCTAGTTATTAATCCCTTGTCAGATAGGTACTTTGCAAGTATTTTCTTCTGTTCTGCAGGCTGTCTTTTCACTTTGTTGATTGTTTCCTTTGCTGTGCAGAAGCTTTTTAACTTGATGTGATCCCATTTGTCCAATTCTGCTTTGGTTGCCTGTGCTTTGGGGGTCTTAATACATCTTATCTAGAAGGTGGACAACAGAGTGACCCTAAAGTTTCAATTAGTAAGAAGAAAAAAAAACCAGTCATTCCCATTAACCAGGAGAGGACTTTTGGTCATTTCTGTGCTTTGAACAATGTTCTTATCTGAGCCCAAACATTATAAAGTCGCCTTGTTTCTTCTTTGATCTATCATAGTCACAGAGTAGACTTGTCTGCTATTGGCGTTCTTTGATACTACTGATGTCCAAAAGAACACCAGGGCGTAACTGATAGTGCCAGCCCAGGCTCCGCTGCTTTTCTTTTGCTCAAAAATAACAAGTTCTTGTAGATCACTTACTGTGTTCCAGGGACTGCTCCTAGTCCTTACAGGTATCAGACTTAATTCTAATCCTCTCAAGAAACTCTACTGCATGGGTACTACCTTTATAATAAGGAAACAGGCAGAGAAGTTCCCCAGCTGAAAGACGATACAGGCAGGTTTAGAACCCAGGCACCCTGGCATGAATCCCAGGCCCCTCACCACCACAGTGGATGCCTCTCAGTGACCAAGGGTTCTTTCAGAGGCAGAGAAATGGAAAGCCCTTGAGCCTGCCTCCTGAAGCCCTGTGTTTGCTTCTCCTTTCAGCTCCAAGACCGCCCTGCGCTTCGGGAGCAGTGATACCCAGGTCGATGAGGTGAAGTCGATGCCAGCCAGCAACCACTTGGTGGGCCACCTCACCTGTCCCATGTGCAAACGGCTGCGCCTGCACTCGTTCATGTTACCGTGCCACCATAGCCTGTGTGAGAAGTGCCTGCGGCAACTGCAAAAACATGCCGAGGTCACCGAGAACTTCTTCATCCTCGTCTGCCCAGTGTGCAGCCGCTCACACTGCATGCCCTACAGCAACAAGATGCAGCTGCCCGAGAACTACCTGCGCGGGCGTCTCACCAAGCGCTACATGCAGCAGCATGGCTACCTCAAGTGGCGCTTTGACCGCAGCTCTGGGCCCGTCCTCTGCCAGGTCTGCCGCAACCGGCGCATCGCCTACAAGCGCTGCATCACCTGCCGCCTCAACCTGTGCAATGAATGCCTCAAGGCCTTCCACTCGGACGTGACCATGCAGGACCACGTCTTCGTGGACACCAGCCCTGAGGACCAGGATGAAAAGATCTGCATCTACCACCCGTCCAGCCGCATCATCGAGTACTGCCGCGACGACAACGAGTTGCTCTGCACCTTCTGCAAGGTTGCTTTACACAACGGCCACGACACCGTCAGCCTCATAGACGCCTGCTCGGAGAGGGCCGCTGCACTCTTCAGCGCCATTGCCAAGTTCAAAGCAGGTCCTAGTCCTCTTTTCTACCTCTTAATAGTAACTCCTTGTTCAGGAACCCATAGGGACAATGGCTTGGGGCAATCTGCTTAGTTAGAGCCTCACCTTCACCTAGTGAAGGAATCAAGGCACTGGGAACCCCTAAGCAACCAACCACTGCAAGTCATTGTCCTGGTGCCCACACCTGGCAACCACTAGCCACTTACCCTCCCTGTGCCCTGGTTTTCTCCTCTGTAATATGGGGGTGAGAGCAGTCATTCCTTCCCTGGATTGTTGTGAGGAGCAAATGAGTTACTCAATGTGAAGCATGCAAAAAAGTATCTGGCATGTACGAAGTGCATAAAGACTCTGTAATCTTGGTTATACTCTTCATGTTCTTGGGACTCGTTTCCCCCTGTGGAAAATGAAGAGTCTAAACCTGTGGTATCCTGATGTTCTGTGATGCTTTCTAAAATGTTTTGTAACCAGAGTTGGATTTCTTCAGTATTTTCCAAATTTGCAGGGGGAAAGAATTGTCAATGCTGAGAATCTCAATTTAAATTTTTTCCCAATGAATTTTTCCTAAAATTTGTAGATAACAAAATAAATAAAATGGTAGCAAATATATAATAACAGGGAAACTCAGAAATAACCAATAACATTCTGGTCAACGGCTTGATTTTTCCTCTGCATGCCTGTTTATGATATTCTATATTGGCTACATAAAATATAGCTATAGTTTCTATAAGGGAAACTAACCCTGGTTGCAGTGATGGAACCAAGCACAATAATATTTCAGAATATTAGTTAGGATTTAGAAAAGATCCCAATAATTTCTGAGTATGTCTCCATCTGGTTGGACATGAGAATCCCAGAGATCACTTTAGGGTCCTTTACCCCCACAAACAGCTCCTTGTGTAGAGGCCTTTGAAGCATATTATGTCTAATCTCAATAATGCTACAGAAACAGGCATTAAAATCCCTCCATGGATAAGACAACTGTGACTCAAAAAATAATTAGAACAAGGTAGCTAGTAAGTGGCAGACTCAGTCCTGACTCCAATGCCCACAGCAACTCCACAGCATTCATTTGACAACCTATCTGTGCTAAACGGTAGCCAGAACTTTTAGATTGAAGGGGCAGGGGGAACCACCACCACCACCCGTGGTCTGTTTCCTTCAGGAGTGGCCTACAGTCTAGCCAAAGTGCACCAGAGCAAGCCAGGCCTTTCCCTTTGTCAGATATTTCAGTCTCCACCATGAAGTCATGCCTAAACACTTGGGAGGGAGGCAGCTTTTCCCTGAGCTGCACGGAAAGGTCCCATTGGATGCAAAAGTAGGCCAGAGAAAGACTTGCCAATTATCATGTCACCTAGGACCTCTCACCAGCATGGATATTTCAGGAATGCCTTGACTTTCTCAATTGCCACATACCTGGAAACATTGTTTGTCAATTGACATTTATTCAGTTTTGGAACCACCACCAGGGAAGCCTTTATATGAGAGAAGCCCTACAAGGGCCACATTGCCAAGAAAAATGGGCAGGCTTGTTGGTTTTAAAGGGTTTCTTAGGGTGGCACTCACTACCTGTCCAGGCCAGGGCTCAACCTGAGGAAGGAACTGCTGCCTACAGCCTACTGTGGCTCCCATGCAGCTGTAGGGAGCTTGGGACCTTAACACAGGAGAGACCTAGAGACACAGTCCAGAGCACCTAAAAGTCAGACAGCAAAGTTCATTTGAAGGTGGGGGGAATAACACCTGTACAAATTCCAGGAAATGGGGGAAGGGATCATAGGTAAATCAGATGTTAGGCATAGGTAAAGAATTTAGTTTGTCAGTCCTTGCTGAAGAAATGTTTTCTAACCAGGGCTCAAACTTGTTCTTGGGCACTTGATTCATTTTCCTGCCAGGTGCCATAATCTGCATTTTAAATGGATCTCCAGATCCATTTAAGCAATTGATCTGAGAATACACATGGAGAAACCCTGGGCCCTAGAGAGCAGATCCAGTTTGGGAGCTCTGCTAACAACCGATGCCCCATCCCATCCACACAGAGGTACAGACTGAGCAACAGAGATGTTTAAAAAGCTCCCCATGTGGTTCTAATGTACAGCTAGGGTTGAGAACTACTGAATTCAAGGCAGCTCAGAATTTTAGCTCCTTGCCGCTCAAATGGGGTCCAAGGACCAGCAGCCCTGGCATCACCTGGGAGATTGTTAGAAATGCAGACCCTCAAGCCTCGCCTCAGGTCTGTTGCATCAGAATCTACATTTTTAGCACGATCCCAGGAAATTATCTGGATTAGATTCTAAACCTAGCTGAAACCTGCCTCACCTGGATGCTTGAGGCCAACTGATCTGGAATCTTAGCAGGTTGAGTCCAGGGGAAGAGGTTTTTTTTAAGCTCCTCAGGGGATTCTTTTACTCATAGAGGACTGAGAACCATAGCTGGAGCAATTAAGACCATAGGTTTTAGGGTTAGACAAATAGAATTAGTGACAGGGTCTAGTTTCCCCCATTTACTTGCTGTTTGACACTGAGCAGTCACTTAACCTCTCTGAGCCTTAGTTTCTACATGTATAAATAGGAACGATAATGTCCTCATTGGAAGATATATGTAAAATATGGTTATATATGGATCTGGTCCATAATATGTATAGTATATGATGATATATGGATCTGATCCATAATAAATGTTTAGTAAGTAGCTAGTTTTAAGTGTATTCTTGGAAGAGACCCTGATTTGATTTTGCTCTATGATCAGTCCTTGCAAAGCTGTCATATTTAGAAAGGTTGGGGGTGGGTGCCTCCAGCCTCCTCTTTTCTCACTTCCTGAAGTTGCTTCTTTTCCCTCATATAAGAAAATTTTATCCTACCTTTCAGGACTTTGTTCTGCATAAGCTTAACTAATCCCTAATAAAGCAAGAAATTTCCTATCCAAGTATCTTTGACGGCAGGCAACTATTGTATAGTCAGAGAAAATAATGCATGAAGTAGAATTTCAGCTGCCACAAGTCATAGTAGGGCTTGCATCCAAGGAGGGCAAGGAGCACTTCTCAGTACCACTGAAATCACACCCTAGAAGTTCTCCTTTCAGCCTCTGCCTGCATCATCTCATCATTTCTGGGCCAGTGTGAGGGAGGAGGTAGCAGAGGAATTGGGGGCTTTAGGGACTAGGTCAACGAGTGATACTGCTGACATTCACCCAGAAATGCTGGAAAACAGGGAAGAATGGTTTTCACTCCACCAACACCTGTTGGTCACCTATACACACCTTAGGCATAGTGGTGACCAAGGCAGCTGGGGTCCCTGTCCTCATTGTCTGACAGAACTTTAGGGTTTCTCTTATTCAAATGGACATCAATGTTGCAGTGGCCACCACTCTCAGAAGTCCAGCTTCCTGTGGACCCAGGATGCTGTTAAAAACTGAGTACAAAAATATTTGGTCACCCCTACTCCTGAGTAAAATTTGGTGAGGAATATAGCCCATCAATTCATCACAGAGTTGACCTTTCGCAAGCAGGATCTTACCCTCGGTATAGGCCACAAAAGGTTGACATTCTCCAAATTGCTGCCTAATACCTAAAATCCTTTAAAGCCAACAAAAGTGTTTCGTTTCACAGAGATGTGCCACATGCCCACCCTGCCATAACACCCTCCAGCGGTAGTATCTTTGCATTTATAAGTGCCTTGAGAGCAGCTGCCCTTTCATATTCATATCTGTATCCCCAGTGCCTAGAAAAACACAGCATGCAACAGGGGTCCAGTAAATGTTTGTTGAATGACTGAGTGAACTGAAAATCCGAATACCATATGAGAGGATGCAGGATGAACTGGTTCTCCTGGGAGTATGACAGCAGGTCCTTTCTTGAAAGGGAGTGGAGGGAAGGCTAGAGAAGCAACATAGCTGAACCTCAAGAGAGGCAAAGACCTCCAGTAGGGGGAAAGGGCGTGTAAAACAGCCCCCTCAATGAAAGGGCTGATTTCCCACTGCTGTCTAGGGCTGGATTCTTGGTGAATGAGGCAAGGCAGAATTTACAAATAGTCATCAGAAATTTAGTTCTTTCTCCTACCACTGCAAAAGCTTAGCTTTCCTACAGGGAAAAGCAGGGCCCAGTAACTTTGTGACTTCACTTCTTCTTAAGTCCATCTTGTAGACAGTTAAGTTCTAGTAAAAAACAATATGAAGGGTGGCCTGAACTTCCAACCTCAGACCCAAGGCCACAGGGATTACTGTTAAGAGATAAAAGTATGCCAGGGAAGGACAGACAGCTGGTTATACCCAAGGGAAGTCTTAGAGAAAGAGGAAGGGAAGGGTGTACTGATGAAGGCCAAATTCATTGCATAAACCCATCCTAGCCTGCTTGGGCCCAGCTATAAGTGCCCTCCCTCCCTCTCCACTCACTTCCTTGGAGCCCATGGCAATTTGCTCCAGTTTGCTACTGGCTTTGGCACCTGGGGAGATGAAAACTTTAACAGTAACTAACCTGGTTGTTTTGCAGTCCGATATGAAATTGATAATGACCTAATGGAATTCAACATCCTAAAAAGCAGCTTTAAAGCTGACAAAGAGATGAAGCGAAAGGAGATCAGAAATGGCTTTCTCAAGTTGCGCAGCATTCTTCAGGAGAAGGAGAAAGCCATCATGGAGCAGATAGAGAATCTAGAAGTGTCCAGGCAGCAGGAGATTGAAAAGTATGTGTGCGTCACAACTCTGAAGGTGAACGAGATGGATGGTCTGATCGCCTACTCCAAGGAAGCCCTGAAGGAGACTGGCCAGGTGGCCTTCCTGCAGTCTGCCAAGATTCTGGTAGACCAGATTGAGGATGGCATCCAGAGCACCTTCAGGCCTGACCCCCAGCTCCGGCTACACTCGATACACTGCATGCCCTTGGACTTCGCTGAGCTCTCCAGCGCCATCCATGAGCTCTTCCCCACGGGTCCCAAGAAAGTATGCTCCTCAGGGGACTCACTGCCCTCCTCCTATCCCATGCACTCAGAAATGATGATTGCTAGGAAGGTCACTTTCAGCACCCACAGCTTTGGCAACCAGCAGATATACCAGCGAAGCTCCTCCTTGTTGTCCGTCAACACTGGCGAGAAGGCCAAGATGGGTCTGGAGGCCTATGGGAGAGCCCAGTCAGCCGCGCCTGTCAAACCCACAGACGGCCTCTACACCTACTGGAGTGCTCCTGCGGACGCCCAGCCTGCACAGAACAGCAGCAGCTTTCACAACTGGTACTCGTTCAATGACAGCTCTGTGAGGACGCCAGGCCCGATTGTTATCTACCAGACTCTGGTGTATCCCAGAGCAGCCAAGGTAAGAAAGGCTCTGGGCCCAGTGGGGAAGGTGGAAAGGAGTGGGGCACAGAATGGAAGAGGGTAGTCAGGAAAGATTGCACTTACCTCTTACACCTCTAGGCTCTCATCACTCCAATCCGCCCCTCTGGACAATTTGTGGTCAGCTCATTCAAAAGGGATGAGTTCCTGAAATCTTAAGCAACCCAAGATTGGCTTAAACCAAACAGTGTATTTTACTCGTAGTCAGAAATACATCTGAATGCCCCACCCCCACTCCAAAGGCAACTTTCCTATTGAAAGAGAACCCAATTTGGGAACCAGAATAATTGGAAGAGACTGCTTGGAAGTGTAATATTTCCCAAAGGAAAGCCTACAATAGAGACAGCACAGAAACTGGAGTTAGAAATGCAGGCTCCATTATCTATCAGCTATGATTTCTTTAAATTGCTACCTTTCGTAAAGAAAATATCCAGACTTTCCATTATTTGGAAAGATTGGAAGAACAATCCCCAGTGGAATTCCAATTCATCTTCTGAGATTCAACCTCTTCTATGGAGGGGTGGGTGGAGAGTGGATCCTCACAGACATCTATAGCTGCCATCACCTGGCCTCCAGGTCAAGGGGCATGACTCCCCTTTGGCCCTCTTGACCTACTATGGACAAATGGGCCTCTACTTAACATACCCTTCCACTCCAGCTAAACCTAAACTAAACTGTTTATAGAACGTTAAAGTGCAGGAAGGGAAAAGAAGATTAACATGGACTGGATGTTCTATTAAAATGCATCTTGCCTACTCCCAGGTTTCCCTACAGAGTCAGCCCCTGGCCTGAGTCCATATAGCAGAGCTCATGTTTTGCCCCCATAATCTGAGAACACTCTCAAAGAATTTTGGCATCCTTGAAGTCTAAACTAGTGGTTCTCAAACATTAATGTGCACTTAAGGATCTTGTTAGAATGCAGATTGTGTTTCAGTAGGTTTCAATAGAGCCTGAGATTCCATTTCTCACAAACTTCCAGGTGTTGCTAACGCTGCTGTCTGCAGACCACACTTTAGTATCGAGAATGTAAAAACAAGAAAATGAAAGCCAGACACAGACCAAGCTTTACTTTTCCATTCTCCTGAGACATCATATTCTATGTCTTGGGCTCTATAATTGACACAAAGAATGACCATACTTTGCAAAATAGAACAAGTCCTCCCACGGCTATCATACACAACTAAGTGTCTCTGCCCTTCATATAAGCAATAGCTGAGCAGCTGAGCTACTTTTTCCAAAGGATACTTGATCAGCAAGGCCTACAGTATATGTGACATTAACTCAGAGATGGCAGTAGGTCTCATCTCCTTGTCAACTCAGACTTCTTGGGAAGTTGGCAGGATCTTGCTCTAGAGACAAAGGACTGGTGGTGTCTGCTCTATACTTGGGCTTAGGAAATAGTCACCCCATGCCACCTGTTAGTCATCCCTGGCTGAGCTCAAGAAAGGGGACTACACAAAACAACCCAGTCAAGTCATTGGCTGTCAAGAGAGGACACCTAAAGCTACTGCCAGACAGTGGTATTTGGTGTAAAAATATCACTGATCCCTATTTTAGGAAAATGGAATGGACATCACACAGGAATCACAGTGCACAGTAATGCAGAAGATTAAGTCTGTGTTAACATCTCTCTTGAATCTTTAGGATTTTAGCATAGAAAATATTCTTAAACTTAGTCTTATAATTTGTCGATATGTGTTTTAAAATCCTAGAGATTTTTTAAATTCAACTTTATTTCTAGAAATCTCTTCCAAGGAAATGATTAAAAATTTGGACAAAGATTCATGCCCAAAAGTCTTCATTATAGCATTATTGGTTAGAGTATAAAATTAGGAACAACATAAATGTTCAACTATTTAAGAATTAAATCACTTATGGGACAGTTCTTAAACATAGTGCTCTACTATATTTTTAATAATATAGGAAAATATATAAAATATAATAAGTAAAAGAAAGCATATATAATCCAAGTTTTATATATATATTTGTATTTGTATGTATTACAAAATTGAAAAGAAATAATCATGAATTAACTGAATTGTGGGATTATGAGTAATGTTTGTTTTCTTCCCTTATACTTTTTCTGCATTTTTCAAGTATGTTATGATAAGTATGTTTTTTTGTTTGTTTGTTTGTTTTTATTTTTTTTATTTCAGCATATCATGGGGGTACAAATATTACGGTTATGTATATTGCCCATGCCCCCCCTCCTCCCTTAGTATGTTTTGATAATTAGAAAAGATAAGTTCATTTTTATTAAGTTTTATAAACTTATAAAAATTTTTAAAGTATAACTATATAAAAGTAATCATAAATGATATAATTTTATAAAAATTTTAAATTCCTATTCTCCTAAAATTATGAATTAATTTTATAAAGTCATAACATTTAAATTTATTAAAATTCTAATAAAAGCATAAGATATCTATTTTAAAAATATAATTATTATAAAATATTTATATTCCAGACACCATTTGCTAATTGACACGTGTTGATATATTACTTAAGAGGAGTTGATATTTTATGCCTTCAGTATATTCTCCATTACTTGGATAAATTATTTCATCTCTCTGGACTCTGTTTTGTTGTGTATAATACAGAGGGTTGGAATAGATAAAACTTTTCATCTTTTAGTACTCTGTGGTTCCACTGGAATTTGATAAATGTAACTTTTCTGAGGCTCATCTGTAAAATGGGATAATGAAATCTATCTTCCAGAGGTTATGAGGATGAGTTAGGGATGGTAACACCTGACACCGAATCTGATGCATAATAGGTATTCAATAAAGGGTAGCTACTTTTGTCAGTGGTATCAGGAGGACAACTGTCACCTCCACGTTGACTGACAGTGACAGAACCCAGAACAGTATCCTTTGTCCTTGAAACTCATTACAAGCATCATGCCAGGCTTCACACCACACAGCCTTCCAGGAGTGTTGCCCGTGGTCTAATTCAAAATCCTCAGCAGCTGCAAGGATGGAGTCAGCTTACACTTAGCCCACAGATAGTCAACAACACAGATCTTTGCAGGAAGGAAAGCTGAATGGCGTATACTAGTACCACACGGATATGTTCATTTCCTCCATAGGTTTACTGGACGTGCCCAACAGAAGATGTGGACTCTTTTGAGATGGAATTCTACGAAGTCATTACTACCCCTCCTAACAACGTGCAAACAGAGCTCTGTGGACAAATTCAGGACATAATGCAGCAGAATCTGGAGCTGCACAACTTGACCCCTAACACCGAGTATCTGTTTAAAGTTAGAGCCATCAATGAGAATGGTCCTGGGCAATGGAGTGACATTTGCAAGGTACCGTGTACATTATTTCTCTGACATATCTTTTGACAGGTTCTGGATGCAGCTCTGTTAGGATGATCATGAGATCACAGAACCCACCATGGAACTCTCTCTAAGCCAAGAAAATTTGTTAATGTGGAAACCAAAGAGAGGGTTGCTGGCCTTAACCAGACTTTGCAAAAATGAGGCCTGAGAATTGTGAGGTCTGTTGGATTCAAAATACATTTGTTTCAGGCATTGTTAGGATATAGAGATTCAGAGGAAAATTAAGCATAATTCCTGTCTTCAAGGCACTCAGGGTCTCGTATACAAATAATTGTTGTGTGCAAAGAACAAGAAGTAATTGTGGTATGACAAGAATAAAAAAAGAGGTGCTATCTTCAGGCAAGGATTGGGTGCCAGATTTAACAAATAAAAATACGGGGTGCCCAGTTAAATTTGAATTTCTAGCAAATAATAAATAATTTTTGTATAAGTATGTCCTATCCAATATTTAGAACCTACTTATACTAAAAAAAATTATTTGTTGTTTATCTGAAAGTCAAAGAATAGTCACTAAGCAGCTCAGTGTGAGATCCAAAAAGAAAGAATACGATTATTTTCTACCTTCTTTGTGATTCAAGGCAAATTCTTTTTTATATTCTCAAGGGACACACACTCATGAGTATAATTTTATTGATATTAAAAGGAGAAAGAGAAGAAAAATATCGAGACTGCCCAGAGCTATCTTACTGTATCACCGTGACGGTGTTATTTGGAATCAGAGTAGATTATGTCTTAATCAGGAATTCTTTCAGAAGCAAATGGACAAAGCCATTTATTTCAGCTTTTGAAAAAAGAAATTCGTCTGTATTATAAATTTCTCTTTTGTCAAAAGCCCACTTTTAGGACATACATCTGATCTGATACTCAAGGGAACTAGAAAGTTACTCTTTCTCTCTCTCTCTCTCTCTCTCTCTCTCTCTCTCTCTCCACGCCCTTCTCTCTCCTCTCTCCTCTCTTTCTATCTCTATCTTTTTCATCTTCTATCTCTGTTTCTCTCTGAATCTGAACCATTTTCTGCTAGCCCTTAGTTTCTGCTCCCCTAAATTCAACTTGCGTGTGTTTTGGGGTTGTCACGGCCCAACCTTGGTGTGACCTTAGAACTCCAATGCCCAGCAGCAGCAGACTAGCTATACTGTCTTTGTCTCCTCGGTTAAGCATTTGAGAAGAAGAATCTGAGTGGTTGCTACCACTCAGGTAAAGGGGACGCAAGAGGTAGGTTCATGCTCTGTTTCTGGAGCCCAGCACCACATGCACCCTGACTCCTTCCACAAAGGTCAGACGGTCACATGGAGAGGAAGTAGGATGGGGAAGCCTGCCTGGCCACTCTTGCTGCTTTGAGTAAGCCAATTACACTGTGGGTCAGTCACCCCAGTGCTCTTCTCTTAAGCAACCCAAGAATTGACTTAAACCAGACAGCGTGTTGCAGAGCATGGAATGCTCCATGGCTGGTATCACATTTTGCAGCATGTCCTCTTGACTGAATTTTTCCTTCAATCTAATTCTATCTGCCTCCTGAGTTTTTAAGAATTCCTTAAATTAAAAATGTCTTTCCCATGAAGGGCACTCAGTGCTGTTGCTAATATTTTTAAAAATATACCTTCTGTCATTTTTAAATGCTAAGGACAGGGATGGGCGGAAAGACCTAAGTGTGTCATCAGTCTGCCATCTCAGTCGCTCTTGGCCTTTCTTAGGTAGATGTTTTGTAGTTTCTCTCAAACTGTGAACTCCTTAAGAACAAAATTCATGTCTCATTCATCTCTCTTCCACAATGCTTACCACAGCGCTTTGCATAGAGCAGGTTCTTAATGGTTATTGAATGAATCCATGAGTGAAAATGTGACCAAACAAATGAATATAGGAATGAATGTCTAAATTAAAGAGTGAAGAAATAAATTGATAAATAAAATTAATAATTATAAAGTACCATAAGATGCCTTAAAGCTGTTAAGTGTTTTATACAATCAGTCAAGAAGCAATATTCCTCTTGAAATTGTGTTCATTGGATTAATTTGCCCTCCATATTAGAGAGGGAAATGCATTCCAGTCCCTTTCTTTTTTGAACATTATCTAAATGAGCAAAGCCCTAATTAATGAGGTTTTCTGGAAGCTTCATTTTTATCTGACTTGAGGAGCTGCAATATAGATTTTTCCTTCAGAAGTAATTCTTCCTCCCTTCTTTGTGGTTATATTAGCATTCCACGGGAAACACTGGCTCCTTAACATTTGTCATGATTTGCATAAGTAAAGCCTTCAATAGCAAATGAAAATAAGATGGTATGTTTGAATGACATTTATAAAGCTTCATAAAAGTAATGACTTCAGCTCTTTCCCATAAAATCGAAATTTTTTCCTTTGGCGTCAGTTCTATGCAGGTATTTCCGAAAGGTTTCATTTAAAATGCTGCAATGATGCAGCAGAATCATTTCGTATCCAAAATGCAATATTTTCATCATATGTACTTTTGTAAAAGAAGTGAAATAATACCTTTTGTATGTGATTTGCATTGCTAAGACTTGATGTTTTTAAGAGATTTTATTTGAAGCATAATACATGCAGCAATAAAATTAGCCTTAGTGCTTTTTAAAGGTCCTGATTAAAGGTTGACTCTGTGTCAGACGCTGTATGTTCCTTATCACTCATCATCCCAACCACTAGGAAAGGAGGCAGTTATCACCTCCATTTTTCAGAAAACTGAGGCTCAGAGAAGGAAAGTATCAGGTCTCATGTTACAGGAAGGAGGAGTTGAGTGGGAACCTAGGTCTGTATCCAAGGCCAGAGCTCTTTGTCCCGCTGCATCACAAGCAGATGGAACTAAGTCTGGGCAGGTTAGGCTCAGTCCTGGGGACATAGTACTTCACTCTGGGAGAATGATGTCAAAGCCAAAAGCTGGACTTTTTTTCTGAGAGGCAAGATCATGCACTGGAAAAAGCACTGGATTTTGTCTTGTGGACCTAGGTCCAAGTCCCAACTCCACTAGGCTGCAAACTCTGCTAGGATAGGCACTGTGTTGGTCTTACCACCCCATCTATGCCTGCAGTCCTCAGCTGAGAGCCTCTAACATCAAAGAGCCTAACTGATATTTTTGAAGGGGTGGAGAAATGAGTTTTTAAGGTAAGTTATGTACCCTTTGGCCTCAGTTTCTCCTGCTGCTCTTCCTCTGATCCTCAGTATGCCTGCAGATCACCATTCCCATTTCTGAAAATACCCTACTTACTTTGACTCGCTGTCTCCCTCTGACTTTAAATCTCAGTTAACATCCATGAAGTCTTCCCATATCAAATCTAACTGTCCATCTGTGTATTAGTTCCCTGTTGTTGCTGTAAAAAAAAATTAGTGGTATAAACAATACAAATTATTTACTCTCAAGTCTAGAGATCAGAAGTCCAAAATGAATCTCATTGGGTAAAATCAAGGTGTCAGCTGTGTTGTGTTCCTTCTGGAGGGTCTAGGGAAGAATCCATTTCCACACCTTTTCCAGCTTCTAGAAACCACCCACATTCCTTGGCTCGTGGCCCCTTCCTGCATCTTCAAAGCCAGCAACATTGAGCTGAGTCATTCTCACATTACCATCTGGTTCTCTTCTGCCTCCATCTTCCACCTTGAAGGACATTTGTGATTACGTTGGGCCTGATGATTCAGAAGAATGTTCCTATCCTAAGACCAGCCAACTAGCAACCTTAGTAACCCTTTGCCATGTAACATAACATATTCAAAGATTCTGGGAGTAGGACATGGACATCTTTGGGGAGCCATTATTCTGCCTACCACAATCTGTAAACCGGATGTCCTAGGTTACATCAGATATGAAAGGTAAAATTCAGGCCCAGCAAGAGTCACAAATTGTTAATTTTCTGTGCTTTTCCCTATAGCTCTTCAGGAAATATGGCAACCTCTGGCCCCACCCAACCTCTCAAAGTCCTTCTCAGTCTGTACGTGGAGTCTCCCTCCCACCCCCTTGGTGTCTAATGTGTGCTCGAGAAGTGGTCCTGCCAGCTGCCCTGAGTCTCTGCAGTGCTGCCACCTTCCTGCTCAGCCTGTGCTCCTGCTAGAGCCCAGCCACACAGCAGGGCTGCTTGGCCATCATGAAATCCCCTTCTGGTTTTTCCTCTCTTCCCGCTGCAGACCTGAGTCACACATCTGCAAGGGCTGGGGCTGGAGGACAATCTGAGTGACCATCACTATTCCACACTCAGAATAACCACACCACGGCTACCCTCACAGCCACCCACATGCTCACAGAGGCTCCATGCCCTGAAATGAAACCTAAATGATTTGCATTCTCTATCTCCTTAGGATTTATTCTTTTACACAGAGCTCCTGACCCTTCATGTGAGTAGAACCTATTGGTCCCTGCCTACTTGCACTGCAGATAAGCTTGAATCCTAGAGTGAGTATAATTTAAGCTCAGACTGACTTTTTTTTTTAACCTCATATACAGAGGATCAAATGAGTCATACACTTCCATTCATGGTCCATTATCAGCATTGTTTGTGCAAGGTCCTATTCTTATTTATACATTTCCTTTTGTGACATCCATTCTAATATGTTTTATGTATATCTTTTTGTTTTATGTGTTCTTACATGATGTGTGTTGTTGTTTTCAATGCGTTATGTATCTTACTTTGTTTCTTACCTTTTTTCCCTAAATGCTGTGTTTTCATGATCCATCCATGTTGTTATGAACATTTTGTCCCTTACTCCTGATACTGCCTCATCCTTCACAATGCACATGTTACCTACCTGCTCAGCCAGGGTGGACACCCAGGTGACCGTCAATGGTGCTACAGTGAACAGCCTCATACATGATACCTTGTGGGCAGGATGGAAGTGTGAGAATTTCTCTGGATTATTCTGTTAGTTTGCTAGGGCTGCCATCACAAAATACCATGGACTGGGTGGCTGTAAACAGAAATTTATTTCTGTACAACAGAAATTTATTTTCTCACAGTTCTGGAGGCTGGAAGTGTAAGGTCAAGGTGTCGTCGGGGTTGGTTTCTCCTGAGACCTCTCTCCTTGGCTTGCAGATGTCCACCTTCTCACTATGTCCTCACGTAGTCCTTCCTCTGTGCATGTGCATCATCATGTTGCCTTTCTGTGTGTTCAAATTTCCTCTTCTTATAGGGACACCAATTAGGTTGGATTGGGGCCCACTCTAATGACCTCATTTAAGGATCTTTAAAGGCCCTATCTCCAAATACAGTCACATTGTAAGGTAGTAGGCGTTAGGGTTTCAACATATAAATTTTTGGGGTATGCAATTCAGCCCACATCAGATATATACCATGAGTGAAATTTCTGAGTCATAGAGTATGTGGGTATTTAATTTGATCACATTCATATATACTTCTATAAGGAATAGATGAGGGCCCCTATATCCAAAAACCTCAGCTACATTTAGTAAGATCCAGCATTCTACTTTTTTGCTAGCCCAATATGTATGAAATGATATCTCCTTATTGTTTTAAATTTCATTTCATATCCCTGTTAGTGTTCAGGATTTTCTCTTCTGTAAATAGCCTATTGATATCCTTAGCTCATTTTTTATTGCATTTTTCTTTTTCTAGGTAATTTGCAGGATGTCCTTATATATACTAGATAATGGTTTTAGATATTGCTAATATCCTTTCCCCTTCTGACATTTGTCTATTAGCTTCATTCATAGTGTACATCATGGAACAGCAGAAATCTTCAATTTTGATGTAATCAGAATCGTCAATTGTTTTTTCCTTATGGTTTGACATTTTGAAGTTTTGTTTTAAAAGCCCTTCCCTAGGCTTAGATCACAAAGATAATCTTCTATTAATACATATTCTTTATTAAATTTACAGTTTCACCTTTCAAATTTAGGTCTTTAATCTATCCCAATGCTACCTTTATTTGCAGTACTGGGTAGGCATAATATACATTTTTTGTCATCTGTGAACCAATTTTCCCAATACCATCTACCAAGCAATGTCTTTTCTCCATTAGGATACAATAAAGGTACCACTTTGATCTTGTATTAAATTCCTATGTGTTTAGGGGTTAAGTTCTTTATTATATCCCACTGGTCTATGTTTCTGCTCTTATGTCAATACCACACTGATTTCATTGGTTTTTAACCTCAGCTTTGTGCCATGTCTTGATGAACTACTAAGGTAAGTACCCATCACCTTTCTTTCTTTTTTAAGATTTATTTAGCCAATCATGGAAATTTACTCCTTTATATAAATTTGAGAGTAAGTAATTTGAATGCATAAAATAATTCATGTAAAATTTGATTCAGAATGCAATGAGTCTCTAAATTCACTTGGAGACAATTGATATTTTTGTAATATGTCTGAACATTTACTCAAACCATAGTCTATGTGCTTTACTAGGGTTTATAAGTTTTTCCTATAGAGGTACTATGTATTTCTGGTTAAACTAGATAGTTCAGAAATCTAATGTACAGTATGAGGACTATAGTTAATAATATTGTATTGTATAGAAAATTTGCTAAGATCTCAGGAGCTCTTAACATACACAAAAAGTTAACTATGTGAGATAATGGATATGCTAATTTGCTTGACTATAATAATTATTTCACTATTATTTCTGTATTAAAACATCATGTTGCATACAACCTTAAGTATATATATAAAAAAACAGTTTACAGACTTTGTTGCTATTATAAATGTTAGTTCATGTTTTACTATATTTTCAAATGGATTGCTGGTTTAGAATAAAGACTATTGCTGTTTGTAGGTTAATCTTGATTACAAAAATTTCAAAAAAATCTGTGAGCCTATCTGTTGATTCTGCTTTTTTTTTCAGGCATATGATCCTATCATCTATAAATAATATGGTTTTATGTATTGTCTTACAATCCTTGATCTTTTATTTATTTTTCTTTTCTTATAGCTTTGGCCAGAACCTCGAGTCATACATAAAATGGTAGCAGTGATAGTAGATATCTCTATCTTATTCTTGATCTTAAAGTTTCTTCATTGAATTATTATTTTTTATTTAGTTTTTGTGGTATAAAATCCTTACTAAGTTAAGAAAATTTCCTTTCCCTTCTAGGTTTCTGAGAGCTTGTGCATAAATAGGTAAACCTGATTAATATTTTTGCATCTGAGGTAATCATATGGTTTTTCTTCATTAGGCCATTATTAATGAAGTGAATTACATTGATTTTTCTGATACTAAACTCTATTTGCATGATTAGAATAGGTTCTATGTGATCATGATGTATTATTTTTTAATATACTTGATTTCAGTTAGCTCATATTTTATTTTTGATTATTGCATCTGTAATCATAAGGTAATTGAACATATAATTTTGCTTATATTGTTTTTATATGGTTCTGGAACCAATATTTCACTAGCTTAATAAGGAACTGGGCAGCTTTTGTTCTTCTATTTTCTAGAACAACTCTTTCTTAAAAGTTTGGTAGAATTCATTTGAAAAGTAATCCAATGTAGAGTAACTGAAACTCTTTTAAAAAAAAGAAAGAAAGAAAAGTAATCTGAGCCTGGGGCATTTGGGGCAGGAAAAGGGATGTCAACAATCATTGTGATTTCTTTACTATTTTGAGTTCTGTTTTCTGTTTCTTCTGTCCTCTATTCTACCTAATCCACTTGTTCATAGACTCATCTCAATCCTCACTTCCCCCTTCCCATGCATGCCACATGTAGTTTCTATCTTTGAAGACCCTGACTATACTTTAAAGCAAAAACTCAAATGTACTACTTTTTTATGAGTTAATTCCTAGCCCCTCATAACCCTGTTACCCCTTCCTCATTGCCCCCAGATAGCTGTGTGTGTATCATACATTATTTATATCACCTTTATCAGGATTATCTCTATGCATCATTTCCATTTTGACCCAGCAATGGCTAATCTAAAGCTATGTCTGTAATATGACCTTTACCTTGCATGCAGCCTTGTTTTCTCTAAAACCAAAAATAAATTTTGTAAAAGTAGATAGCATAATGCTAATAAGTGTCTGATTTTTTTTTGCCCTTTCCCTTTGTATACAAATATAGAAGGTCAAAATTTTGTACATAGAGACTTTGTGTAAACATTCCTCTTCACCATCCAGACCCCACCCCACCCTGTCTCAAGTCCTTATCCACCTAGGCAGAGCCCATTGATCCAGTGGGCTGTCTTTCATCCCTGGGTCTCTACCCCATTCGCTAAATTGCTCTTCAATAAATGCCTATTGGAAAGGAATGGGAATGCTGCCAGACCAGAGAAATGGAGAAACTCACTATCTTCAAGGTTAGGCTTGGAGATCCACATCTAAGCTGAGTTGGTGACATTTCTAGGGAGGGCCCTGCTTACCCCTCATGCCCAACACACTCTGCCTTTTCCAGGTAGCACAGGTAGCACTGTGACCAAAGAGAGTATGAAGCATTCCTGCCTGCATCAAAAGGAAACAGTTGGCAGATCTACAAATTATTGTTCTAGTCATCATCCATCCACTCTTCTAAGAACCTTTTCTTTACCATAACCAGTGTTGGGACTACAAAGATGAAAGACTTGCATTTCCCCCACACCTGAATCAAGGTGTTCATGGCCTGGCAAGAAAGTCAAACCATTAGCTGAAACTCCCAACTGATAAGAGCTGTGAAAGAAACAAGTTCCAAGGGCTGGGGAAGAATGCTAGGGGATACTCTTTGGTGAAGCTCAGCTGCGGTCCAGCCTCGTGACAGTTGTCAGCACTCAGTCACATAAGCTGCCTTAAAGGACTATGGAATCACAATCCCACAACATATTAGCCTAGGACTTGGAGAAAAGCTGCCTCATCCTTCTGAACCTCAGTTTCTTTGTCTATAAAGTGGGGCTGATGGCATCTGCCTCATATGGTTGTCTTGAGTAGTTAATGAAATGATGTGTGTAGTGTCTGGCATGCAGCAGGGTGCAGGCTCCTGGGAGCTGCTATTTATTATCTTTGGGTGGTGCTATGGCTCTTTGCTTCTAATTGCAGGTGGTAACACCAGACGGGCGTGGGAAGAACCGAGCTAAGTGGGGCCTGCTGAAGAACATCCAGTCTGCCCTCCAGAAGCGCTTCTGAGCTCCCCATAGAACAGGCAGCAACTTCAGAGATGCACCACAAAATAGACACATATATATACACATACACATATGTATGTATATTTTTCTCACCACATTCTTCAAGGAAGTTGTAGATGAATGTTTCTGGGACCTCTGAGCTTTCCAACAGGAATCTTCTAAGAGCTAATAAAAGGAAATGCCTGGCACCGTGGCTGGCTGTTTGTTCATTATGATGACAGTAAATTACAAAGCAGGTAGCAAGTCCAAGATGTATGGCTCCATCAGCTCGGTTCTAGCCATAGGCTCAGAATTCTGTGGTGTTTGTATGGAGCAACCACTCAGTTTCTGGGTGGTAAAAGAAGCACTGTATTTGCAGTCAGGACCCCCTGGGTGTGCATTCTAATGCTCCCCTAACTAGCTTTGGATATTTGGGCAAGTCGCTGATTGACGAGGAACTCATTACCTCACCATGTAGTCTATTTCAACATTAAGTAGCCAACATTGTTAGAATGTTCTTCCTAATTATTGAGCTTGAGTCTGCCTTCCCACAACTCTCACCCCATGGTCTTAGGTCTGCCTCTGGGCCATAAAGAATGAGAGCCTGCCCTCTTCTCCTCACTCCTTTTGGAGCCCAGAGTGGAGGAGCAGCAGAATGCCCAGTTGGATGGAGGATCCTCTGTGGTCTTTTGGGCAAGGCATGAAAGAATGACACAGTCATGCATCGTCTCTGACCTTGCTGAACTCGATTTGGCCCTTCAGGTGATATGAAGCCCCCAAAGTTTTTTGTCTTACAAGGCCCTATCTGCCTCGAATGACCTCCCCACCCTCATTTTTGCCCAGAAAGTACCACTGTCTTTCAAGATTCAGCTCAATCAGTTTCTCCAGTGATTCTCCATGTGAAGATAACACCTCCTTTCTTCCCTGGGTCCCCACTAAACGGAAGGCCCTTCTCCCCTGCCCCTTTCCCCATAGAGACACCCATTCCAGCCCTCTGAT
This sequence comes from Cheirogaleus medius, assembly GCA_008086735.1. NCBI lineage: Eukaryota > Metazoa > Chordata > Mammalia > Primates > Cheirogaleidae > Cheirogaleus > Cheirogaleus medius. Next base: position 1,990,739 of record VBSM01000272.1, read on the forward strand.
ACTTACAAGCTCTCATTTGTCCCTAGTCTTATGAAGAGACGATGTCTCATTCACCTTCTACCCTGGGTGCCCGGCATGATGAGGCACACATTACATGTTCGTCCCGGGGGGGAGGCACTACAGCCGGAAGGCTGGCACACAGAATGACTCTCCTTTGAACAACCCAGATGCCAGTTTGCACAATAAGGGTCTTCGCAGAGTGGGAGTGGGTGTGGAAAGGGCCAGGCAATCGCTGGTCTCCTCCTCCTCTAATCCCATCCTTCTCATTCGCTGTGCCTCTGGCAGGTGTGGCCAGCCCATCTAACTTTGCCAGCAGGTCCTTTTCTCTGCACCACTTTATTTTGCATCAGAGCCAGAAAAGGCCCATTCCCTGTAAGAGGTCCCTAGTGAGGATCTTCTGATAATGTGAGAAAATGAAGCCAAGCAGATTCCTGCCCCACCCCCCAACAGTATTACAAGAAGGGATACCTCAGGGAGCTTCATTATGATCCTATTACTGTAAATGATGGTTTGAATCTACCATCAGATTTGGTATTACCATATAATCATTTCTATAAAAGGCTTTAGAATCATTATTAGCATGAGGAACGAATTAAATGACATGCCAGCAGGGATTTTACTACTAATAAACTAAAATGAAATTAAACTAAAAAAATAGAATTGTATGAATATTACATTGCAATGATCACACCTACTCATGGTGCCAACAAGGACTAGGCCAGAATTAAATAAGCCATAGCGCCCTGATCTTGCCACTCTAGAGAACACATAAACTTGCATTCCGTGACAGTTCGCTGGATTCTTTGAGAAGCCCACTTAACCAATAGCTAAGCCATTCTACCAAATGCAGCATGGGCTTCCTAACAGCACAGAAACCCTTGCACACAGTTTGGTCCATGAGGTCATGATTCACATGGAGTCACCCACCCCTCCCAGGATTGTCTCTGAGGTGCAAATATCTACATGCATATTAGTCCCTGTGTGTGTGCCAAATATAATCAAGAGATTTGTAAATATATATTTACAAATACATGCCACTATATTGAGCCATAATCTCTCTGTATAACTACATATTTCAACTTCCCTAAAATTATTTCTTCAGAGAAGAGTCTATGGCTATAATCACAGATAATTAGTGGCTGCCTCTCCTTGAGAACATCTTGCAGCATATTAGAACAGTTGCTAGCTAAAGTAATAGTAGTTTTTCTTGTCCCTATTTTTATTTATTTTTTTATATCCATTCTTTCTTTAGCACGTCTGTAATGAGCCCCGGGGACTGCGAGCAGACGGTGGTGATATAAACGGACACGGTCCTTGCCCCTAGCTCTCACAGTCTAATGACTGAGACAGAGAAAGTAAGCAAAGATACAAACACGTAGATACCTGGAGTGGTGAGAAGTGTTAGGAAGAAAAGAGGCATGGAGCTGGGAGGTATCAAGTCTAAAGAGGGTGCTAGTGAAAGGTTTCCCCCAAAATGTGAATTAAAAGGTGCTTCCTTAAGAATGAAAAGAAACCAGCCATGTATGAGCAGAGGAGAAAAGCATTGCAGACAGAGGGGCATCAGGCGCCCAGCCCTGGGACGGAAAGAGGCTTGGCATGTTCAGGAAATGAGCACATCCAGGGAGACTGGGGTGCAGGGAACACGGAGGAAAGAAGGGAGGGAAATGGCCTCAGCAGGACTAGGGGCCATCGCAGAGGGTAAGTCTCGCTGTGTTTACAGGTAGTAGTGTTACTTTGGGTTCTGTGGGAAAATGAGTTGCCGTGAGCCAAGGGGAAAGGCAGGAAGACTGCTAACAAAATCATGGGCACCTGGGCTGGAGGACGTGTTCCCGGTGTAATCAACAGCCCTTGCTGACCAACAGCATGTGTGTGAGTGAGTAGGAGAGAGGAACAAGGATGCTGCCCAAGATTCTGGAGGAAGCCCTGGGTGATGGTGGATCCAGACAGGGGAGAACAGACATGCCTTTCAGGGAAACATCAGAGTTCTGGCCTGGGCAAGTGAAGCATGAGATGCTTGAGGGACAGCCAAGAGGAACCAAAGAGCGGCAGTTGGGTATTGTGACAAGCCAGTTGAGTCAGAAAAACAGACACTCTGCCAGTTATTTTAACACAGAGAATTGAATGTAAGGAATTGGCCAAACAGGAATTGGACTGAGGACAGAAAAAAGACACCAAGATAACACAGAGAGAGCAACTGCAGGGAGCCGCTGTCATATCTCGGGCTGGGGAATGAAGGGAAGAGCCTCTGAACTAGGCCCCAGATCTCTAGGGAGGGGGGACTGCCTGGCTGGTACTGGTGTATCTGACAGGCTTCCATGAGGCCAGTTCTAGGAGTGCAAGGAAAAGCTGGAAACTGACAGCAACAGCCAGGCTGCCCCTGCCCGGGAAGTACCACTGCTGCAGTGATGCTGTCCAGGATGATGAGCACACGGGAGGAAGCACTCTCTTCCCCCTTCCAGGACCCCACGCTTTTTCTGGTGTCTCCTAGGGACAGAGCCTAGCCAAGCCGCTGGCCAAGGAAAAATGCCACCTGCAGAGCTCTAGCCCCAGCATTGCAGACTGAGTCCAGAAAGGTGCTTTGGAACTGAGAGGCAATGGCTTCATAATCAGCACAGCTATGTAAGACTAGAGTGCAAAAGATAGACCTGGCTGGGGACACAAACTCAGGAATCACCAGTGGACATGACTCTGATTTTTCTCAAACACTAATGACTAATAAGTTCAAGCTGTTGGAAGACAGTTTGGGGCTGTAGTAGGACCAGAGTTAGGTTTTGAAGACTGGGCAGGAACTGGATGAGGAGAGGGCCAGAGGGAAGACTGCCAGGAGGAGAGGAGATCTTGCCAAAGAGTGGAGAGGAAGGCGTGAGGAAGGAACTGGACACAACAGGGATTCAGAAAATGCTTGCTGACTTGAGTTGTTAAACTTTGCCATCTCCCTCTTTTTGATTTGAATGTCCCCCCAAAAGCATGTGTTAGAAACTTAATCCCCAATACAACAGTATTAAGAGATAGGACCTTTAAGAGGAGATTAGACCATAAGAGCTCTGCCCTCATGAGTGGATTAATGCCATTATCTCGGGAGTGGGTTCCTTGTTAAAGGATGAACCAGGCCCCTGTTGCTCTCTCGTGCTCTCGTTCACTCTCTCTGGTCCTCTCTTTGCCCCTCTCTTTGCCCTTCTGCCATGTGATGCTTTCCATTGTGTTGTGACACAGCAAGAAGGCCCTCAGGAGATGCCAGCCCCTGAATCTTGGACTTTCCAGCCTCCAGAAATGTGAATAATAAATTTCTGTTCATTATAAATTACCAGTGTGTGATATTCTGTTAGAGCAGCACAAAACAGACTAAGACAGAGAGATAATGAGAAACAGGATTTGGGGGGAATGTTGTTATCATTTAAACTGTAAATATCATTTCTACAGTTGTCCTACTCCAAAACAAATAAACTAATCCCAGATTCCACTCAATATAGGTCTAATTGATAATGTAAGAAGTACCTGGATTTAATCTGTAAGCACTAGGAGAAAAGCAGGGAGAACTCCAGAGGACAGGCAGGGGTGTACACAGGGAACAAAAAGGTAACATGAGTCCCAGAGAGGTGGGAGCATTGCTGCCTGCGAGCCTCTCACTGCGGTCTGCGGCCACCTCTTCCTGGGGAAAGTGACACCAGCACCCAGCCCCACTACCCCAGTGGGGAACACACACTTGGACTCATGCAGGCACATACACATGCACACATTAACATACACAGACACATACTACACACACACATACACACACATCTGCAGTCACTGTTTCTGAACCGCATCATCCATTCTGGGGTGACTGAGAACTCCCTGACACAGTGGGGACCTGTCTTGAGGCCTGGAGGCTAGATCAAGGAGGCCTGGGCAGGTCTGAGAGAATGTTCTGATAGCTGCCACAGGAGCAGGGATATGGAGGAAGGGAAGGGCTGGCATGGTGAAAGGGGATAGAATGGCCCATTTTCCTGTCACCATGTTTCCAAATGATCTGCATGGCCATTTTGGTTTGAAATCAAGGGGTTTCTTTGCCAGCAAATGACCAGAAGGATCAGGTTGTGTGGAAGTTCTCAGAAAGCTAAATTATCCTGTGGCAAATAATTGACTAAATCTAGGAAATCACACAATTTGGAGAGAAGCCCAAGGGGCATGTGTTATTGCAAAGCTGAACTGGGCCCAGAAGCTTGAATTGCTTATACGACTGTGTAGAAGTTAGCAAAATGGGGTCCAAAACAGTGTTCTTCCGGCGCTGTGAATCTGTGCATGGCTTCATTTCCATTCCTTTAATTCCACCAGGAGCTATATAATTTCTAAATTTTCTTTTAGGAAAAAAATCATTTAGCACAGAAATAATGCTTTCTACATAAAACTGTAGCTGTTTCAGGGTTTATTTCTTTGATTTTTTTTTCTTCCAAGAAAACCATAATAAAAAAGAGTCTTTCATCTTAATAAAGCCAGACTCGGGAAGTTTCTCTCTGAGCACGAAAGCAGACAACAAATTCACTCAATAAAAATTGACCAAGTGCTGCACCAGCCTGGCCCTGAGCATAGGATGCAAATACAGAAGGTGTTGCCCTCCATGAGCTCACCCACATGGTGGGAGAAAAGTTGAGTCTTACCCTCAGGTGGGTTTCAGTGTCTGGGCCAAGTTTTATAGAAGGAGCAGAACATCCCTAGAGCCATGAAAATGGAAGGGGATTAGAGGATGGAGAAATGAACCCTAGGCATGCCAGGTAGGGGAGCAGCACTGAAGGAAGGCGCAGAGGCTGGACTGGCATGTCAGATGTATGAACAATAAGACTGGGGAAGGTCCATGGCTGGACTGTAAGAACCAACGAGAAACAGATTGCAAGTGTATCCTGTGTCTAATAAGGAGCATATGTGGGTTATTGAGCTGGAAATTAATAATAATAATAATAATAAGCATAAAAGTAATAGCTAACATTTATAACTATATTCCAGGCATGATACCAAGTATTTTACATATATTGGCTCATTTAGTTCTCACAACAACCCTATAAAGTAGGCATGATTATTTTCTCCATTTGACTGATAAGGAAACTGAGGTGCCGAAAGGTTGAGTAAGTTGCCCAGGATCACACAGCCTGTAAGTGGCACGGCGAGGTTGAGATGGAACCCAGCCCTTCCCCTGGAGGCTGTGATGGGTGAAGTTCCACCCTGCCTTTACACTGTGCCCTGTCCCACACAGAGCTGGTCTGGGAGAATGACGCCAAAAGGCAGAAGAAGCTCAGGTGAGGGGTAGAAGGGGCCTGGCCATGTCCCTGGGTCTGCATCGGGATCCACTCCTGCCCTCTGAAATCCTCCTCAAGGATGAAGGGGCCAGAGCAGGGGTTCTGCTTTCCCTTCACTCTTCACTGTATCGGATGGGGCTCCTCTTCAGCTGGAAAACTGTGCCTGCTTCAACAGCAGGTAACAAAGTAGTTACTAAGTTCCAGGCACTGTGCTGATGCTGGAGCCACCATGATGAGGGGGACACTGTGCCCACCCACCACCTGGAGGGAAGCCAGGGCCCTCCTCCTCCTACCACCCCCTCCCCACCCTGCACGCTGTGGCCCTTTCTTAACAATTCCAGCTTTCCCCGACAGACCTTCCCCTTCCTGCACTATGACTTTACCTCAGCGGTGGCTTTCAGTGTCCTCCCCCCACAAAGAACAGTGAAAGAAGGGCCAGTAAAGTCCAGAAGTCACACATTCGGTGTCCCTAACTAAAGTGTTTGGTTTCTCAATTTAAAGAAGCCATTGATCGTGTGTGCTAAAAGTAAATAGTATGGTTTAGAAAAATGAAAGAGTCAACCTCTCTTGGGACAAGCCCAGTGCTCTGGGGGTTTAAAGGTGAGACTCTACCTGTTGGGGTGGCGGGATCTACCTCAGACCTTGCCTGTGAGGAGCAGATTTCCTCAGTGCACTGGCCCCACCTACAAACACAAGGTCTTCCTTCCCAGCTCTCCAGGAACAGCCAGGATGGAAAGTTGAAGTCCTGACCCATTTTCAGGGATTCCCAGGAGGACACCGAATTTGAGCAATTGTCACCTTCCTGGGGGTGGTACCTGGAGAGAGCACCAATGTCAAGGCACCTAGACCTGTAGGACCCTGTCAAGGTATTTACTGTCTTGACCTCAGGCTTTACTGTGAAAAGGGGGTAGTAACACCATGGAGAAGGACAGTTATGAAGACCGCATGGGTGTAGAATGAGAATGTATCCTCACAGTCTCAAGTACAGGGCCTGGCTTATTGTTACAGATGCTCAATAATTGAGATTTATTGCTGCAATTCCAATGATAACCTATGTGACTGCCATCACTGCAGCTAGTCACGTCTTGATAGGGCCTGCCTCTTTCAAGGCAGAGGAGTTCTGAACTGTTTCCAGATTACTGGACTCTCTTTGCGACCCTGGAAAAATTGACAGACCCTGGTGAGAAGCACATACACACAAGATTTTGCCCAGGACTTTTGGTGAAGTCAAGAGACCCTAATCCCACATTATTCCCCTGAAGGATTCCAGGGGCTCCAGGTTCAGAGGTCCAGCATAACTTGCCTGTCTCTGAGCTCCTTTATTTTTCACTGAGATCATAATGAAGTGACTTCTTTGCAGTTTTCCTCAGGGCAGCCTGGGGGAGCCTGTCACCATCTCCACCATGAACAGCTCACGGAGATCTCCTGGCCTAGGAAGGCCCAATATGTGGGCCACAGAGCAACCAAAGAGCTCCAGGAATCAGCATGCACACCAAGCACTGTGTGCAGACTGAGAAAACAGCAGCTATCCCACACATGAGCTGGTATTTTTCAAATGTAGGAATCCACTGTGGTAACGAACAAATACAAAATACAAATAGTTACTAAAAGCACATGCATCAGCCTGTGTTGGTACCAGGAATATTGTGACATTTAAGGAAACCTTCAAACTTGACAGGGTCAGAACCACCCACAGTGGTCCAGCTGCCCTCTCCATGGCTCCCAGTCCAGGGTAGGCATCCGTGACGGAAGTTGCCTAGGCAATGCCTGAGCAGTGTGCCTCTAGGAGCAACTAATATAATTAAGTGGAAACCTTTCAGAGCATGGTTTAAACAGAAGAGAATCATGCCACATCCAAGGGTCCCTTTATTTAGCTCCTGCAAATAAACCCCATTTAGAAAGTGCCTGGGTCATAGCCTCTGCTCACAGCTGCTTTGCTGGTTTCCCATACCTTGAGTCTCACATACACAAAGAGAAAGGTTTTGGTTGATTTATTTGTTTGTTCTGTTTTTCTTTTATCTTGCTCTCTTAAAGTAACAGAAACTAAAGTTAGTGCTATGGTTTGCATGTGGTTTGTCCCCACTAAAACTCATGTTCAAATTTAATTGCCAGTGTAACATGGTTGGGAGATGGGGCCAAGTGGGAGGTGTTTGAGTCATGGGGGCAGATCCCTCATGAATAGATTAATGCTGTCTCTGGAAGGAGTAAGTTCTCACTCTCATAGACTAGATTAACAACTAAGTGAGTTGTTATAAAGAGAGGCCACTTATTATGTTTGGTCTCTTTGCACATGCCCTCTTCCCCTTCCTTGCCATGTTGTGACAAAGCGTGAGGCCCTCATCAGAGGCAGCCGCCCGTCTTGGACTTCCCAGACTCCAGAATCACAAGTCAAATAAACCTCTTCTCTTTATAAATCACACAGTCTCGGAGATTCTGTTATAGCAACAAAAAATGAACTAAGACAGATTTTAAAGGATGGTTTTTCCTCATTTTCAAATTTGAGAAGTCTATGTTTCAATTGCTCCAAAACCACTAGTCAATCAAAATGACAGATTTAAACTATTTCTAATCTACTGTATGTTAGCCAATGAAAACATGAAGAAACTTAGCAATAATAACAGGCAGAGATGCCTTACAATAAGAGAGTTGAATAAATGAAGCTTTTGTGAAGCCCTCTCCCTCACCTCTATGCATTCATCCTATGGCTCCAAGCCTGTGCTTCTTCTATACTCTCCCTTCCCCCTACTTAAGCTTCTAGGGGCTTTTGTCTTGAAATAAAGGTGAACAAGTTTGTCATTACCTTTTCTCTATTTCTTCCTTTGATCACCTGCATTTCAGGAAACTTCCACCAGGGGGTGGTACTCCATGGCTGCAGACCCAGCAATGATATTTGTATAATGTTGGAGCCAAAACACCAACATCTGTTCTATAAGCTTCTTGGTGGTGGGATTATGAGCATATCTTTCTCTGCATCTTTATGCTTTTCCTTTATTTTCCAAAGAGAATATTTTTGATAATCAGAAAAGAAATAAATTGAAAATATTTTAAAGTTCTTAACAATATAATTGTATTACTCAAATAATAAAGACAGTGAAATGGATACCAGGATATTACCTTTTATTACTACTAAATATAAGTGCATATGTTCCATGATATGCATAATAAATTTGGGGACTTTGGGAGCAATCACAATCTATAGCTTGCCCATCCCATTAAGTGGCTGCTTATTGTTGATCATTTTGGTTACCCTTACATTCTGTACATTAGTTTGGTTCGAGGAGGTAGGCACCAACTGCTGCTGCTACAGAGAATCTGAATTCCAGGGACTCCAGTGACTTCTTCCTTTGGCCTGAAGACACCCTTTCAATCTTTCACTATCAGTCATTGTGTGCATGACAAAACTTAAAGAGAGACAACAAGGCAACTGAAGTAATTTTTTTGCATTTGGCTTCTCAACTCTAAATCAGATGTACCACTGGGGCTTTACATTTTTACATCAGAATTGCCAGTCTACAAAAATTAAAAAGAATAATAATGCCTCCTGCAATAGTGGTTGTAAAGAAACATTACATGAAAATATTATGTTGTGTTTGAATTTCTTCATAAAAAAATAAAAATTGGTACAGTCTTTATTTATTAGAGTTTATTGCTAATCCAGAAATCCCACTTTTAGTAATAAATTCTATGGAAATAAAATAAGCATATAAAGATGCATATCAAGAGTACTTATTGCAAATCTATTCAAAATATTTAATAACAAAAAAACAGCCTAATAGTCTATAATTTAAGAGCTTTGTTATTTAAATAATGATATCTCCACACTTTAAAAGGATTGAGAGAAGTGTTTATGTGTTGACATGAAAAAATGTTCACTGATTGGGATTAAGGGGAAAAAGTAGGAGATAATATAAGAATTATAGCACAATCTATGGAAAGAGACTTTTCCTTTGGTTGACTGAAGCTCCAAAGCTGAGAACAAGAGATGATACACGTACATCAATTCTAAAGACAACTCCGACTAGCCACATCCATGCAGGATTTGCTGCAAGATGGCAAAACCAGTCCAGTAACCACTACCTCATCCTGGTTGTATATGAGAAGATGAGTCGTTCAGAGTTCATTGACCATAAAGGAGAATTAGAGAATCAGTTTCCTCCCTTCCTTTGCAATGGAGGGGACAGGGTGACCCCCTCATGGCAGGAAGAGGAGAATTGCTTAAAGAGATTGGGGACATTTAGAAGTTGAGTTGCAGAAACTAAATCCTATCTCAGTGATTGTAGCAAATTGGACTTCTATTGAGCTAATATTCTCTCCAATCAGCCACCCCCGTGGGAGTGTTCTTTCCCACCCCATTGAGCTTGGTCATATGACTTGTTCTGACTCCACGGTGAGCACAGTATACCTACCTCCCCACCCCTGGACTTTGGGCTCATTCATGGGATTTGCTCTGACCGATGAGATATTAGCAGACATGTGTAAGCAAAGGTTGGAAGCGTGCATGTGTAGTTTGCTTTGTTCTCCTGCACTTCTGTCATCTCCCGGGAATAGCTTCCTATGGAAAGTGGCTTCCCCTCTAGCTTTGGCCAAGAAGGAACACATGTGGAGCAAACCTGAGCCCACCCAGCAGTGAGGAGACAAGACAAACAGACTCGTCACTCGAAGCCAGGCCGCCCAGGCAAGACCAACTTGCATCAGTTGAACTGCAGCCCCATGAGTGTGAAGATAAATGCTTTTTGTTACATGTCTCTGAGTTTGAGGGTGGCTTGTTAAATAGTATTATTGCAGCCATAGCTAACCCATACAATGGTGAGAGTTCTTTAGACACCTTAATAGTTTCCTCTGGGAGTTTTGACATAGTGAACCTAGAGTCTCATGTTTGACTCCTGCCTGGAAAACTGTGAGGGCAGAGCCTGGCAGAAGATGCCCATAATGTCAGGACAAGGAGAGATGAGACAGAGTCGGGCAGGCTGCACTGCCACTATTTGGTGGGGCAAGGATGTATGGGATTCCCGTGAGTCAAGTGGACACCACGGAAGTTAGTGGGCGTGAGTTATCCTGATGGAATCTTGTTCAAAAGTAGTGTGTGCCAGGTAGGGGAAACCCATCAGCAAGAGGACGTAGCTATTCCTTCGGGGGAAGAAGTGGAGGAGAGGAGTGGAGGAGGAGCCAGCAGCAAGGAGCGCAGGAAAGCAAGGACAACAAGAAAGAGCAAAAAGTCACCACATCTTCCTTTCCCACTCCAGGGCCATGAGCGTGAGTCATTTAAACTGGAAGGAAGAGGGAAGTGAGATGTGAGACTAAAGTTTTGATTTAAATTTATCTGGCCTTTTTAATACCTGAAAATGAGATTCTTAAAACTGAGAGGTAATTAGAAAGCTATGAATCTTCTGGAGGTAACATTATGGGGAGAGAAAGTGATCTTGACAGACCATATTGGAAGACCATGATGGGAATTTGAACCATTCGATAAAATGGCTATACCATTATATAAATTATGTGCATATATATACACACCTATTATATATTTATATAATTATCATATTTTATATATTAAGCATGCCAATGGAGAGATTTCAGTTTTGATTTGTATTTGGAGAAAGCAACGGCCAGGGCGGGTCTGAACCAGGGCTCTGTGCGGGGCAGGGGCTCCTGCGGTGGAGACAGACCCCTGCTTTCCCCCCCCCAACCCTCGTTCCCTTGGCTCCAACAACACAGCGCCTTCCTCAGAAAATTTCTCTTCAAATGTTCAGCCTGTGGCAATGAGACTTTTTTATAGCATTTTATTTAATATTCCCCTGAGAATTATCATTTGCTCTTATAGGTTATTACCAAGAAACAAAGGCAACAAAAACACATCTTAATTGTTTGAGAAATTGAGCTCTTTCTCTTTCAGATAATGGAGGCATCAGAACCCTGCGGTCCAGAGAACTGGCCCCAATTGTCAGAAGACAGGATTCTTATCCGGCCAGTGGCTTAGACTAGCTGTGTGACCTTAAGCAAGGCCCTCAACCCCTCTGAGCTTCATTTTCCTTCTCATGTAGATCCTCTGTAAGACAGGCCTCAAACATCTGAGTGCCAGGATATCTTTTGCTGTGGGAAAACCCTGAGCTAGGTTGATACTCGGAACATCTGTGTTCTAATCCTTCCTGTTCTGCCAAGGAGCACTTGATTTAATGTGTTTGAGTGTCGGTTTCTTTATCTTTAAAATAAGAAAATAATCATGCCTTCCTACCTCCTGGGTTTTACTATTGTTTTATGTTTTGGTTGTCTGGTGCTGCATAACATACTACCACAAAACGTAGTGGCTAAAACCATGATTACGTGGGTTAAGAATTTGGGAAAGAACTCAGCTGGTTGGCTCATCTTAGCCCTAGGTGGCATCAGCTGCAGTCTCTGGGGCTGGAGGATTCAGTTCCATGATGCTTCTTCACTCACATATCTAGTAAAATGGCACTTCTCGACATCTCTCTCTGTCTCTCTGTGTGTATGTCTCTCTCTCTCTCTCTCCCTCCCTCTCTCTCTCTCTCTCTGTCTTTATCTCTCCTCCTCTCATCCCCTCTCCCTTCTCTCTCTCTCCACATGGTGTCTCAACTCAGTGTAAACACATCTCTTGGCTTTCTCTCAACATGGGAATCTCAGAGTAGTCAGACCTCTTACATGAAGGCTTCCTCCCCGTGGCAGGCAGGGAGCAGAAGCTTCCAGCCCATTAAGGGCTGCTCCTAGAGCTGGTACAGCATAACCTTTGTGTATCTGCTCTATTGGTCAAAGTAGTCCCAGTCCCCACCCAGACTCAAGAATGGAGAAAAACCCACCTTTTGGTGGAGGAGTGACAAGGTCACAGTGCAGAAAAGCATATGGGATGGCAGATATTGTTAAGGCCATCTTTAAAAAATAGAATCTGTCACATATTGATTTTGTTGTTGTTCTGGGCAAAAATTATGATAGATGCAGAAACTCTTTGAAAAGTCAAATCTCCATACATTTGTGAAGTGTCATCATGATCCTCATTTCAATTTTTCATTTTTAATCGACTTTGGCTAGTGTGGCTTTGAGATAAGCAATGGGTCCAGTCAAAAATCCAGCTGCTGCAATGGTATCCAAGGCATGGTCTGTCCTTTGGATCCACTCCAATTAGGGACCCAAGGTAAGTCCCTCAGCACAGTGCTCTTTTGGTTGAACAGAGGGGTGATGTCATGACATGCTAGATTATGGTCTAGTAACTAACAACCCCAAAATCAATGGCGTAAGATGAGAGAAGGGTAACTCTCTCACTAAGCGTCTGTCACAGGTCAGCTGGGACTCTGCCTCTCCGAGTGCCAGGCTGACTGAGCAAGTGTCATCTGCAGGCTTGCTGGGCGCCACAGCAAAGGGAGGGAGCATGGGGAATTGCACACTAATTCTGAAAGGCTCCCACCCAGAAGGGAGATACCGCACCTCCACACATCACATTTCACTGACCAAAGCAAGTCACATGGCCACATCTGACTTCAGAGGAGCAGGCACATGCCACCTTGCCATGCCCCAAAAGGAGGAGGACCAGAAATACTAGAGAACTGCATTCCTAAGGACTACACTTGGAATGGACTTTTTCAGAATTTTCCTCAAGGATATTTTGGGAGCCCCTTCTCAATGCACAAGCACCTGTATAAAGATGCAGGGAGAAAATGCATGCCCTAATACTGTGTTTTCCTGCTCTAATGTGCTGCATGTATTTTGCCAAGCTTTTCTTTGTTGTTTCTTGTAAGATATTTCCCAGGGAACTGACAGTGATTGAAATCCTGACCCTGCCTGGAGATTCACAGAGAACAAAAGGTTCCTATGAGGGAGTTCACAACCGTATCCATCTGCCAGCTCCATAGAACACATGGAGATGCCACATGTGACCCCCATTAGTGAGTCCACCCGAGGTTCATGTTCTTGGCTTGGATTGTGGTATGTTAACAAGAAGTCAATACAGCACAGTAGACAGAGCAGCACAGTAAGAATCACACTGCCTGGGTTCAAAACCACCATTCTAGCATGTGATTTTGACCAATTTACTTAACTTCTTTGAGCCTTGGTTTTCCCAGATGCAAAATGAGAATAGTAATAGTACTTACCTGTTGGAGCTGCTTTGAGAAGGAAATGAGATAATATGTATAGAACACTTAGAACAGTGCTTGGAACTTTTTAAATTGCTATTGCTGCCAGTGGTGGTGTTACTTGGTTTAGCTCTGCCAGCCTATGGCTGGTGCCGAACCCTGTGGGAGGATTAATTGGCTCATATAGCCAAGCCCTCAGTACTCAGAAGACAGCAGAGCCAGTAAGTTCTGTGAAGATGAAATGACAAAAGATGTGAAAAGCAAAGATCCCTTACATTTAATTTTCATGGGACAAGACAGTTTTATGCATGGAAAAAGGAGATAGTTATCCTTCCTACCCAAAAATATCTCCCCTACCAACCTGCCAAGATGCCTAATGTTTTATCATTAGAAATTCATTCCTTTGGCATAGCCATTGCCTTGTCTAAGTGCCTCACAAATATTCATTGAGTAAATGAGGGACACGGGGAAAAGGCTTAATAGAAACAGCCAAAGCATTTTAAACATACGCCTTGATGAAAAGAACTACAAAGTTTACCTACAAAGTTTACTCAGAATCTTCTCTGAGTCACCCAACAAGAGTGAGTAAAATTCACCATACGAGATGACATTTAAAATTCGCATTAAGATGATCTTTTCCAACTATACCACAGAAATAGTTTCTGAACCAGCATTCTTGTCTCCAGTGAGCCTCTTCCAATTCAGCCTCTCAATTATTGGCAGGGTATTCCTTCTAAAAGTAGATAGAATCATGCCATGACCGTGTCGTAATGCCACTTGCTTCGAGATGGATTTGGCTCCTCAGTGTGGCATGGGAGGCCGTCCATCATCACACCCTGGGCCCCTCTTTGACCTTGTCTTTTCCTGCTGCCTCCAGCTCCAGCTCCCACATCACCAACCATCACTCCACTCTCCACACAGATGGGGTAGCCAGACAGCATCGCATTCTTTACCTGTCACCTTTACAGCTGTTGCCCCTGTCCCCCACCACCCCGTCTCAGGGGAAACTTTGCCTCCCTCAGCATTATCATGTGACTCCCGAGGGACCAATGATCACAAGACTTAGTCCTTTCAGAGATAAGGATGAGCATGTGACCCAGGTTCAGCCAATCAGAGAACTGCTTTCCCAGGTAGGGCCATGTGATTCAAAGAAGGCAAACCAGGGCTTCTTGTGGTTGTATTAAATGAAGGAGTGGTCTTATCTTTTAGGTCAGGGAGCTGCAGTACTGTGAACCAGGGGCTGCCGGAAGCCATCCTCTCCTCCTGCTGCCAATGCGGAGAGATGTGTCAGGTGTGGGAGCTAAAGCAGGAAAGGAAGCGGGAGAAGAGACAGAGACAGCACACGACGAGGGGGAGAGAGGGGAAAGAAGAGGGAGAGAGAGAGAGATTGAGAGATAACGACAGACCTAATTTTCATCCTTGGATCCAGTCAAACCTGAGGTGTTTGAATTTTAATTATTTCCACAAATTATTTGGCACTCCTCCCTTCAACAGGTGGAACCTAATCCCCCTCCACTTACCTGTGGGCTGGATTTGGTGACTTGCTTCTAATGAACAGAACATGACCAATATTATGGAGCATGACTTCTGAGGGCAGGTTTTTTTGTTTTGTTTTTTTTATTATTATTATTCTTTTAGGATATTATGGGGGTACAAACATTTTGGTTACATGTTATGACTTTGCCACACCCAAAACATAATTTAAGGCATGCCCTTTCCCCCCTACAATGCTCACCGTGTCCATTAGTTGTGCATTTACCCCCCCCACCCCCTAGCCCCCAAAGAATATTACTACCGTGCAAGCACCTTAGTGTTGATCAGTCAGTGCCAATGTGATGGCGAGTACATGTGGTGCTTATTCTTCCATTCTTGTGAGGGTAGGTTTTAAAGGCACTGTGGCTTCCATCTTGTTCTTGTCAGGATTGATTTGTAGACAGGTGTTGTCCCAGCTCTTTGGCTCTTTGCTTAGAAAAATCACAAGCCAGGCCTGTGCAGTGGAGTGATGACAGACACTTAGCACTTTCACACAAGCAGCTTTTACTGCAGGCTTTTCAGTACAGAAGTAGAAAGCGAAAGCGTGTCTCCTGAGGGGAAATGAGTCTATCTCCGGGAGTGGAGAAGATGCTGGAGTCTTACCACACTTCTTCTTTTATGTCTACACCTTATGATATGCTAAATGAGGGGTAGAATAGTCATTATTTTCCTGGGAAAAGGGTGGAGAGTTCTTAGAGCTAAAGGTCCTCCCCAACTTTATCCTTATAGGGTAACTTCCAGGGGTTGCCATGACATTCAGTACTGGTAAGTGTGATCTTTACTATGCTAATGTATGTTAATGGAGAAAAGGTCAACTTTGGACATGAGCTCCTAATTCCTGTACATGCTCCTGGATGGGAAAAATCCCTGACCACAAGTTCCTGCTGTTGTGGATTAGGTTCTAAATGCTCATTGGCCTCCTCATTTTTGCCCCCTCCTCTTATCCTGTGGTTAACACTGCCCACCTACTCTGTCCCTAACATTCTTTCTTGGGTCACTTGCTCTGGGAGAAGCCAGCTGCCATGTCAGAGGACATTCAAGCAGCCCTGTAGAAAGGCCCATATGGTTAGGAATCGAGGCTTCCTGCCACCAGCCATAGAGGAACTGAGCTCCCTGCCCACAGCCAGGTGAGTGAGCCATCTTGGAAGTGGCTCCTCCAGCCCCAGCCAAGCCTTCAGATGCCTCAGCCAACACCTTCTCTGCAACCTCATGAGAGACTCTGAGCCAGAACCATGCAACTAAGCTGTTCCCTAAATCCTGACCTTCAGAAGTTGTGAGATAATGAATGTTTATTATTTTAACTCACAAAGTATTGGGCTCATTTATTTCTCAACGTTAGGTAATTAATACATGAAGTATCTCTAGGTCCATCCTGGGGCATCCCATGTTTTTTCCGTAGTTGACTTTCTATCTTTTACATCTGAAATTTCCCTAATTAGAATACCACCCTTCCCTTCTTCTCCCAACTTCTTCACCTGACTAAGTCTCTCTTTTCTTTCAATTCCTACTAGGTATCCCCTCCTCTGCGAAATCTCTGCTCCACTCCCCATGTTCCACCCTCGAAGCTGGGTGAGGGTTCTTCCTCAGAATCCCCAGGGCCACCAGTGCCTCCTTCCACCAGTGCAGACATTGTCATTTGTGTGGGTCTCTTAAACTAGATTCTTCGCCCCTGAGGACAGGGACCATATCTTTTCACCACTGACCACTGCATCCCCATTACCAAGAAGAGTTTTCTCAAGAAAACTTTCAAGACCCTCAGGCAATGTTATGGACACTGTTGATGTCCCACTCAGATCCCCTTTGCTGTCAGGTAGAGTGGACAACTCATTGTGGTTTGCCCAGGACTTTCTTGGGTTCAGCACTGAAAATCCTGCCTCCCAGGAACCCCTCAGTCCTGGGAAAATCGAGATGATTGGTCACCCTACAGTGTCAGTTACACCCAGCTCTCAGCTCCTGCTGTGAGGGCTGGTGCTACGTATGACAGGCTTACATATGTGGTCTTCTGCAGAGAATCATCTTTGACTGACAGGCACTGCCTCACCCAGAGACAATGGGAGGGTGGCCAGTGAAGGATTGATACAGGGGCACAAGAGCCCAGCCTCCTTATCTCAAGGCAGGGCAACTCTGTGGTGCTGTTTGTGCACTGGAGCCCCTGTGAGTCAGGCCAAGGCCAGGCTACCTCTGAGAGCCCACCCTTGCCAAGCTCTTTCCCCTGACCAGCCTGCCTCCCTCATTTCCTGACAGCACCCCCTCAAGACATCACATGCACCCAAATCCCTGCATCAGGCTCTGCTTCAAGGGGACCTAAATTAAGATAGTAAATAGTTGTTGAATGAATGAAGAAAATCTTACTAAACATCTCTTAGCATCAGTTTCCTAATCTGTAAACAGGGAGAATAATACTGACCTTATAGAGTTGTCATGAGAATTAAAAGATGTGGTGTTTGCAAAGTGTCTGGCACCTTGAGGCTTTGTTCCAGAGCAGCTCTCCAATTCCCCTCCCCAACTGAAAGCCTACGGCATAAGAAGTCCCCCATGCTGCCCTTGGGAGATCTAGGCCCTTTCCTCTCCCAGTGACCTGCAGCTTTCCTGAGTCTGACCCAGCCCAGAGGGTCTGACCCACTCCGGAGGCCTGACTTTGGCCAATAAAGTTGTTCCTAGATTTAAGGTAGGTGCTGTCTCTGCAGAAGCCTAGGCAGGTAGACAGAGAGTGACTAATAGGCCATCTGATGGCAGGTTTAGGTCAAAAAGCAGTTTGCTGAAGCCCGTCTTATTAGTTTCTCAAAGATAGTGCGGGCATGTTGAGAGACGGTGAACAGGGAAATGTGCGTCCCTGTCTTGGGGAGAGGAGATGCTGAGACTTTTCCCACTTTAACTGTTCCGAGTTCATTTGTCCTGTTGGTGAAGAGGCCTGGAACATGCATGGGATCCCAAAGACAGCAGCAGGCTACGTGCGATGGGAGTGGACAGAGCCACAGCACAGTCAGGCAGAAGTACCTGGTAGAATGGTGACTCTTGCTCAGGTTGGAGGCTTAGCCGAGGGAAGATCCTTGACCTTGCTCCAGAACCACAGGCCTCTGAGGGGCTGGACAGCAGCCCGTACATATGGCCCTCTGGGGGAAACTGCCCCACCTCTACCACCTAAGCATGTGGTAGGTCTCTACTGCCAACAGGTGGCTCTTGGGATGGGGGAAGATCTACCATCAGAAAAATACTCCAAAAGTCTCAGCTTAAAGACACCCAGCTTCAGAATCAGGCAGAAATGGACATAAAGCCTGGCTGTGCTCTCATTGGCTCTGAGACCTTGAGAGAGGTCACATCTCCAAATCTCTGAGCTTCCATGTAATCATCTATAAAAGGGGTGTAATAGCCTCTGCTTCACAGCGTTGTGGGGAAGATTAGCGAACACACAGCTGTAGGGTGCTGGGTTCACCGCAAGCAACTAGGAACTTCAGCCTCTGCCCACCAGCCTTAGGACTGAGCCGGGCACTCGGGCCAGGTACTGGACTCCAGAGTTCGGCTCCAGAACCCCCAAGCTGTCTTCTCTGCCTGCTGCCTTTCTTCACCCACACAGCTATGGCCTCAGGCTCTGCTGGACCCTAGTCCCGGTAAAATCTGGGGTAAAAGGACCTTAAATTCTAAAAGGGGAATTCCAGGTAGGTTACCATCTAACCTGAAGAAATAAATTAGCAATGGTGGAATTTTCACACAATGATAAATGTTGGATATTGAAGGTTCCAGTTGTTATTGCTTAACAAACCAACTCAAAACATAGCACTTAAAAATATATACATACTATCTTGGTTCTATGGGCTAAGTGAATGGCTCTCACTCATGAAACAGTCAGATAGCAGCTGCGGCTGGAGCCTTCTGAAGGCTTGACTGGACTGGACATCCAAGATGGCGCACTCACGCGGCTGGCAGTTGATGCTGGCGCTTGCCTAGGTGCTCAGCTGGGGCTGTCAGCCATAGCGCTAACATGTGTCATCTTCTTAGGATGATGGCAGCTGGGTTCTGAAAGGGGCACCCCAAGAGCAAGCCTGCCCAGTGGCCCAGGAGAAGCTGTATCAGTGGTCCTCAAACTTTTTAAACAGGGCGCCAGTTCACTGTCCCTCAGACCGTTGGAGAGTGCGCACTGTGGTCCCTGGCCGAGTCGGCTGCTAAGCAGGACAGGCAGCAGTGGCTAAAACACCTGGTGGGCCGGATAAATGTCCTCGGCGGGCCACATGTGGCCCGTGGGCCGTAGTTTGAGGACGCCTGCTTAAAGCTTCAGCTCCTGGTAACCTGGCCTTGGAAATCACACTCTCCCTTGCACTGCATTCTGTTGGTCAGGGCCAGCCCAGATCCAAGGGTGTGGCTATCAGGAGCCCTAGCTCACTGAGGCCATCTTTGGGGACCGCTGCCACAGAAATGTTAATTAAGGATGGGAAGAGGAAGATCAGCATTTCCCAAGTGTCTGCCTTGTGCCACCCTAAAGTCCTTACAACAGCCCCACAAAGAAGGTGTTCCTTCTCCCCATTTTAAAGACAAGGCAACAGAGGTTCAGAGAGATTGTTTACCAAAGGTCATAAAACCACAATGCAGCCAGGCCAGAGTTTGCACTCAGGTCTGCGGGCTCCCTCAGATCCGCGTGGGCTGCAGGGTTTCCCCAGGCAACCACTCCCTGCCATTCTGCCTCAAGAAGCTGGAGGCTTCACGTGCTAATAATTTCCTTCTTTCCACTTGGGCAAGTTGCCCTTTCACTGGAAAGGGAAGTGACTTCCAGCTCCACTCTGTAAAGAACTCAGCTCCTTGCTGCGCCCATGGAGAGAGTGAGGCCCAGCATCACTAAGGCCTGGCTCACTGGCCCCTCATCGCTGTACTAGCTCAGACCTCTGGGTCTGCCAGGAGCAGAGGCAGCTGTGCTCTGGGTCCTTCCATCCTCCCCTCTACAGCTCTGAGACCCCATTTCTCCATAGATCTCCCAGCCTGCCATGCCAACTGGCTTAGCTAAGGTTCCCTGACTTTTATAGACATGAGCCAGAGCTGGGTCATTAAGCCTGAATCTTTTGAAATCCCAGTGACTCATAGTCCAATCCAACATCTGCAGTGGGGGAGGGGCAAAGCACACGTGACCTGGCACCACAGATTCAGAGCCTGTAACTGGGTATGAGAGGACCCTGGGGGCGGGGCCTGGATTAACTCCAGGGGACCCCAGAAGCTGAAGACCAGGATATACCATAACTTTGCCAACTACCCCTGTGTAATCAGCTGCAAATCAGGGCCTGTGGGGGATGGAAGAGAGGAGAGAAGGGCCCTGCCTCCAAGATTTTTAAGGGTCCAGCAGAGTCCTGACACATAAATACTTGTTGATAAATGCAGAAATGAATGAATGAGTGAATGAGCTTTGTACAGCACAACAGCGTATTTTACAGGAGGATATCCAACAGCCCCGGAAGGCAGTACGGTAGGAAAAAATCTAATTCTATTCATCTCCACTGAGCACCTATTTTATGTCTCCACCATTAAAATGATCACATCCTGACAAGTGGCCCTAAATCCACTTACCCACTTAACTATCTGAAGTGGAGAAAATACCACGGTGACCTGAAACTAGGGAAGCAGGCCCTGCCCAGGTGAGCCTGTACGTGGGCCACAGGCAGAAAGAGTGAACCCACTGCCCTTGGACATGAGAGGGAAGCATGCCTGCATGTTCTCTAAGACATGGTAACCCTACCCCTAGCAAACGTGGCCCCATCTAACCGGGTGCTAGTTAATCACATTCGCAGAGGAAATCAGAGCAGGATGGACAGCAGGCTTGAAATGTCCCCACTCAGTTCCTCCCTAACAGACAAAGGCTGAAATATGAAGTGAGAGCCAGAAACTTCCCACATGCCTTCTGCACAGAAGTGACAGCCAACCCAGTAAGTACCGCAATGTGAAGGACTGTGTTTACAAAGGTGGTCCTCCTTAGATGAAGACCATAGTGTCCCCCTGGCTAAAGGGCCTGCCTGAAGACTTGAAGTTGTCAGCATCCCCAAGTAGTGCCCCTCTCCTTGGGCTTGAATTCATGTCCGGGAGCCCCTGGGAAGGCCCCAGGGGGAAGAAAAGATATACATCCTCCTGTGGGCTCATCAGCAATCCTGGTTCCAGGATCACTCTGTCTTCCCTAGAGTTAGGGTGCAGATTTCCTTGCGTCTTGCCCTGAAGGGCATGGGCCTGGTAAAGTAAAATCACCTCCTCCCAGCCTCTTTCTTCCACAAGCACAGAGCACCTTCCTACCACACCAAGTGCGTGGTTTTGTATTATCCCAACCTCATGCTAAAATTAAACTATTCTAGCTCACTTTCCTCATCTGTTTGATGAGGGGTTGAGCTAAATAAAAGCTCCTCCCTGGTCTTAAATCCATGATTTTTATGTCAGAGCAGTGGGGTGAAGTTAAAATGGACTCACCCATAGAGAACTACCTATAACTTTTGTATTAGTGTTATTTTCTGCTGCTTTCAATCCCTGGAGTCACTATGCTTTAATTGCTATTGGTTTCAATCCCTGCTCTGCCACTGTGTCACCTTGGGCAGGTTACTTAACTCCTTCGAGGCTCTGTCTCCTTATATGAAAATGGGCTGAAGTTAGCTGACTCACAATGTCATTACAACAATCAAATGAGATAATGTCTGCAAAGACCTAGTTCAGAACATACTCAGGAGAGATACTCAGCAAATGTTAATTGTCTTCTGGTTCCTCCAAAAGTCCTGCTCAGAAAGAAAGCTCCACCTGAACATTCCCAGCCTCACCTGCCCCAGCCCCTTTGCTGCAGGAGTAAGGTTTCTCCTGCCCCATGTATGTCCTTCCTAAGCCAGCTCACACCAGGTCATGAGAGCTGGCTATGCTCATCTCTTCCCAACTCTGCATTCACTGACCTCATGTTAGTAGTCTGAAATTGGCGATGATGGGAGTATTTACACTACAGTAATCAGCAAATGCAATGAATCAAAGCTCCCAATCCCCAGAGCCAGTTTGCCAGCACACCCATGCTGGCAGGTTACACTTCACCATCCTCACCCGCCTGGCCCAACCAGAGCACATGGAGGCAGGGGGCTGGACATGGTGGGGAACTTTGGGCCTAAAGCACAGCTTCCCTCCATAGTAACCAAGGTTTTTTCAAAAAGTTACACAGAACCACTCAAAGGTCCACTGACAGCCAACTGCCATTGATTTCCCAACAAGAAGAAAAACACAGCAAAAAGAACATGTGCTCAGAGGCCAACCAGCCTTTTATCAGATCAGATGAACCCAGTTGAAAACAACTGCCAAAAAGCTTTGGGCCAAGACGGGATAATAGGAGCAGTTTCTAAAATAAAACTACTGTGTTGTTTAAATGTACAAAGTTGACAAGTTCTTTTCTCTGCACAAACTCAAAAAAAAATTTTCTAAGGAGAAATATAAAAACAGATAAATCCTATGTAAGGAAATGGTCAGAAGGCCACAGCTTGTTCATGACAACACCACATACACCTATATGGGCCTTATCACTCACCATGCCCTGTTTTAAGCACTTCATAAATGTTAGTTCATATCATCCTCACAATAATCCTATGAGATATACACTCTCATTATCCCCATTATCCCCATTTTATAGATGAAGAAACTGAGGCAAAGAGAGAAACTGTCAAGTAGGTCCCTTGCCAGGCATTCTCCAGCGTTTGGAGCTGCTCGTGGTTTACACCCTCCCCAACCTGTTCCTTCTCTCTGACCATCTTCTCTGCCTGGACCACCCCTCTCCCTGTTTCATCTGGCAAACTCCTGCTCATCCTTTATTTTACATTCTCATAGGCTATGGAAGACAGAGGTTTGCTTTTTCTCTCTCAGTTTTCTTTCCTTCACATCTACCCCCTTCCTGGAAAAGAGATTATAATAATATCGTGATACAAGTGGATCTACCATTTGATCCAGCAATCCCATTACTGGGCATCTA
>VBSM01000272.1:2021333-2066401 GCA_008086735.1 Cheirogaleus medius
AAATAGCAACAAAGAAAATAAAGTACCTAAGAATATATTTAACTAAGGAGGAAAGAAACTTTCAAATCCTCAGGAAGGCTGCTACACTCACATTAACAGAAACTGTGTGTGGACACATTTTACTAAGGGTCAGGGTGTTACCTAATAAAAGGAGCGTGCCTCATGTCTGAGTTGACACTATGCCACATGGAGAAAGCACCCACAGGCCCACAAACATGAGCAGCAAGGAGACCATGGGCACCTACGCCCCCTGGAAATCCACACCTTCCAGGGGAGGGCTGTGAGCTCCCACAAGGCATGGAACAGGATTCTAAGTCACTCTGAGGTCCTAGTGGCCAGGAATCCCAGGAGATATCTGGTCCATGCATACATTTCTACATCCTTTCTCATAGCAGACCCGGTCTCTTGTCCATCATCCCTATTTTCTCCTTGCTAACAACCTGGTCTTGAGATGTGTAGCTACATATGGTGTTATGAAATAAATTAAAGCTTTAGTCATAGGAATATGTGAATGTTAGTCCCAGTTCCCCTTCTTTCTCTCTGTGGCACCTTAGGAAATTGTTCAACCTTTCTGAGCCTCAATTTCACATCTATAAATGTAGAAATAATGTTTTTGAGGGTCATGATGGGACCAAGTCCCTTGGCCCCCTACAGGTTTGCTGAAAAGTCACTGACATGAGGAAGGCTGATTAATAGGAGAAAAGAGCATACAAGTTTCTTAAGATGTGTACACAGGAGCCTTCAGAATGAAGACTGGACCTCCCAATGAGGTGCAGAAGTTTATAAGAAATGGGGACTTGGATTGTAGCAAAACAGGTTATGGGAGGAGAGAGGAAGAGGCTTGGCTAGCAAAGGTGGTCTTGTTATGTAAAAGACACCTTACAGGTAGCAGCCCTCAGAGAGAGTACATGGTAAATGTTTCTTTTCAGACCTTTACAGGTATCAGACTCTCAGTCACTCTTTCCTAGATCAGGTAAGGGAAGGCTTAGCTGCACTAGTGCAGATTCTTTACAGATGTAAATCTCCCCACCACCCCCTACTACACCACCCCCACCCCTGCCAAAAGTCAGCGTTGCAGTGTTGCAGGGTCTGCTGGACCTGTGGCAGCCATCTCAAAATATATCAAGAAAATTTATTTTGAGATGAAATATTCTTATTTCCTTAGTCAGCAGCTTCATCAATGAGGCTGGAGTATCCTGGTCCGAGGCAGATATTACCTGGTGAGGAGCTGGTCCAAGGGAGGGAGGGAACTACATTTGGGGGAGGGGTGGCACCCCCAAGAAAACTCCACAGCACGAGCTCCGTGGATGAGGTGGTGTTTGGAATTCCTATCTGGTCTCAGCTCCACATGGGCTCAAAACACATGTTCTCTGTCCTTCTCAAGCCCTTTGTCACCAGCAGGTGTTGACGGGCTACCCTGCCAGGACATGAGCTCCAACGTGGCAGGAGTCACTGAGCTCGCTAATGTCAGGGCTCAGAAACCAATCGCCCAAACATGGCATCTTGACATGGTGGACCAGAGAAGCATCAGGTCCTTCTGGCCTCCCCCCACCCACTCTCTCTCCCAAAGTATAGGATAAAGTTGTTCTCTGAAGTTCCTTTATCTGCCTGAAGTCCAGAGCCCCCAAAGAGAACAACTGTTTTTTCTTCCCCTTTCTGTTATCTCATTGTCTGTTTCAGAAAAGAAGACCAAGAATGTAACCACAACTGAACAGACCCTTTTTACAAGATAGTGTCTGTCTCTGCTAGACTCGTTCAAATTCCAAAGAGAACTATTTACTAGTTAATCTCTGTTCCCATCCATTCATTCTCCCCAGGAATTATTTATCACCCCTCAACAGATTTCCTCTTCTCCCTCCTCCCATAACCTGTTTTGCCAGGATCCAAAGCCTCATTCTCTCTGTAACTTCGAGATGGTATATAAGCTTCTGTACTTCATTGGGGGACTGGGTCTTCATTTGAAAGACTGCTGTGTATATACGTTAAACAAATTCCTATGCCTTTTCACCTGTTAATCGATCTGCCTAAGGTCCGTGATTTTCAGTGAACCTCCAGGGGGCCACTGTGGACTCTTGCTATCAATATAACAGATGCCTCCCGGGTTATCTTCCTACTGCTGCTTTCCCAGGAATTGACCCACACTCACACTCCCCACAGGGTTGTAGCACAAGCTCCATGCGATCATGTGACCCACCCTGGTTACCAGAGACTGGTCCAAGGAAAGGCACTGCATTGAGGACTGAGGAAGGACTCTCTCTGGGTGGCCAGTTTGCAGCATGTAAATTTGGGAATGGTCGCAGTGACTATGTTCCACCCTGAGAACTGGAGAACAGAGGTGGCTGGACTACAGTAAGACAGAGGATCAAAGAGAGAAGCATGGATACGTGACAGAGTAAAGACTCCAGACCAGCTCTGGTCCCGTTGCCTGGCTTTATCTCTGGGGTTAGATTCAGCCACTCACCCAGAGACTTTTCCCATGGAGTCCTTTCATGAAGTAGACAGAGCTGAGTTTGCAGAAGATGCCCAACCAACATGCAAACCAAGGTTTCCCTGGCAGGAGAAGAAGGACAATGGTGTTGACTACGTGTCTCCCCAGATGATGAACAAACTGCCCCTGAGCTCAGCACTTTGGGAAAACATACTCTAGTATTGTACACCTGACAAGCTGATGCTTCCCACGGATGATAATTTCACTCAGGCACAGCAGTAACATTTTACTATTTAATAGGCTGCTTGTAGAGATTTCCTTCCACAATGAGAACATTTCCTATTACAGGAGCAAAATGAAAAAGGAGGCATTCATTTCACATGAAAAACAGGGACG
Organism: Cheirogaleus medius; assembly: GCA_008086735.1. NCBI lineage: Eukaryota > Metazoa > Chordata > Mammalia > Primates > Cheirogaleidae > Cheirogaleus > Cheirogaleus medius. Next base: position 2,024,158 of record VBSM01000272.1, read on the forward strand.
TTAAATAATGGAAACACTGTCAATCATGCTGAATCACAAGCTGTGATTAAAGCCGCCAGACTTTTTCCCATTAGTGTGAGAACATTTGAATTTTAGCCCAACACTGAGCCTGTATTATAAGAGCGTCTAATGTATTCTGCTTTGAACATAATGCTGTACATGTCGTAAAAGTAAAATACTTATTGCCTAAGTTCAAGCAAATTTTGGTCTTTTATTCAAGAAACAGTAACAGCACCTCATTTATTATACAACCTTAAGTCAAAACGAGATCTTCCTAATGCCAGCAATGAAGGTAAAGCTGGAGTCTGTTATTGTTCTGCTGGTGCGTGAAGCGTGGCTTACAGAAGGGAAGACAGACAGCTCTGGAAAAGTCTAGTTTCTCTCCCCAGCCCTCTACTGCTGTGCCCAACAATGGATTATTTTTGTTGTTTCCATCCACACGATGATTAGCCCCCTGGGCTGGGGGCTGGGAATATAAATGACACAGGGACCCTGCCCTCAAGGAATTCACAGCTCATACAGGATGACTCAAGTAAAGGGATAAGTATTATATTTACCAAGAGGCCGTACACAAAGATGAGAGTCCGGGAGCAGGAGGAGCTGTCAGAAGAGGTTTCTGTGTGGTGTCGGCAACTCCAGCAGGACTCAGTGCTCAGCGGAGGGGAAAGGCCGTCCAGGCACCGAGAGCAGCATGAAGGGGCGGAGGTGTGAGGAGCCAGGCACCCTGAGGGAAGAATGTGTCCAGTGGCCAGCTCTCCACCCGCCCACACTCACTCTGGGGCATGTAGTGACCTCTCTGGCCAGCGCCTGAGAGGGCCCAGAACTGAGGAGCATCCTTGCACCTGAGTGGTAAGCAGGCCTCAAGACAAGAGGGGGAGGAGCAAGAGGGCCAAATAGAAACCTCCAGCGATCGTCCCTCTGCACAAGCACCAAATTCAACAACTATCCATGCAAGCACCTTCAGAAGAACCAAAAACCGTGTGAGCAATCATACTACCCCGTTATAACATTATGTCCAGAAAAGAGGCACTGAAGAGAGCAGGAAGGACTGTCTTGCCTTGCCTGTGCCACCCCTCCCCCAACCCCCAGCAGTGTTGTGTCAGCACATCAAGGAGAGAGAACCTGTGTGCCCAGGGAGAGAGAGTGAAGTGATTGTGGGGCTTTGCATTGAAACAGAGGGCCACCCTGGCACAGAGGAACACGGCACAGGGCAGAATCCTGCCAGTGCCCACGGAGGGAGCATTTAGGCAGGCCCAGCCAGATGGAAATCCTCCAACCTGAAATCTGAGTTCCAGCTAGCCCCACTACCAGCTAACAAAAAGCAGCCTGGCGCCTGGGCTAAACTTGTAAGGCAGTCAGGCCACAAACGCTGCAGTCTTTGGGCAATCCCTGTGGCTATGCTGGCTCGGAGCCAGTGGACTTGGGTTGCATCTGACCCAGTGAGACACCAGCAGTGGCAGCCAAGCCAGTGCCTGTGTCACCCTCTATGCCCACTACAGGCAGTGTGGCTCAGGGAGTCTTCTTACACTTGAGAAAAGGAAAGGGAAGAGCTCAGAGGGCTTTGTTTTGCAACTTGGGTACCACCTCAGCCACAGTAAAATAAAGTACCAAGCAGACTCCTGAGACCCAAGTCCAGGCCTTAGTTCCTGGATGGCATTTCTGGACCCACTCTGGGCCAGAAGAAAACATGCTGCCCTGAAGGGAAGGACCCAGCCCTGGCAGGATGCACACCTGCTGACTAGAGAGTCTCTTAGGCTTTGAATAAACATCAGAGGTTTATTGATGGGCAACAGGCACTATGGGCTTTAGGTAATACTGGGCTGGCTTCAAGTGTGACCTGGTGCTGGTGGCCATAAGAGAGTGCCCACGTCCCTCCTCCCCCAAATCTAACAGTCCAGCACAGACAGTGAGGGAAGAGAGTGAGAGTCTTTGCCAGGTAACCCCAGGAATTCTCCTGTATTTGACCCAAGTCCAGCAAGGTGATACTGCAGTGACCAAAGACTTACATCACAACACGCAATTCCCTTTGAACACCTGGAAAGCCTTCCCAAGAAGGACAGGTTCAAACAAGCCCAGACTGCACAGATTAAAATAAATACCTAAATCTTCAATGCCCAGACATTGATGAACATCCACAAGCATCAGGAACACCCAGGAAAACATGACCTCATCAAACAAACTAAATAAGGTGCCAGTGACCAATCCTGGAGTGATGGAGATGTGGATCTTTCAGACGAAGAATTCAAAATAGCTGTCCTGAAGAAGCTTGATGAACTTCAAGACAACACAGAGAAGGAATTCAGAAAGCTATCAGAGAAATTTAACAAAGAGATTGGAATAATAAATTCTGCAGCTTAAGAATTCAATTGACAAACTGAAAAATGCATAAGGGCCTCTCAATAGCAGAATTGACCAAGAAGAGGAAAGAATTAGTGAGCTTGAAGACAGGCTATTGAAAATATACAGTCATAAGAAAAAGAAAAAAGAATTTTAAAAAATGAAGCACAAGATCTAGAAAATAGCCTCGAAGGGGCAAAAGTAAAAGTCATAACCTTTAATGAGGAGGTAGAGAGAGAGACCGGGGTAGAAAGTTCATTCAAAGAAGTAATAACACAGAACTTTCCAAATCTAGAGAAAGATCAAGAAGGTAGAAGAAGGTCATAGAACACCAAGCACATTTAACCCAAACAAGACTACCTCAAGGCATTTAATAATCAAACTCCCAAAAGTCACTGATAAAGAAAAGACCCCAAGGGAAGCAAAAAAAAAAAAGAAAACCACTAGCATATAAAGGAGGTCCAATACATCTGACAGCCTATTTCTCAGTGGAAACCCTACAGGCCAGGAGAGAATGATATGACATATTCAAAGTGCTGAAGGAAAAATACCTTAACCCTAGAATATTGTATCCTGCAAAAACATCCTTCAAACATGAAGGAGAAATAAAGACTTTCCCAGATAAACAAAAGCTGAGGGATTTCATCAACATCAGCCTTATCTTACAAGAAATGATAAAAGGAGTTCTTCAATCTGAAAGAAAAAGACATTAATGAACAATTAGAAATCATCTAAAGGTACACAACTACTGGTATCAGTAAGTATATAAATACAGAATATTCTATTGCTGTAATTGTGGTACATAAACCACTTATATCTTAAGTAGGAAGTCTAAAAGACAAACCTATAAAACTAACAACAACAACTTTTGAGAGATAAGTAGTATAAAAATATATGGATGGAAACAACAAAAGGTTAAAAAGTGGGGCCTGGGGGCTGGAATTTCTGTTAAATTTCTTTTTGCTTGTTTATTTATTTGTTTGTAAGCAGAGTTGTCATATGCTTAAAATAATAGGTTATAAAATGATTTTTGCAAGCCTCATGGTAATCTTAAATTGAAAAACCTACAACAGATACACAAAAAATAAAAAGCAAGAAATTAAAGCATACTATCAGAGAAAATCACTTTTTAACAAAGGAAGACAATGGAAAGAAGGAAGGAAGGAAGAGAAGACCACAAAACAACCAGAAATCAAATAATAACATGGCAGTAATAAGTCCTTACCTATCAATAATAGCATTGAATGTGAATGGACTAAACTCTTCAATCAAAAGACATAGAATGGCTGAATGGACAAAAAAAAAAAAACAAGAGGCAACCATATATTGTTTACAAGAGACACACTTCACCTATAATGACACACATAGACTGAAAATAAAGGAATAGAAAACAATATTCCATGTAAATAGAAATCACAAAAGAGCAGTAGTAGCTATACTTCTAACAGATAAAATAAATATCAAGACAAAAACTGTAAAAAGAGACAAAGAAGATCATTATATAATGATAAAGGGGTCCATTCAACAAGAGGATATAACAATTATAAATTATAAGCACCCAACACTGGAGCACTCAAATATATAAAGCAAATGTTATCAGAGCTAAAGAGAGAGAGGGATGCCAATACAATAATCACTGGAGACCTTAACATTTCACTTTCAGCATTGGACAGATCATACAGGCAGAAAATCAACAAAGAAATATTAGACTTAACCTGCACTATAGACCAAATGAACCTAGTAGATATTTACAGAACATTTCATCCAACAGCTACAGAATACATGTTCTTCTGCTCAATTCATGGATCATTCTCAAGGATAGACCATGTGTTAGGCCACAAAACAAGATATTCAAAAAAGTTGAAATCATACCAAGTATTTTCTCTGACCACATGGAATAAAACTAGAAGTCAATAACAAGGGGAACATTGGAAAATATGCAAACACATGAAAATTAAACAATATGCTCCTGAATGACCAGTGAGTCAATGAAGAGAACAAGAAGAAAATTTAAAAATTTCTCAAAACAGATGAAAATGAAAACACAACATATCAAAACCTATGGGATACAGCAAAAGCAGTAATAAGAGGAAAGTTTATAGCAATAAGTGCCTGCATCAAAAAAGTAGAAAAGCTTCAAATAAACAACCTAGTGATGCATCTCAAAGAGCTAGAAAGACAACAGCAAACCAGACACAAAATTAGTAGAAGAAAAGAAATAATAAAGATCAGAGCAGAAATAAATGAAATTGAAACAAAAAAATATAAAATATCAATGAAACAAAAGATTGGTTTTTCAAAAAAATAAAGAAAATTGACACACCTTTACCAGACTAGGAAAAAAGAGAGAAGATCCAAATAAATAAAATCAGAGATGAAAAAGGAGACACTACAACTGATACTGCAGAAATTCAAAGGATCACTAGAGACTACTATGAGCAACTATATGCCAATAAATTGGAAAACCTAGAAGAAATGGGTAAATTCCTAGACACATACAACCTACCAACATTGAACCAGGAAGAACTGCAAAACCTGAATAAAACAATAGCTATAGAAGCAGTAATAAAAACTCTCCCACTGAAGAAAAGCCCAGGACCTGACGGCTTCACTGCTAAATCCTACCAAGCATTCAGAGAAGAATTAACACCAATCCTACTTAAACTACTCCAAAAAATTGAGGAGGTGGAAATATTCCCAAACTCATTCTATGAGGCCTGTCTCACCCTGATACCAAAACCAAACCAAGACACAACAACAACAACAACAAACTATAGGCCAATATCTCTGATGAACATAGTTGCAAAAATCCTCAACAAAATACTAGCAAACTGAATTCAACAACACATTAAAAAGATTATTCCTCATGATCAAGTGGGATTCATCCTTGGGATGCAAGGATGGCTCAACATATGCAAATCAATCATTGTGATACATCATATCAACGGAATGAGGAAAAAATGTGTGATAATTTCCACTGATGATTAAAAAGCATTCAATAAAATTCAACACTGCTTCATGTAAAAAAAACTCAAAATATTGGGTATAGAAGGAACTTACCCATATATAACAAACCCACAACAAGTATCAAACTGAATGGGGAAAAACTAAAAACCTTTCTTCTAAGATCTGGAAGAGACAAGGATGCCCACTTTCATCACTATTATTCAACACAGTAATGAAAATTCAAGCAATCAGACAAGAGAAAGCAATAAAGGGCATCCAGATTGGAAAGGAAAAAGTCAAATTGTCTTTCTTTGTAGATGATATGATCTTACAGAGTTTTAGTATCGCAAGATGATAAGAGCTTTGGAAATTGATTGCACTGCTATGTGAATGTAACACTACTGAACTGTACACTTGAAAATGGTTAAGATGGTAAATTTTATGTTATGTATATTTTATCACAATTAAAAATTAATTAAGGCTGGGCACAGTGGCTCACACCTATAATCCTACCACTCTGGGAGGCCAAGGTGGGAGGATCACTTGAGGTCAGGAGTTCTAGACCAGCTTGAGCAAGAGCGAGACCCCATCTCTACTAAAAATAGAAATATTAGCCGGGCATGGTGGCACACACCTGTAGTCCCAGCTACTAGGGAGGCCGAAGCAGGAGAATCACTTGAGCCCAAGAGTTTGAGGTTGCTGTGAGCTAGGCTGACGCCACAGCACTCTAGCCCAGGTAACAAAATGAGACTCCATCTCAAAAAAAAAATTAATTAAAAGTAATTTTTAATAATTAGATAAATGCTGCCAACAAAAAGAGGAAATGAGGTCTTTACCCCTTCTGGTCATCCAGGAGTCCTGATGGCACACATTTTCCAGACAATTAGGGAAAGGCCCCTTGTCCCTCAGTCCTTTACTCTGCAGGTGTGAAGACTGGAGCCCTGGGAGAGTGAGCAGCTCTCTCATGGTCACACAGCTGGCCAGCAGGGTGAGACTCAGCCTCAGCCCACCCCACTCCAGGGCCAACTCTATATCATCGCGCTATCCTTGCCAGGCCAACACTTACCCCTGGGAACCTGGGGCAAGTCAACTCACAAGGCTATTGTAAGAATTGCAGAAGATAATAGAAAGTGCTTCATACAGTGCCTAACAGATAGTGTGCACTCAAAAATGTAAAAGTAGAAAATTTAGGTCAAGTTTCTATGACTTTAAAGAAAAGGCTCCTTCTTCTATATAAAAGTCTCAGATCAGAAAGCAAAATTCTATCAACAGTCATACTGCCACATTTGTGTCACAGTGCCGGCCAATGCCATGCATTCCACCTATACCACCAGAGAATCACCCTTGTGTAGGAGCACTGTGGGACTTTCTACTCCATGGCCATGTCTGCCAACTCAGTTGATTCTCACAGCAGCCCCAGGAAGCCAGCAGAGTGGGTGAAATCCAGAGAAGCCCAGAGAGATCCTGGGTCCAGGACTAGTTTGTCCCCTAATTCCCCTTCTATTAGCCTCTTTCTACCAGATCATTTTTCTTCTCAGGGACTGCGAACTAGTGCCTATAGGGAATAGCCTGTCCGTGAGCCTTTAACAGACATGGCTGAGTGCAGACACTACCCTAGAGACCACCAAGGCTCAAAAGAGAAGCACTGCCCACTGCCCCTGAGGAATCACACTCTAACACAGCCATGATTGTCACTCAACAGAGGAAAACATTGTCACTTCACTGTGTACCCTTGGCTGGAACTCTACCTTCCATCTGGTAGGTCAGAGGAGACAAACTTCAGAGGGCCACCTGGGAGGTGGCCAGGTGGTCCTCCTTAGTCCTCATATTCATAGTGGCACATCACATCAAGCCAGACACATTGTACATCTGCAATCCCAACTCAGCCCCATCTCTACAAGGCCCCACACCCAGAGCTGTTAAATCTGCTCCAAGAAGTCATAGATCCTGCTAAGCCAGGGCCATGGGATGTGGTCTGCATCTTAGAGGACAAAAGTCATACCTGCTAACATATATGGAGCACTTAATGCATGGGAGACCCTGCTCTTCTGTATTTTGCATGGGTCCCAGGAAGAAGTTGTTAAGAAAAGAGTTGTTGATGTTTTCTGGTTGATGAATTGTTTTCAGCAGTTAGGCTGGTTGGTTGTTGCTATTGGTTTACTTTTTTACTACAGGTTTTATTTGTTCATTTATTTTGTTTACTATTATAGAACAGAGCCTTACTGAATGCGATTCTTCCGTGGCTACCTGAATAAAATGTCCAGGACACTCCCAAAATAAAATCACTGAGCATAAATAGGTTGGTCACTTTGGAAAAGATATGACTTTGTTTCTCTGGAAGATGTAATCTTCCCTTAACCAATTCGTCTTTTCATCTGATAATCTTCTTCATTTCTTGTGATGGTTGGATCTCACCATCAACCACAGAAGAAGGCTTTGGGGAGGAGGGAGCCCTCTGAACATCAGCTTTTGTTGCTGAGCTGCTCTTAGGCAACTCTGAGGAAACAAACACACTCTTCCCCTTGGGCTTCCCCCACCAATCCCGCCCACCACCCCTCACTCAGCCTTTCAATCACTCACATACTCATTTAGTGTTCTTTATTGAGCATCTACTATGTGTGAGGCAACTTGGAGGGCAAAAAGTACATGATCCCTGACCTCATACAGCTTATAGTTTAATGAGAATATCAATGTTAAACAGATAAATGCACAAAAGTTTTCATTGCACTTGTGGTATACGTACCACAGAGAGAGAGAACTGCAGTGTGCTTGTTCATTTATCTACTGGCTATTTACTGAGCACTAAAATAGAAAAAACCCTATCTTAGGTGCTTATTGGAATATATAACAGGACAAAAACTAAGAGGCAAGAGAAGGAGTCCTGAGGAACTGTCATTCAAGCTGAGACCTGAGGGACAGATAGAAGTTGGTCCAGCAGGGAGAAGACTGGAAGCACATGCCGGTCTGAGGAACAGAATAGTAGGTCCTGGAGCAGATGAGACTGTGAGGACAGGAAGGGAGCCTGGGGGCCTGCAGAGCTGGGGCTGGGGCAGGGCCAGGGAGGCCAGACAGAGAGGCAGAGCTGGGGCTTTCTAGGCTCTGTGCCCACTAAGAGTTGTCCCTTGATCCTACGGGCAGGGGAAAGCTTCTGAGGGGCTTTCAGCTGAGAGCTGATGTTCTCATCATTCCCCTACAGCATGTTTTATTCTCCACTTTATCTAGGTCCTAGAGCAGGTCAAATTTCAGCATATTGTCCATCAAAGTCACCATCATGCAAGTTCCCATTCGAGGCACGACACGCCCCTCACCTCAGTGCCTTTAAACATGCTGTTCTGGCAACTTTCACACACCTCTGGGAACAAGAGACTTGGAGTGTGGACCAGGACCAGGGACAGTCACCAAACTGTTTGCTACCCACCCACAGAAAGTGGGGTGAGCACAGACAGCGAGAGTAAGGATTTAGAAACATTCAGAGCAGTTACACAGAACAATTCTATGACTGTTGAATCTAATATTTTTTTTTTAATGGAGCTTGGGTTTTGTGTGTCTTTTTATTTCATTTTTTCTAATGATTCATTTTTATTGTATTTACAAAATATCAATCCACAATGGATTGAAATTCATTAAAAACTGGAGGGAGGGCCCTTCAGCACGAGAGTTTGAGAAGCTCCATCCGCAGGGCCTGGTAGTGAAGACCTTTCTCAGCTCCCTCCTCCCTCTGCCCCACCTGCTGACCACTGCAAGGTCACTCCTTCATTTTACCCACACAACACCCTTCAGGGACAGCAGTTCCTAGCTTTCCCTCTCTTCTCTTATCAAACATGAACAAACTGAAGCTAAGAGAGGTGAAGCCACACACCTGCACTGGTTTCCTATTGCTGCTATAACAAAGTCCCACACACTGAGGGGCTTAAAACCATACACATTTATTATCTTGTAGTTTTGGAGGTCAGAGCCTAAATGGGTTCACTGGGCTAAAACTGAAGTGTCAGCAGGGCCACACTCCTTCAGAGACTCTAGGAAACAATACATTTCTTCCCTTTTCCAGCTTCTAGAAACCTCCTGCAGCCCTTGGCTCATGGCCCCTCCTCCATCTTCAAAGCCAGCAGCGTAGCACCCTCCAATCTCTCTGTCTCTGTCTCTGTCTGTCTGTCTCTCTCTGACCCCTGCTTCCAACACTACATCTCCTTCTCCGACTCCACATCCGTCTTATAAGGACCTCTGTGATTATGTGGGGCCCACCTGGATGATCCAGGATACCCTCCCCATTTCAAGATTCTTTTTTTTTTCAGTATATTATGGGGGTACAAATGTTAAGGTTACCTATCTTGCCCTTGCCCCCCTCACCCTCGAGTCAGAGCTTCAAGCGTGTCCATGCCCTAGTTGGTGTGCATCACACTCATTATGTATGTATATACCCATCCCCTCCCCGCTACCTGCCCGACACCTGATAGATGTTATTCCTGTGTGTCCACTTAGGTGTTGATCAGTTAATACCAATTTGCTGGTGAGTACATGTGGTGCTTGTTTTTCCATTCTTGGGATACTTAATCACATCTGCAAAGTCCTTTTTGCCATGTAAGGTAACATAGTCACAGGTTCCAGGAATAGGGTGTGGACATCTTCCCTGGGCCATTATTCTGTCCATCCTAATGGCCAAATCACACAGCTTCTAGGGCTGTGGATATTTTCAAGACTCAAACCCAGGTCTTGGTCTAGAATCTACATTTTTTGTTTTATTATATTTTTCCCCACTATTCTACTCTACCTTCTAATACATGTACATATTTTGGTAGAACTACTTTGTTTGAAGCAGACAAACAGACAGCAAGCCACGGCATGAGGGTGGGAAGAGGATTCATGCAATCCCACCCCACTCTGCTCTGGAAACATCTGAGGCCCCCGCAGACAGTCACGCAAACACGAGGGAGCTGCCCTATGAGCTCTCGCTCCAAGACAGAGTGTCCGGAGTGCAACAGCAGCCGTGGGCCCAGGAAGACCTGTGATGAGTCACCTGGAGCGCACGCATACATCTTAAGGAAGACAGGATTTTCTCGAGCAAGGACAATGTTCCTTGGCAGTGTTGACTCTTTACTCCCAGGCAGATAGATAAATAGAGAAGTGATTCTTATTAGCAAGAAGAATAACCTGCACAGAGTTTCTCCAGGAAGACGTTGAGATAGTCCAGCAGCAGCAATCTGCCGTCAGCTCCAATCAATTCTCCGTGGTAAACTTTTATAAATCAAACACGGAATCCCTCAAGAGCTTGCTCTGTGATGTGTTGGCTGGTGCAAATGCTGGCATCATCCACTGTGTGGGGGTTAAATCACAATGTTTCCCTCACCCTTCTGGTTCCAGCTTGGACCCCCTCAAGCCCCAAGATCATCAGCTCCGCCTGCAGGCTGTGACACCTCCCAGGGCAGCACACTGGGCAAGGAAAGCAGGGACATCCTGAAGCACAGACCTGCGGCTTCCTGTTTGCTCTTCCAGGGACAAAGGCCAAGGAGTGGTCACCTTGCCTGGCTGTGACAAGTGGGGCTGTGGGTGTCAGGGCTCCAGCAGGATAGGCACAGTGGTTCTTCCTGTCCATAGATGTGGCACAGGAGCTGAGACAGGGTCCTTAAGGACTGTTAGGCTAGAGCCAGGCTAGGAGCCCACAACCGGGACTCCACCCCAACAAAGCCAGGCAAGGCAGGACCAAGACGCAAAGGCAGATGGAGCCAAGTCAGGGCACACTGGACAGAGGGGAGCTAGAGTCACTCTGACAGCCTGCAAAGCTCTTTGCAGAATCCAGAAGCCCCCAGTATGGTCAATACAAGTGCATTTGAGGGGCCTCAGGGAGCACCATTAGTACCACCCTCTCCCCTCCCTTTCAGCCCTGCACTCACCTCTATCTTGGCATGTGTCATGTTGTTTTTATTAATATGTCTTTGCTTGTCTGCAGGGCTATTTGTGGACATTCTGACTGTACTCTGTGCAGGGCACCACGCCTAGGAAATGCCCCTGAGATCTTGGACATAAACTCACTTCCCTGAGAGCATGCTGGCGAGTGTGCAGCCTCTGGACCTCCCAGCAGCAATGAGCCAGCAGGGGCACAGCCAGCTGTGTGCACATGCAGGGGAGAAGGGCCGTGCGCTGGCACTGCCTCACCGTATGTGCAGTGTGCCCTCTCCTGGTACCACTTCTCTTGCCCACCATTGCTCTGGGGGATGCAGTTCCGCTCCCAGCATCTTGCTTGTGACTCTGGTCCTGACTCAGGGGTCTCTGAGCCAAGAGCTGAGGGGCAGGCAGGGGTCTCAGAGTGTGCACGTCAGCATCCAGGGCGGGGCAGGTGGGCACAGGCCTGCAGCCCCAGCTCTGCTTGCCAGGGCTCTGGAAACCTCCCCCAGGCAGAGACCTGGCTGCTGGGCACCGTTGTTCAGGTGGAACACTATACATACTTACGGAATTTTTTTTTTTTTACGTGAGGAAGAAGCACCTTTTTTAAAGGTGCCTCATGTTCCATCTTGTTTCTCCCCTCCCCAGTTGGACTCACTCATTAAAGGTTTGGGTTAGACACTTCCTTGTGCCCCCAGCAGCCAGCAGGTGATTGACCTTAGACTGAGTGATGGACAGAAGGAGGAAAAAACAAAGATGAGAAGAAAGGGAAGAAGGGGAGGAGAGAAGGAGGCAGGGCGAGAGGAAGGAACAATAAATATTTAGATGGATGGATGGATAGATTTCCTATACCTACCGGTATTAGACACAGAGATTCATCTGGTTCCCCACACTTCCTCTGTTTTGACCATGTCTGTCTTCACCTCCAACACTGTGCCCTTCTTTCCTGTCTCTCCCACACCCTCTGGGTTACCCTGTGCCCATCCACAACTTCTAGACTTCATCGCTGCTGGGGCCCATGCACTGCCCTTCCACAGCTATAGCCTGAGTCTCTCCTACCCCTCCTCTCTCCTGCCTCCCTCCGCTGCCAAAGGAGCCCCGCCCTGGGGGACAGACTCCCGGCCAGAGGCATCCAATGGCTCTGCTGTGTGCAGCTGTGTCCACAGCACTCACCCCCAGCAAGTGAGTGGGGGTCTTCCTCTCCTCTCTCCCTGGGCAACAGAGCACCCTAGGAAGATCTTGCCACCACTGCCTCCCCCCTGTAAGACAGAACTCCCTCTTCTACCCAACCCAGTCTCCCTGAGCCCTAATTGCAGATTCAGCTTCTTTTTTCTTTGGGGAGATTTTTTTCCCTGCATGCCCTTAGTTCCTAGTGCTGTGAGGTTTCTTACGTGGCCTGTTCCAGGGAACACTGAGCATTCTCAAGGCTCCAAGATGTTGACTCCAAAATAAATCCCCTTAGGGGGCCTTCCAGTGGGAACTCAACAGGGTGAAGGTGGGGAAGGTATATTTTGAGCACCTAATCTATGCGAGGCATTGTGACCTTGAACAAGTCACAATGCTCTGGGTCTCCATTTTCCCACCTGTACAATGAGAGAAATAAGAATACTTGTAGATTATAGGGCTGGCACAGGTAATCAATGAAATACTGCACACAAAGCATTCAGCCAGGTGCATGGCCCCTAACAGGTACTCAGTGCATGTCATTACCGTTAGTGTCTATTAAATGGGCTAATATTCCCCATCTGAGACTTAATTGTTGTGATGATTAAATGACATAACTTAAATGAAGGACTTAACACAGTGTTGGGCACAAAACAGGCCCTCAATATAGGATAGCCATTAATGTAAGTATCAGTAACTGTATCCAGGAAGGTTTTTGCTCAGGTCCTTGTCTACCGTCCTGAGCTCACCTCTGCCCATTCTCCTCACTCACGGTGCTCCAGCCACCCTGGCCTCTGCCTGTCCCCAGCTCTCCAAGCCCTTTCCCCCCTTGCCTGTCCCTTGCATCTGCACTTGGTGGCTCCTCCTCACCACTCATGTCTCAAGTCTAACTAAAGTCATCTCTGCAGAGTGCCCCTGGGCTAAGGAGCCTCCACTGCCAACCTGCCCCCTCCCTCCCAGCCACAGTCTAGCCCATGTGATGGAGCAGGTACCAGCATTGATTCATTTATTATCTCTCTTCTGGATTTGATGTTCCATGACAACAGGGATCTCTCTTGTCTGCTGCTGCTCCCCAGGACACAGGACAATGCCTTGCATAGATCAGATGCTCAAAATGTCGCCACTCTCTTGTCTGCTTGCCCGTCAGATGTTGGCTTTGGGAAAATTAGGGGCATAATTCCTGCCAGAGAGAAATGTTGGCAACGTGTAAGGATTTGCCCTTCCACCTGGGCGCTTCCTGGAGCCCTGGGAGGTGGGTGGGTGCACAGCGCCCCTCTCCAGCAGGCTGCGGCGTTGGGGGGGCCTCCTCAAAAGCAGCCCACACTCCATCTCTGGGGAGATCCAATCCAATCCACTGCCACCTTTGAAACTGCTGCCGCATTTGAAGAACATTCCATCTCTGAGAACACACCTCTCCTTCTCTGTCACAGCCCAGACCAAGCCCAATCAACTTTAAAGCGATTTGCCTCCCAGAACTCTCCCGGTCCTCCCCAACAGTGTTTGGGCTGATAGATCATTTGAAATGTTTTTACAACATAAAAATCCAATCCTTTATAGCAGGCAATCAGCAGTCTTGAAATAATTATCCGTAACTAAAGACAAACCAAAGTAACATCAAATGAAATCTGATTAATGAGTAGTAAAAACTGATGTTCTTTAAATAATTCCTTAAAATAAATTTCGATAGGATAATCTCTCCATGAAGACATTTCTTTAGGGGCTTAAAATAAATAGACCTTCTTTTCTTTCCTCAAAACACCTCACAACTAAATTACATAGTATTTTGGAGAGGTTCTCATTATTTTTCCAAAGCAGAGAATTTTCTATATGCTTCTCTTTTCCCTCAAGGCCATTGCAGAACGAGACTAAAATTTCATTTTTCTCCTACAATTATGTAGCTGTATTATTTTCATAATAGGCTTACAAAGAGCAAGCTCTCCAAGCACAATTCTCCAGCGAAAGCTTGCAGGGTTGAAATTAAGAGACAAATCCTCTTTGCTTCTTGCTGAACTTTTTTAAAAAGGTCAGTGTTAATGACAATTCGGAAAACTCCATTTCTGCTCAACTGCCAAGATTCTTAAGACACACCAGGTGGAAATTTGGAGCAGGACCCAACCTGGTGCATCAGTAAAAGGAGGGTGTGGGGAGGCCCGATTCTCACCTACCCTGGCCCCCATGGGCCTCACGCCTTGAGCCCACGAAGTCATAAAACTGACCTGAAAGATGGAGAGACTGAAAGGGGGCCTTGCCCAGCTCATAAAAAGAGGAGGGGGGAGGGTGATCAAAGGACCCTTCCAAGGGGAGAAGGATGAATGGTGTGAGTCAGGTGGAGGGAAGAGAATGTGCAAGTGCCAAGAGAGGACAATTAAGACCCAGCTGCAGAAAGTGGCCCAGAAGACGGATTTTTTTTCCTGTAAGACCAGGATAAGGAGACAAAGCTGGGCAGAGGCGCAGGAAGTTTTGGAAGGTGGGGCAAGAATCCCCTTCTGAGCATCTACTGGCTCGCTCAGCGGGAGGCCATGCCAACCTCCAATGGTGAAGGGAGAGCTATCAGCACAGGGGGTTTGAAGAGAAGGGCAAAGTGCAAAAGAGCTTCTGAGAGGAACAGAGGAGAGCACTGCCCAGCACACATGTTCTTTTCATGCGCAGTTGAACACCCAACCCGGGCATCAGACCATGAGTTTCTGTTGACTCAATCAGCAAAATTGTGTGTAACTGTGCCCAGCATCACTTGGCAGGCAGCCCGGGCAAAGAAGTGGAGAAGGCATAGGGCCAGACGGAGCCAGCATGGAAGAGGTTAGCTGCAATTTGAAGGACAAATTAGGTAAAGGGAGGGAAGCTGTTGGCAAGAGATAGAGATGGACATGCTGGACCCCAGGGTTAGGACTGGATTGCAAAGTTAGTGAATAAATACCAAAAAAATAGAAGGATCAAGGAGTTGGAAATCAGGTGCTGTGGGAGGAACCCAGGGAGAGTGCTAGGAAAATGCGAGGTGTGGTCAGAGTGCAAGCGTAGTTTGAGATATCCGAGTGATAACAAGGGTGTGACCGTGGCAATAGATGACCGACTCGGACAGGCGATGAAGTCCTCTTGAGTTGTAGAGGTGTTCCTTAGCTTGTAGATACATCACTCCATCCTCTGCCTCCATCTTCATGGGGTATTCTCCTTTCTGGGTCTGAGTCTGCCTCTTTTATCCTTCTTCTTATACAGAGATCAATCATATTCGATCAAAGACCACCCTAATCCAGTATGTCCTCATCTTAACTTGATTTCTTCTGCAAAGACCCTACTTCCAAAAAAGGTCACATTCACAGATACTAGGACTTCAGTATATTTTTAGATGGGACATAATTCAACCCATAACACACGCCCACCTGGCCAGTCCTCTGGCTCTGGCTGATCCTCTTAGCACCACACCTATCCAGTGGCCCGTCTTTCACAACTTCAGTGCACTATTTCCTCTCCCGCCCCTTTCAGGGCCTTGTGCTAGTGTCTGGGAGCCTCACCATCTTTCGTCCTTACCCTGCCCAAGCCTCTGTCCACAGTCCCTTCACTAAACCTCCTCTGCTGTACTCTGAGTGCTCATCTCTTGCCTGGCTGACAGACCAATCCACAGCTAAATTGCGAAGTCAGGAAAATCCAAAAGAATATTGCAAGAACCAATCATGGAGCTTGGCCTGTGTCTTTGGTGTGTGACAGGCACAGAGAGGGCTGCACCACCTAGATGTAAAGGCATATATGAGAGGCTGGCACGTATGAAACGACCTGGGAGAAAACTGCCCTCCACCCACAGCCGGCCGAGGTGTGTGCTGCATTCCAGCCCCAGGAAGCCGGAGGGGTCACTTTGAAAAGACCAAGACTGCCTTCTTCTCTTAGGACAAGGCAACCTCAGCAGGTAAGAGCTTTCCTACCCCTATCTTCCGCCCTGCTGGGGAGGAGCAAGAGGCAGTCTGGGGACCAGGCTGAGGGTGGTTAGAAGAGCAATTCAGGGGAAACAGGAGGCTGACTGTAGATGCTGACTGCACCCCCAGTCTTTCTGCTCAACATGTCTTTCCATCCTGAGGAGGCTCAATGCTAGACAAGTTTAAACTTAAAGGCATTTCTGAATTTTGATTACTGCTCAGGGGCAAACATTGAAACTGTTAAAAAAAAAAAAAAAAAGACCGTTTTTGTGATTGAAAGTGAATAAAGGATGTTTTTTACTTAAGAGTAAGAAGAAAAGTTATGGAACTTTGCAGCTATTTAATTCAAGGTACAAGGAAGAATGGCCCACAGAGCAGGTCTGATGGGATAGCAGCAGAAAAGAATAAATACATATCAACACTTGTGTCCTGTTAACACCCTACTGGGTTCCACTAGATCTGTGTGCTTGGTAGAAGGGGCTAGAGCTACAGATATGAATATAGGTAAGACCCAATAAAAATCAGAAAGAAGTGTAAATAAAGCAGAAAGATGACTCAAGAGACAGTATACATAAATATGGGCTTCACTGGGTCACACGCTGCTAAAACCTGGGCTGCAAATATGGCTCTGAGTCTCCTGGCAGCCAAAGGAAGACTATCAATTACAAAATTGAATCTGTCCATGAAAAATCAAGCATAGTAGTTTCTTAGATGAAACAATTCCTTTCTTATATTCAAGCCTTCAATTTTTCATGTGGCTCTCCAAACAGGGTCTACTGATTTAGTGGGCAATATCCTCACCAACAAGCTACGAGAAATACTGTGGAGAGTTTCAGCTATCGGTGCCCTATATCATCTGTCACAGGAAGCTGAGCACAGGGCAGAAGCAGCTCGTTAATGGGAAGTTAACACAATTGGATACAAGTAGGTAGCTCCCCTTGGTCTGGCCCGATAGGTTTTTACTGCTTTGTTTGGAGCAGCCATGGGAAGGGGACACATCTGATGAATTTCACAAATCAGGAGATGGGGGTGGCAGGAGAAGATGGAAGGGCACTGCGCAAGCAGAGAGGTCACTATTTTTCATCATCCACCTTCCTCAAAAAAGAAAATCCATCCATCACTCGTAGCGAGCACTGGCACAAAAGCCCTAACCTACTCGGCAGACGGAGGCAATCTCAGGCTTTCAGGGTACCCAGAAGGCATCATATACAAGAAATATTTCTTTTTCAGGAAAGTTTAAAATTTTTTTTAGACGTTTTGATTCACAAAACACAATTAGGAGCTCATTCATGTTAATTTCAACTACGACTGAACAACGAAGCTGAATGGTGTCAGAAAATGGAATGATGTGCCGTCAAGATTAAGTATGTGCACCCTGAAAGACTGTGCGTTAAACAGACAGAGTTATTCTAACAAGGAATTGATTTGGATGTACAAGTATACTATTATTCAAATAACTTTCAAACATAACAGAGCTTAGAGAAAAATGCCATTTTCTACCCCAGCAGAGCATGTAATAGTTTGTCACTGCATGTAAAGTTTAATTTGTGCAAAGACTCACTATGTCTTCCTAAAGGCCTCCCTCTCTGAGACCCAGACAGGGCTATCTGGACCTCCTCTCTCTTCTTCCATCTGCCTGCGAAGTTTCAGGAATGAATGAATAGGAAAGAATGCATCACCAGCTAGGCTGCTCCCAACCCCACGTAAGCCAAAAGGAAGATGAAAGGTGGTCTTTGGGAAGAAATTCCCAAACCACATGGCCATCACCATAGTCGGGAACCAAGAAAGAGTCAGCCAGACAGAGAAAGGGGCCACTGGGGGCAAGTTGGCAGAGGGGCACATACAGGCATCCAGACTGAGAGAGCAGCACATGCCATGGCCACGAGACTGCAGAGCCACGAGGGCAGGTGCATTCAGTGGCTCCGTGTCAGGGGTAGAGGGGTCCTAGAAGCACCCAAGGGCCAGGAAATGAGGCTGGGGCACTGGGCAGGGGCCAGATCTCAAAGGTCTCTCCTTATGTGTCCTGAAAAGAAGTTTGAGTTTTCTTTCTTCTAGAGGTAATGGAAGACAGACCAGTGAAGGGTTTTGAGCAGAAGAGTGACACTAACCATCAGAAAGCCTGGAAGAGCATATCCCCAGATAGACGTCCAATATCTAAAATACCAGCTGAATCCTACACTCTGTTTGACATTTGTTCACATTCATTTCAGGTGTGTGACTTCTTCCCCAGCTGGACTTCCAGGAGGGCATGGCCTCCAAGTCCCCAGAGGTCCCTGGCCTCTCAGTTGTGCTTTCTTGGTATAGAGTTCTCCTATTTCTTTGCACACATGGCCTTGGGTCACACCCTAGCCTTGCTCCAGCATTACACTGGTCAGTTTCCTTCTCTGGCTCCACTTCTAACCTGGAATTTCCTCGAGGAACCAGTGCCTTTGTTATAATTAGGAAAAGGCCTCTCTGCCTCCAATGCCCCTTCCCCGGATGCACACAGCCAGGGTGTGTGGTTGGGCAACATGACACAGGCTGGGGACCTGGGGCAGGTGCTCTCCGACAGAGCACCTGTTTCTTCTGGCCAAAGACAGCATCCCTCAGCTCCCTGCCCTCAGCACAGTGTCACATCAAGCCACAGAAGCACACAAGTATTTGAAGAATGACTGTTTGACATCACTCAAGCCAATACACCTGGGATGCTCTTGAAAAAAAAAATCTTGGTTCTTTATTTGTGGTTTGGATATGTGTGTTTATATATACATTAAAAAAAAATAAAGGTCTGGAAGTATACAGAGCAAACCATGAGAAGGTGGTATCCTGGGGAAGCAAGTCTGGAGAGAAGGGAGTTTTAATTTGTGGTTGTTTTGTAAAAAAGAACATGTATTACTTTTATAAAACAATTTTAAGTTTTAAAAAATTCCGTCAAGGCTCAGTTCAGGCCCCAACTCCTGCAGGCCCCAAACTGCCAGCCTGTTGTCCCTTCCTGTCTCTGAACACCCGTGGGCAGAGCGGAGACCCCCAAGAGAAGTCCACTGATTGCTGCATATTGTCTGATACCATCAATTCTTCTGTTCATGAACAGAAGGGGGAGTGAGATTTTCCTGCCTGGCTCAGAAGCACAGCCCGTGGTGGGGGCACTGCTCAGAGAGGTGGAGGTTGCCGCAGAAAGGCAGCCTGGCCGTCGTCTCCAGTCAGATGCTTGCCCAGATCCCCGGCCTGCCCAAGGCTGCCTAGTGAAGAACGTGGGAGACTCTTCTTGGGAGCCTGGACAAGGGTTGCCTGGACTTTGAGGGAGAGGGGCCACAGTCTCCTGGGCCCTGCCTGGAGAATTCTAAAGGCGAGAGGCTGAGCCGGGCAGCCCTCGTGAGAGAAGAGACTCACTGAGTTTGGAAGAGCAAGGGTTTACCTCCCATAGGCCCAGGGGGGGCAGCAGGAACAGACTGTATTGTGGGCAGGAGCTGGGGACACGGGTCACAAGAGGTCAGGCAGGGAGTGCCTCGCCTCAGGAGGGGGCCTGCACAGTGAGGAGGCCCCTTCCGAGGGGCTTCTGCAAAGCCCACACATGTACCTGCAGGAGAGCAAGCACATCCCTGCCTAGGCCTGGAGACCACCCACAGCTCCCGCGAGCCGAGAAGGAGCCACATCAGCAGCGCCCATTACATGAAGGGGTTTGGCCCTTTTCTTCTAATTCTCCCTCCTCTTCCCCACCCCAGAAGATCCTAAAAATGAAGAGAGAATGAAAGAAGCCCTGAGTCACAGACAGAGCTGAGCTGAGGGTAAGGAAAAGATTTAGACAGAAGAAAGGGACGCTGAAGGTACAAGTAGACCCAAAGAAACTTTTGCTGCCTGAATGTGAATCTCAATTGTCAAAATGACCATTGCTGTAGCTAAAGGGACCACAAAATTCCCGAACTATTGTTCAGGGATGGGAAAGCGAAAAACAACAAAACACATTTGAAGGCTGTGGTTGGAGAAAAATAAATTCTTGTTTTGTACTCTAGAGTTCTAGATTCTAGGTGCAGGTAAGTATGTGTAACCCCAACAAGACACCATCTCTTCATAGGAAAGGATTGTGTAGCCCATGTCTCTGTCATCACCTTGTCCAGCATGAGAAGCCCATGAAACACCTAATAAATCTGTATTGATGGCTGGGCACAGTGGCTCACGCCTGTAATCCTAGCACTTTGGGAGGCCGAGGTGGGAGTTTGAGCTCAGGAGTTTGAGACCAGCCTGAGCAAGAGCAAGACCCCGTCTCTACTATAAATAGAAAGAAATTAGCCAAACAACTAAAAATAGAAAAAATTAGTCAGGTGCAGTGGTGTGTGCCTGTAGTCCCAGCTACTCGGGAGGCTGAGGCAGGAGGATCGCTTGAGCCCAGGAGTTTGAGGTTGCTGAGAGCTAGGCTGATGTACGGCACTCTAGCCCGGGCAACAAGAGTGAGATTCTGTCTCAAAAAAAAAAAAAATCTGTATTGATCAGTGGGTGGTGGTGGTCTGATTCAGCAAAACTCACAACCCATATAGCCTCCCCCCATTTGGAAATCCTAAGTTTTTAACCCCAGTTTAAAAACTATTAATATTTAACAGTTTTAACTAGAAGACCCTGCAGAGTCTTTGCTATGGTAATGTGCATCTCAACCCTCCTAGAGGGCAATCAAGTATGCAACTTTTTCAAACGTATCTAACCCCCAAGCATGCCTTTTGCAAGAACCTTTAATAAGTTTTCATAAAACCATGAGAGCAAACAGACAACCTACAGAATGGGAGAAAATTTTCGCAAGCTACACATCCGATAAAGGACTGATAACTAGAATCTATATAGAACTCAGGAAAATCACAAAGAAAAAATCAAACAACCCTATCAAAAAGTGGGCAAAGGACATGACCAAAAACTTTTCAGAAAAAGATAGACTAATGGCCAACAAACAAATGAAAAAATGCTCAATATCTCTAATCATTAGGAAAATGCAAATCAAAACCACAATGAGATATCACTTAACTCCAGTGAGAATGGCCTTTATCAAAAAGTTCCAAAACAATAAATGTTGGTGTGGATGCAGAGAGATAGGAACACTCATACACTGCTGGTGGGACTGCAAACTAGTACAACTTCTGTGGAAAGTAATATGGAGATACCTCAAAGAGATACAAGTGGATTTACCAATTGATCCAGCAATCCCATTACTGGGCATCTCCCAAAGGAAAAAAAGACCTACAAAAAAGACATCTGCACTCGAATGTTTATAGCAGCACAATTCATAATCGCAAAAATGTGGAAATAACCCAAGTGCCCATCAATACTTGAGTGGATTAATAAAATTAAAATATGGTATATGTATACCATGGAGTACTACTCAACCACAAATAAACAGTGGTGATCTAGCACCTCTCGTATTATCCTGGATAGAGCTGGAGACCATTATACTAAGTGAAGTATTCCAAGAATGGAAAAACAAGCACCACATGTACTCACCATCAAATTGGGATTAACTGATCAACACTTATGTGCACATATAGTAGTAACATTCATCAGGTGTTAGGCCGGTGGGGGGGGAGGGGATGGGTACATACACACCTAATGGGTTCGGTGTGCACTGTCTGGGGGATGGACACACTTGAAACTCTGACTTAGGCAGGGCAAAGGTAATATATGTAACCTAAACATTTGTACACCCGTGATATGCTGAAATAAAAAAAAAAACAGCTAAGGATGTTTGTTTAGAAATTATTGCTCTTGCATCACTGATCCAGCATCTGGCAGGGACAGGGTCCCAGCCCTCAGTCCCCAGCTGTCGGATCCTCCTTTCTCCTGTCTATTCATTTATTCCATAAACACTCTTGCACGTGTACTCTGCACCAGACAATGTACTACGTGCTGGAGTTACAGCAGAAGACAAAACAGACACTGTTGTTTTCCTTCGGGAGCTGATGCTCGAGCAAGGGAACGCGGTGTACATATGAACAATGAATGGGAGTGGAGACGTAAGACACGAGGGAAGCTGGTGGCAGCAGGAGCCCAGGAAAGGATGACCTGATCCAGTTGTGGGTGTCAGGGAAGGTGTTCCTTAGGAAGGGACATGCAAATTGAGAACTGGAGGACGCATATAAAGTAGTGGAGAGGAGAGAACTGGAGGGAATTCTGGGCTGGAGAAGCAGCATACACAAGAGGCAGGAAAAAGCTTGGCTACTTTCCAAACATGTGTTTCAACCCTAGACCTGGTGACACCAGACATGTTGGAGGAAAAGTACACAAGAGGAAAACTGCACTTTAGAAGTTTCTTGAAAGTTAAAATATACATCCGCAATCTCTTTGTTTTGCAGGAACTACTAACATTTTCCCACATTCTCTTTCCATGCAGAGTCTGTCGACGTTAAATTACTTCCCAGCATCATCCCTGCCAGTCTGGGATTTAATATCTCCTTGGGTGTGGAGGCATTGATGGATGTGCCACAGTTTGCCTTTATTGCATGTCCCAATCTATCAAAATGTGTTTTAAAAATTAGTATTCTTAAATTCCCATTGTACGTCAGTGTCTTTTGATTTATATAATATGGATCTGATTTATGGCTCATTGCAGTAATTTATAGCTCAGATAACTAATTTGTCGACCCAGCACCAAAATGTATAAGTCACTGAGTACTTTTCTCAGTGACACAGATAGGCCCTAAACGATTCAGGTGATTTATACTGGCAGGGGACTAATTTAGGGCATGAGACCATGGAAAGCCCGAGCTTTGGATCACTCTCCTCAAAGGCCCCAAAAGAATGGTCAAATGCCCTGTAACCCATACCTCCCACTTCCAAGAATTTAAACTAAAGGAAATAAATAGCCTAAAAGAAAGAAATGGCTGTGAGCATGCCTCTTGTAGTAGAATTTAAAATAGCAAAATGTTGGAGAAAACATAGATAGATGTCCAGGAATGGGAAATAATTTGGCAATATAAGAGTCATCAACTAAGTATATATAATTTTAAGCAGCCAATAAGAATGATTCCTAGAATTCAGTGGTTCTAAACCAGGGATCATTTTGCCTCTCAGACACTATTTGGCAATGTCCGGAGGCATGTTTGATTGTCACACCTGGGGGCTTGGGGTCTACTGGGATCCTAGTGGGTGGAGGTCAGGGGTGCTGCTAAGCATCCCACAATGCACAGGGCAGCTCCCCACAATAAATAATTATCTAGTGCGAAATGTCAATAGTGCCAAGGTTGAAAAACCTTGCCATAATTACATGCAGTATAAACAAAGTGTTTTATTGAAACAAAATGATATTTACTGGTAGATAATCAGAACACAAAATTGTATCCATGCTTTAACTTCAGTTATAAAAACTGCATATGCATGTGAACCAGGACTGCAGGGAAACAGGATGAAAAGAAGGCAGACCCATTGTTAGGAGTATGGAACTACTAGCAATTCTTTAAAATTGATTTTATCTTTGCAAAGAAGTTTTTCATGAAATAAAAATTGAAAAAAAGTACTTTATAGCAAATGAATGATATTAGAGAGGAAAGAGATAATTGAGAAATGAAAGGAAGAGAGAAAAAAATATAAGCCTCAAATATAAAACAGGTTTAGACAAATAGTTCACCAATATGCCTGAAATTCAGAATCCTTTGTAGAGATATTTAAACTAAAATGCAGCCTCTCACTATGAAATGACCCCTTTTATCTCTAATAATGCTCCTCATGTGATTTTAATGTAGCCTACCAGTTGTAAATTGGTATAACACCGATTCCTAATGCTTGGCATTTATATGGTATATGTTTTTCTTCCTTTTACTTGGACCTGTTTTTGTCTTTGTATTTCAAGTGTATATCTTTTTAACAGCATAGGGCTGAGTCTTACTTTCTTATCCAATCTGGCAATCTCTGCCTTGTAAACAGCATGTTTCATCCATTTATATTTAATGTAATTCTTATTTTCTACTTATCTTTTCTGTTCTTTTTTCCTTTGTTCCCCCTTTTATTTGGGTTAATCAAGCATTTTTAGTTGTACATTCTATCTCCTTTATTGCCTTTTTGGCTATAACTATTTTTGTTTGTCCTATGACTGACCTCAAAATTAAAATATACATCTTTGTCATAGTCTGCCTGGAATTAATATTATACCACTTTCTGTATAATGAAGAAACTTACAAAGTATAATTCTATTTATTCCCCTCCTGCCCTTTGTACTATTATTTTTGTATATTTTACTTCTACATATATTTTAAGTGCCACAATCTGCTATTATCATTTTTGCTTTAAACAGTCAATTGGCTTTAAGGAATATAAAAAATAAAGAAAAATATTATTTCTCTTTACCATTCCCATTGGTCTTCTTTTCTTTCTATAGATCTAAATTTCCATCTGATATCAATTTTCTTCCACTGGAAAAACTTCTTTTAGCATTTCTTAAAGTGCAGGTCTTCTGGCAACAAATTCCCTCAGCTTTTGTTCATCTGAAAATGTTTTATTACACCTTCTTTTTTTTACCTATATTTCCTTATGAAAGTTTTCAAACATACAGGAATGTTGAAAGGATTTTATACTATATATTCACTAGCCAGACTCTACAATTGACATTTGATTATAATGTTTTCTTACATAGCTATCATTTATCCACCTCTCTATTCATCAATTCACCTTATTTTTATGCAAGTAAGTTGCAGATATAAGTACATTTCACCATGAATACTTTAGCACATGTCTAAACTACAGTTAATATTAACTTACTTTTTTTCTTTTGAGGTAAAATTTACATAAAATGAAATGCACAGATCTTAAGTGTACCATTTGATGACACCTGTCATATGCATTCACATGTACAACCCAAACCTCTTTCAAAATACAGAACATTACCATCACCCCCCAAAATTCTCTTATGTCACTTCCAATCAATCCCTGCATCCCTCTTCAAGGCAACAACTATTGATTTTTTCCACTATAGGTAATTTTTAGTACTTTAGTAATTTATATAAATGAAATTATATAGTATGCAGTCTTTTTTGAGGCTTATTATGGATGAATTTGGGGATTCATTCATATTATTGTATATATCAACAGGTCACTCATTTTATTTCTGAGTAATGTTTAGCCATTTCTCTATATGTTTTCTATTTGTCTCCTCTATTATGGTTCCTCTGCTCCTCTTTTCCTGCTTTGTCTGGATTAATTAAATAATTTTTAGAATTTTGGGCTTTTTAATTATATCTCTTTGTTTTGTTTTATTTTTCAGAATATTACAGGGGTACAAATGTTTAGGTTACATATATTGTCTTTGCCCCACCCGAGTCAGAGCTATAAGTGTGTTCCTCTCCCAGACAGTGCTCATCACACCCATTAGGTGTGAATGTACCCATCCTTGCTCCCTCCTCCCATCTGCACGACGCCCGATGAATGTTACTACCATATATGCACTTAAGTGTTGATCAATTAGTACCAATTTGATTGTGAGGACATGTGGTGCTTGTTTTTCCATTCTTCACTTAGTAGAATGGACTCCAGCTTTATCTAGGATAGTACAAGAGGTGCTAGACCACCATTGTTTTTTGTGGCTGAGTTAATTATGTCTCTTTGAATTATAGTTTTTATGGTTGCTGTAAGGACTACGATATACATCCTTAACTTTTCACATTCTATTTCAAGTTAAGATTGTACCATTTTATGTAAAATGTGGAAAACTTGCAATAACACAGGTCCATTTATCTACTGTGATAGGCAAGATTTTAAAGATAGCCCCTAAGATTCCTATCCCTGGTTATTCAATTAAACAGCAATCTGGGTACTGCTGCAAGGGGATTATACAGATACTAATTATTAAAGTCCAAAGTCAGTTCACTTTAAGATACAGAGATTATCCAGGTGGGCTTAGCCCAGTCAGGTAAGTCTTTTAAAAGCAGAGAGTGTTCTCTGGCTGGTAGCAAAAGAGAAAGTCAGAGATTCAAAGTACAAGGGGAATTTGAAGTGCCATTGCTGGCTATAAGCAGGAGGGGCCCAGATACCAAGAAATGTGGGAAGCCTTTAGAAACTGAGCAGCCCTTGGCTGACAGCCACCAAGGAAACAGGGACCTCTGTCCTCCAACCACAAGGAATTGAATTTCACCAACAAACTGAATGAGCTTAGAAGTAGATTCTTCTCTAGAGCCTCCAAATATAAGCCCATCCCAACCAACACCTTGATTTTGACCTTGTGAGACCCTAGGCAGAGATTCTAATTGAACCATGCTGGATTTCTGATCTAAAAAACTGTGAGCTGATAAATTTGAGTGGTTTTAAGCCACTATATTTATAGTAATTTGTTATGCAGCAATAGAAAACTAACACACCCATTTCCCATCATTTATCTTATATTTTTCAGACATATTAAATTGGCATATATTACAAATCCCACAAGACAATGTAATAATTTTAATTTTAAACTGTCACGATTCTTTTTTTCGAGACAGAGTCTTGCTCTGTCAACCCGGCTAGAGTACAATGCTGTCATCATAGCTCACTGCAACTTCAAATTCCTGGGCTCAAGTGATCCTCCTACCTCAGCCTCCCATGTAGCTGGGACTATAGGTACACACCACCATGCCTGGCTAATTTTTCTATTTTTATGCAGAGAAAGGGTCTCACTTTTGCTCTGGCTGGTCATAAACTCCTGACCTCAAGTGATCCTCCTGCCTTGGCCTCCCAAAGTGCCAAGATTACAGGCATGAGCCACTGCCCCCAGCCTCTGTTTATTCCACAGGATTTCTGTGTGAGAGAATTACTGGGCAAAGCAGATTATGCTGCATTTAAATCTCCTCCACATTCAAATCCAAATGCCAGCCATAGATTTGTCAAAAATTTGGCTGCTTCTCATCCCAACCAAGACTCTATTTTTCTGGCAGCCTTGCTGTTTTGCCCACAATGTCCCTAACCTCAGCAACTGAGCCCAAATACCAAAGTTTCCTCTATCCCTGGCTCACCTAAAAAGGACTGATTTCTGGAGTATAGTTTTTTGAAATTTCTTTGCACCCACTGCTCTTTGATGACTTTAAAGATATGTATAATACTGAGACCAGGTATGGTGGCTCATGCCTGTAATACTAGCACTTTAGGAGGCCAAGGCAGGAGGATCATTTGGGGTCAAGAGTTCAAGACCAGCCTGGTTCTTTCTAAAGACAAAAAGAAAGGAAAGACAGGGAAAATAAGAAAGAAAAAAAAAATACCAGTATGGGCAACATAGCCAGACCCCATTTCTACAAAAAATAAGAAAAATTAGCTGGACACAGTGGCATGGGCCTATAGTCCTAGCTACTTAGGAGTTTGAGGCTGCAGTGAGCTGTGATAGCATCCCTGCACTCTAGCCTGGGTGACACAGTGAGACCCTGTCTCAAAAACAATTTTTTTTTTATTTCAACATATTATAGGAGTACAAATATTACGGTTATGTATATTGCCCATGCCCCCCTCCCCCCTCGAGGCAGAGCCTCAAGCACGACCATCCCCCATACGTTGCACATCTCACTCATTATGTTTGAAGATATGTATGAGTCTGTAGCTTATCCAGGATTTCTTGTTGTCAGCAGTGAGAGTGAAGGTCATTTTCATCCTTCATTATTCCAATCAGAAGCAAATTCCACATCCTATTAATTTTTGCTACAAAATATTGTGCACATCTTTGCCAATCTTTTCCTTCCTACTGCCATTACCCTGGAAAGCATTCTGGAATTGGTCTTAGAACAGTGTTCTCAGATGCTGCTGATTAGGTGTGTGGGGAGAGATTACAACCCTGGAAACCACAAGGCCAAAATCATGGCAGGAGAGCTGGTGCCCCAAGAAGTTTGATGGTCAGCAGCGATGCCAACTCCGCAGCCTGCCACTCACCGTCAGAGGCTGTCAGGCATCTGTTATACAGAAATTTTACGTCTTGTAAGATTATTCATATTACTAGCCTGGAAAAAAACTGGTTCCTTAAATTTCTTCCGTTCCAGGAAGACCTTCTCTTTTAGTTCTACATTTATTGTTTTCAGTCTTTGAGAAAAGCCCTCTAATCTATATTACTTCGTATATTAAGATTGAATTTCAGATCCCCAACTCATTATAGGGAAAGGGTGAACACACAGGCAAGGGATGTATCCCACAGCCTCACTCCTTGCTCTCCACGCCTGTCATGGGCTACTTCAACTAAAGCTGCTTGGATTTTACGCCTAGCTTTGGCACTTACTGGCTACGGAGACCTTGGCGAGCTTCTGTGTCTGTGTATCAGCTCTCTCATCTTCAAAATGAGGATCAATTTTGGTAACGGCACTAACCCTTAGTGTCATTCTGGGGATTAAATGAGAAGTCATTTGCAGGACGTGTTATGTGTCAAGAGCTTTGCTTATCATTTTTCATCTACTTACTCACTTAAACTTACAACAACCTTTTGAGGGCATGTTATTAAAATCCCTGTTTAGCTGATGAGCAGTGAGGTTTAGACAGGTGAAGTAAGTAACTCGACCAATGTCATAAAGCTAATAAGTGGAAGAGTCAGGATTCAAACCCAAGTCTGACTAGAGCCTTAACCACTCTGCAAATGTTTCCCAGACTTACCAGGGTATGAGAATCACCTGGGGCACAGAGTGAAAATTCAAATTCCAAACCTAATCCCAGACCCACTGAATCACCTTCTCCATGGTGGGGCCTAGGACTTCATATTTTAGCAAGGGCCCAGATGACTCTTATTAGTAAAGTCTGGGAGGTATCACATAAATTCCATCCATATGCACCTGTGCAACCACCACTAAGGACACCCCTCCCTTCTTTGTTCAAACAACGGGTGTTACATGACAGCTCATGGAAAACCAGCCAGGTACATGTATAATTAATTCTGCAAAATGTTTAAATTCCACTTATAGGGCTAAGCATGTTGCATTTTGGAAGCATAGAGATGGGACCCTGTGCTATCACCATGGCATGAGTTATCCTTTCAACTTGGAAATTGATGGAATTAACAAGCTGTGGACCCTTTCTATTGCTCTTAAGAAAAACTCATCAAGGATCTGTGTGTTCATTCCCAGGAAACAAACAATTCAAATGCAACTAGGAAAGAAGTGTTAAATGTTGGCAAAGTCCATACAAATGGTCCCTTTTTGTCTAAAAAGTATGCTTGCTTGTGTTTTTGGTTGTTTATCACATAATAAGAAGGAGGAAAAGAAGCTTTCCCTGCCCAGTGTTCCAAATGCAATAAGGTAATTGTGATTATATGTCATAACTAAAGTTCCTTAAACGAGGTAGGAGCATTTCAGTTGGATATCACCAGTGACCCAAAATTTCTGCCCAGAAAAGCAATCAAGAGAGGGCCAACCCCTCCCTGCTTTGAGCTGGTTGCCCAGGTATGCTGGCAGAGGTTCAAAGCAGAGAGAAGGCCATTCACTCTGCTGCCCACCCCAAACACCAATAACAATAATAGCAAACCCTTACATAGCACTTACTATATGACCACTACTAAGTACTCCACATGTGTTCATGGCTCCTTTCAACAACGCTATGAGGTAGGTGCTATGGTCTGAATATCTGTATCCCTTGAAGTTCATATGTTGGATTCCTAACCCCTAGGTGATGGTTAGAAGATATGGCCTTTGGGTGGTGATTAGATCATGAGGGAAGAGTCCTCATAAATGGTATTCGTGCTTTAGAGAGCTGCCTTGTTCTTTCCACCATGTGTGGTCACAGGGTGAAGATGGACCCTCACCAGACACTGAATCTGCCTTAATCTTACAATTCTCAGCCTATCTCAGAACAGTGAGAAACAAATTTCTGTTGTGCAAGCCACCCAGTCTATGCTATTTTGTTATAGTAGCTCCAAAGGACTAAGACAGTAACTATAAGAACCTCTACTTAATAGATAAAGAAATAAAGACATTGTGATTAAGAGACTTGCCCAATGTCACACACTACTAAGTGGCAGAGCTGGAATTTGAGCCCTGTCCATCTGGGTTTGAGTCTCTACTTCAAGACCAACCAGGTAAGAAACCATCTGCCAGCATGAAGAAGAGCCAGTTATGATCTGGCACTGCAAGTTTTAGGTATCTGTCCCTCAGGTTCCTAAGACCCTCATAGTCACTAAAATGGTCAGAATATGTGATGTAGCAGCCAGAGATGGAAGGTCCAAAGACCACCACTGAGAGATGGATGATGCAAATACAAGGGTGGAGCATTTGCTATTTAACAAGAGTGAGAGCAGGAAGCTAAGAGATAAAAGGAATAGAGCAATTTCAGGTATAATCCAGAAAGTCTGAAAAGATTTGGAGTTGGATGGGAGAGAGAATGAAGTCTTACCAGGTCTACTGAAATTGCCCATCCTGGGCAGCCGTCCACTTGGCTTGCAGGCAAGCTGACCGCGTGTTCATCATGGCTGCCCGTGTTGGATGCTTTGAGTGCAGTTTAACTGAACTACATTTACATTGTCTGAGCATTTACTATTTATTAGAGAGTATATTGTGTGTTATGAATACCAAAATGAATAAGGCCTGGGACACAGCCCTCACAGAGCTCAGAATACAGCGGGGAAAGCAGACACACCAATCAATGGCACCTGCTTGCAGTAGCAAAATCTTGGAAATAAACGAAATGTCCAAGTACGGAGGGTAGTAAAGTATGGTACTTCCAAGAAGTGCCAAGCAGCCATAAAAAAAGGACAAAGGTGTTTCTTCATGCTGGTATGGAAAGGGCTTCATAATATATTAGAAAAAAAGCAAGGTATATGTAACCTTCTACATAACAATGGGGAAAACTTAGAGCATATAGTAATATTTGCTTGTATAAGCATAAAATTACTCTGAAAAGACACAGAGAACACTAATAACAGTGGTTCCTGGGGTTAGAGGCGGGAGGAACTGGGGAGGGGCTAAAGGTGGAAAAGAAGAGTTTTCATTTGTTTATATATTTCATTTTACTTTGGAATTGAATCTTAGAACTATTCAAAAAAATTAAATTAAAAAAATAGATGTGATTATAGCCAATGAAAACAGTCTTAGCTTTGCCTCCCCATGTGCAGAATACCCCTGTTCTTTCTCCCTTTCTCACCACACCCCAGTGCTGGGTCCCTGAAAGGTGATGAAGAGGAACAGGCGATAACAGGGACCCTACCCTTCTCCTTCTATGAGAGGTCAGACTCCCGTCAACCCGACAACCCTGAGTGACCGTGAATTAGTGTTGCGCCATCCCTGCAACTCCTCCTCATTAACCTCCTGCCCCCATCAGCAACATCGGCGGATGCTTTCAAAGCAAACCCTAAGAGCCTGCTGGACTCTCAAAGGCGGTGGAGGACTCTGAAGGCCATGCTCAGCTAAATGTTTTTGCTTCTTGCCTCTCTCCTCTTTAATTACAGCATCATTTGCATTTATATGATTTCATTCTGCCATTGGGCTGTGGGCAGCATTGATGATGATCGACACTCCATAACTTCCCATCATAGCTGGAGAGCCAGGAGGACGGCCGCCGTCTCCGATAAAATTCTTTCCAATTAAACAGTTCATTGGACATGTCATGGTTTGGGGTTCTCGTTATCCTCAGATGTGCACATCTCGTGGATATTTCTTTACACCCATCATCATAATAAGATCCTAGTACAGAAGTCGCTCTGAGAATTATGCTCTCTGCCCCCCCCGCCCCCGTGACAGTAATGACATTGACTTGAAAATGGGTCTCCTTAGACTTGCATGAGAAGCAGAGCTTTTTCCTTTAATTGGATCATTCTGGGCTTTACTTTGCTAGGTCTTTTGTCTGAATGGTATCAGATGTTCCACATGGTGAAACATGCCACAGATGTTGACAAAATAATTTTGGAGCA
This sequence comes from Cheirogaleus medius, assembly GCA_008086735.1. NCBI lineage: Eukaryota > Metazoa > Chordata > Mammalia > Primates > Cheirogaleidae > Cheirogaleus > Cheirogaleus medius. The sequence goes on from VBSM01000272.1 coordinate 2,056,162, forward strand.
CTAACAGGGTACATCTATTGAGGGCAAATGTGTCTGAAGTTTTCTCCAATCCACACCCCAGCACACGCTCCCTGCTCTGGATGGTGTGGCTCCCCTGGCCAGCTCACCTTGTTGAAAATACAAGGTCAACAGTTCAAAAGCACATGTAGGCTGTGTAAGTGTTCACCCATCTGAGCTGATTTCAGAGACCACACCTGCCCTAAACCCATGCCTCACACTGCTGCCAGATACCTACCCAAAACATTGATCCAAATGTGTCACTTAGCATTTGCATTCAAATCTTTGAGGAAGGCAGCATGGTTACTTGAAAATAGCAAAGGCTTTGAGCAAAATGGGTCTGAGTTGGAACTTTGGCTCTACCACTTACAAGTTATGGGGTGTAGGACGAATTACTTCACCAGAATTTCATCGTCTGCATCTGTAAAATAGAAACAATAATGTTGACCTGGTTATTTTATTATGAAAATTAACTGGGATAATTTCATTAATTATCAGTCAATTTCAACAAATGACCATTCCAACACTTCTTCCCCTTCCCTCAGTAGAGCATTCAAGGCACGTTGGGACTTTTCCAGCCTCGTCTCCCATCTCCCCAACCATACCCAGTACTCCACTGAACACATTCACTTTCAGTTCGCTTGACTTTGCTCAAATACTTCCTTCTTCAAACATTCTTCCCCTCTTTCTCCATCTGACAGTCCTTCAAAGCTCACATATTTTCTCATCCATAAACCACAGCTCCAAAAACACCTCTCACCCAAGCTCAGTCCTCCCTGGGCTGCGCAGCCTGTCTGCGGCATTTGCACAGTTGCTCGCTCTGCTGTCCCTCCCCCTTCAACATTCCTGGACACCAGGTGTCCTTGGTATCCTCCCACCTCATGGTCTCTTTTGCTGACTCCTCTCCCTGATCTCCTAACTCTGGCCTACCCTATCGGTCAATTCTTGGACCATTTCACTTCTCTTACTATACCGAATCCCTTCATGATCTCATCTGATCTCATGGTTTTTCATACCACCTACATTCCCAGAATTATATGTCCAGCCTTGACCTTGTGCCTAAACTCCAGACTCACACAGCTAACTGCCTACTCAGCATCTCCCCCTGGAAGCCTAATAGGCATCTCGAAATTAACAGTCCAAAATCAAGCTCCTAGTCTTCCCCCTCAAATTCCTGCTCCTATCGAAGTCTTTCCCAGCACAGTTGATGGTAACTCCATCCCTCCAATTGCTCAGGTCAAAAATGTCAAGTCATTCTGAACTCCTGTCTTTCACATCCCGTATCTAGTCCACCAGCAAGCCCCCATCGTTTTATCTTCAAATCTAGCCCTTCTCACCACCTCTCGTGCTATTGCCTGGACAAAGCCACCATCATCTCCCCCTATATTATCACAATGGCCCCCTCCCTGGTCCAACCGCTTCCTCCTTTGCCCACTACACACCCTGGCAGCCAGAGCCATTCTAGTAAATATAATCAAATCATATTCCTCCTCTGTTCAGAACACTCCATGGGCTTCTCACCGTGCCCAGAGTAGAAGCCTACGTCACTTCAGTAAGTCAGTTCTGTCCTGACCTCATCTTCTGTCAATCTCCCCACTGTCTGCACCGGGCACACAGGCCTCCTCGACACTGCGCACACACCTCAGGCACCCACCCGCGTCAGGGCCTTTGGGTCTGCTAGTCCCTCTTCCTCACTACCTTAGGGAGTCATTCAAATGTCCCCTTCCCAGTAAGCCCTTCTCTGATGACCTTTTAAAAACTGCAATTCTGCCCAACCCTGAGTCCCTGCCCCTCCTGTGCCTTATTCTCTCCCTAGCCCTCATATCCAACATGCCACATATTTTACTTATTTGCTCATGTTTGTCTCCCCCCAACATCCTCACCAGCATGGCAGCAAGAGAGGACAAAGATTTGTCAGCTTCAATCCTGCCATAGTAACAGTGCTTAGCACAGTGTCGTGTACAAAGTAGAGCCTCACTGCATGTTTTTGGAATAAAGGAATCTAAGCAATATGGGGGTGGGGATTGCTACTTAGTTTAGAAAAGAAAGAGTGGAAGGAAACTCACCAAAATGCCTGGTAGGAAATTCACCAAAATACCAAAAGTACCTACCTCTTGTGTTCTGATTACTGGTGCATTTTTATTTTCTTCTCAGTTTTTTGTATGTGTGTGCTTTCCAAGTTTTTGTTCTTTTTGTTTTGTTTTGTTTTTACCATTCAGCACATTTAATTTCGTAATAAAGTATTTCAAAATAATACATCTACAAAAAGGGAAACATAACACATTGAAAAATATTTATTTGCAGCTGATTCTATCGCCACAACTATGACAAAGAGAAAGGGAAATAAGTTCCAGAGAGACCTCTTCAATAGTGGCTGACATGACCCTGTACCTTTAGGGCCACCTAAGATGCCGACCCACATCAGTCCCCCACCCCATCCTACTCCACCCTAACCAATAAATGGAAACGCCAAGTGCACCGATGCCCCCAACCTCCCAGGACCACCCCTGTTTTATTCCTACAGCACCTTCGTTTCCTCCGCGTTCAGCCTGACCCCTGATTGTCCACTGAAGCCCCTTTCACACACACACACACACACCCCATGCCATGGTCTTGGTGTTGATTTTGGTTTTTTCTCAGACATGGGTCCCTGGTTCTTTCTACCCCAGATAACTGCAAGGAGCCTCTTCTGCAGGACTCCCTGGTTGGCACTCTGGCCTTTGGGGGTGAGGGAGAGATTTAATCTCTAGGTGAGATTGTGCCAAGGGGCTTGAGCCATTGAGCCATTCTGCCTGGGGACCCTAATTAGTGAGCTGCTTAGGCAAAAAAAAAAAAAAAAAAAAAAAACAGAATTAACACAGCTTTTCTTAAAACTCTCTCCTCCAAACACTCATTATGGATCCTCTTTAAACTTGAGGTCTCGGTGAGAAGGATTACCACAAGACAGTGCTGCCCCGGGAGGGACCTGGGGAGAGAATAAAAGTGTTTGCGAGAGTTAGGTCAGATCTGTCTAATGCTTCAGGGTCCACCAACCCTGAGGCTGGCCCTCTCTCTGGACTAAATGGTACTTCAATTATTTTTAATTAGGATAAAATGAGTTTTCAAAACCCTAAGTGACAGAGACTGGCTAAACGGTTTCACATGCCTTTTAATTCTGTCAAATGCAAAATCCAAGCAATATCTGGAGAGAACCTACATTCTACCCAACTATTTCCCTAAATAGCAGAATATTTCCTGATCTAAAAGCTTCTGACCCCAGATCTGATATTTCTCCCTCAGTGACTAAAGCCAGTGGCAAAGGGGTCACCTGCAACTTAAAACTGAATCCCTGCCAGCCCAAGCAAACTGTCCCAGGAAAGGGAGGGACTTGAATGTCATGACACTTTGTATTACTTTCGCTGGGCAAAAATTGTGGGTTCAAAGCAAATTCCAATTACAACTTCTTTTTGCCTTATTTGGGAGTCAGATGAACAAATTTCTCTTTAATTTTTTTGTTACTTTTATAAAACAAAAATTGTGAGTCTACAGTGAAAGCCAAATACAAACTCCTTTTGACAGAAACCACACCTGTATCAAAAGATTAAACAAATGGATTACTAAACAAAAAACTTTAAACAAGAGAATGAGAATGATGTTCTTCCCCCAGTGTGTGTGTGTGTGTATCTCAAAGTCGGGGGCATGGTTTGGGCCTACCTTACCTAAGAATAGAGGTTTTAAATTGTTAGTGCTATTTCTTATCATAAGAAAGAAAAATAGTTATGTGGCCTTACCAGAAGTTCCAGACCCCAGTAAAGACTCAACTAAAGAGCCCATGTGATATTAATGACAGCCTTTGGCCACTGCAGGCACTAACTGCATTTATACCTCAGCAGACATCATGTTTTAGTCAAAAATATCCTATTTCCAAAGTATCTAATTCCAAAGCATTGCAGCAAACAGCATGCAATTGTATGTTCCCCCAAAATTAGAAATTTGCAAATAGATTTTTAAAAATTCACTTCTAGCCCTTTTTTGTACAAATCAGGATCTATATTTCTCATTGGTACACTATACTCAAGATCCCACTCACCAGTACGTTCTGTTCCTAGTGCAAACACATGAATAAAGCCATTCAATTCGCAGGCAGCATACTCCAAAGTCCTAGCAACATCTTCAAGAACATAGTTGTTGGGAAATTTTAGTGACAACCAAAACGAGGTAAGCCTACTTTAACTCTTTCTCCCACTGGCTACAACTAAAAACTCAGATAAAATACAAAAAGCAAACTACTTGCAGACTCTAAAAATTAACAATAGTACATAGATTGAGGAAGGAAGGCAGGGCTTAAAGAGTGGTCGATTTCAAGGGATGAGTTGTCTAGTTTTCTCCTCTTTTATATTCTGACTTTGACCCAATGGTGGATCTACTGCAGAACTATGTAGCAGACAGAGGAAAAAGAAAACTATAGGCCAATATCTCTGATGAACACAGAAGCAAAAATCCTCGACAAAATACAAGCAAACTGAATTCAACAACACATTAAAAAGATTATTCTTCATGATCAAGTGGGATTCATCCCAGGGATGCAAGAATGGTTCAACATACGTGAATCAATCAATGTGATGCCTCATATCAACAGGAAAAATAACAAAAACCATATGATCATTTCAATTGATGCAGAAAAAGCAATCAATAAAATTCAACATCTCCTCACAATAAAAACTTTCAAAAACCTGGATATAAAAGGAACTTACCTCAAAACAATAAACGCTGGATGTGACAGACCCACAGCTAGTATCATACTAAATGGGGAAAAGCTGAAAGCCTTTCTTCTAAGATCTGGAAAAAGACAAGGATGCCCACTTTCACCACTGTTATTCAACATAGTACTGGAAGTTCTAGCTAGAGCAATCAGACAAGAGAAATAAATAAAGGGCATCCATATTGGAAAGGAAAAAAGTATAATTATCCTTATTTGCAGATTATATGATCTTATATCTAAAGAAAACTAAAGACTCCACAAAAAGAAAACTATTAGAACTTATAAACAAATTCAGTAAAGTTGCAGGATACAAAATCAGCATATAAAAATCAGTAGCATTTCCATATGCCAATAGTAAACAATCCGAAAAAGAAACTAAGTGATCCCATTTATAATAGCTATAAATAAAATAAAATTCCTAGGAATAAACTTAACCAAAGAAATGAAAGATCTCTATAATGAAAACTATAAAACACTGATGAAAGAAACTGAGGAGGACACAAAAAAATGGAAAGATATTCCATGTTAATGGATTTGAAGAAGCAATATTGTTAAAATGTCCATACTACACAAAGCACTCTACAGACTCAATGTAATTTCCACCAAAATACCAATGACATTCTTCACAAAGATAGAAAAAATAATCCTAAAATGTATATGGAACCACAAAAGACCCAGAATAGCCAAAGCCATCCTGAGCAAAAAGAACAAAACTGAATGAATCACATTACCTGACTTAAATTATACTACAGAGCTGTACTAACCAAAACAGCATGATATTGGCATAAAAACAGACACACCATGTGTATAAATAGAGAACCCAGAAATAAGTCCACACATCTATAGTGAACCTATCTTCAACAAAGTTACCAAGAATATACAGTAGGAAAGGAGTAGTCTTTTCAATAAATGTGCTGGGAAAACTGTATATCCATATGCAGAAGGATGAAACTAGACCCTATACACCATATGCAAAAATCAAATCAAACTGGATCAAATACTTAAACCTAAGACTTCAAACTATCAAACTACTAAAAAAAAAACATTGGGGAATATTTCAGGACACTGGTCTGGGCAAGACTTCTTGAGTAATACCCCCAAAGCACAGGCAACAAAAGCAAAAATGGACAAATGGAATCACATTAAGCTTAAAAACTTCTGTACAGCAAAGAAAACAATCAACAAAGTTAAGAGACAATCCACAGAATGGAAGAAGATATTTGCAAACTACCCATCTGACAAGGGATTAATAACTAGAATATATGATATATACAACTCAATTGGAAAAAATCAAATAATCCAATTTAAAAAATGGGCAGAGGATCTGAATAGACATTTCTCAAAAGAAGACAAACAAATGGCCAACAGGTATATGAAAAATACTCAACATCATTAGTCATCAGTGAAATGCAAATCAAAACTACAATGAGATATCTTCCCACCCCAGTTGAAATGGCTTTTATCAAAAAGACAGGCAATAATAAATTCTGGCAAGGATCTGGAGAAAGAGGAACTCTCATACTCTGTTGGTAGGGATATAAATTAGTGCAACCACTATGGAGAACAGTATGGAGGTTCCTCAAAAAACTAAAAACAGACCTACCATAGGACCCAGCAATCCCACTGCTAAGTATATATCCAAGGGAGGGGAAATCAGTATATCAAAAAGACATGCACTCCCATGGTTATTGCAGCACTATTCACAATAGCCAAGATTTGGAATCAATCTAAGTGTTCAACAATGGATGTCTTCTCTAATTATGCTTCTGTCAGCACTTCCGTCCATGGAATTACAAATGTTTTATCACCCTCATGATATTCTACATACACTGTGTCTGATCAAGGAACTCTTTTCACAGCAAGTGTAGCAATGGGCTCACATCCATGGTACTGCACGCCCCATCACTCTAAAACAGCAGGACTGACAGAACGATAGAGTGATCTGCTGAAGACTTAGTTATAGAAACAGCTGGCAAACAATACCATGAAAAGATGGGATTCTGTCATACAGCATGCAGTACACAGTTTGCACTGGTGACCAATATATGATGTTGTTTCCCCCACAGCCAAAATATGTCAATCCAGGAATCAAAGGGTGGAAGTGAGAGTGGCTCTTCTCACTATTATGCTTAAATTATACTAGCACAATTTTTAATTCCTATCATCACAACCTTGAGTTCTGCAGGTTTGGAGGGCTTTGTTCCCCAGAACAAAGAAAAGGAATGCTTCCATCAGGACAAAAAATAATGGTTCCCTTGAATTGGAAGTGAAGATGAGTCACATGGCCATTTGAGTTCCTTGTGCCGCTGGAATAATTGATCCTGATTATTGAAGGAAAATTAGGTTACTGCCACTGAATGAGAGCGAAAAGGACTATGTCTAAAATACAGAGGATTCTTTGGACCATCTCTTAGTACTTCCATGTTCAATAATAAAAGTTGATAAAAACTGTAGAAGACAAAAAAAGGCAAGACCACCAACAATTTAGGCTCTTCAAGAACAAAGGTTTGGATCACTCTGCCAGGTAAAGAACACATACCAGCTGAGGTTTCCTAAAAGCAAAAGAAACATGGAGAGTGGAAGAAGGAAATTATAAATATCAGCTACAGCCTTGTGATCACTTTTAGAAACATGGACTGTAGCAGCTGTGTACTTTTTTCTTTCCTTATTGTGTGTGTGTATGTGTTCTCTCTCTTCTCATTCCTCTTATTTTTACAAATGTTAGTGGAGATGGTTAATTTCATAATTTAATATGAAGGTAACAGATTATTTGGAGATCATCACTGAATTTAATGAGATGGATACAGGGACTATCTTCCAATGTTTGTTGGAATTTTATATATCTTCATGTTGGAAAAAGTGAGAGAATCTTTGCTTATAAAAGTATACTTGACTCTTTTTAGGTGAATGCTCATAGCAACTTTACTAATAGTAGTCAAAAACCAGAAACAATCCAAATATCCATCAGCATGTGAATGGCTAAAGATAATGTGGTATGTCCACACAATAAAATATTACCCAATAATACAGGACTGGCCTGGGACTTCATTTCCAGAAGGTTGATATACTTTTCCCTATTGCTTCCTCTAATTACAACTGAAAACTCTATATATTATATATAAAATAAGGAAAACTCTGGAAAGTGTAAAGAAGAAGGAAGACCACCCAGGAACCTCAGCACCCAAAGTGTCAGAGGCGGCATCATAGGAGGCTTAGAGGAATGTTGGCTGTGTTGTATAAATGAGCCAAATACAGCCTCTGTGTATTGGCCCCTAGACTGTTTACTTCTTCACAGCAGGCTGATATCCTCAAAAGCCTGCTAGTACCAAACTCAAATTTTTACAAGTCCAGTTGTTTTTAACACAGTTCAAATAAGCAGATTTTTAACCATTTAGAGACTGTCTGCTTTGCACAGCCCATGAAACTTCACCCAATATCCACTAACTATAAATGAGATAAACCCAGCAGCAATAAAGACCCCGAGCCAGTACTTTTTTTTCATAGCGCTATTACTCAGAGACTCCCACGAGGCTGCTGAGTGGCATCACCTAGACATGCAAGTCTCTTCTCTGATTTGCTTCTCTCTAATCTTGCCTCTTTGGCAAGCCCCAGAGAGGATAAATCCAAGTAAATCCACACTAAGACACTTCATACTCAAATTTTGGCAAACTAAAGACACAAAAAATGTCTCAAATGCAGCAAGAGAGAAATAATACCTTATCTATAGGTGGAAAACAATTCAAATGCCAGTGAATTTCTCATCAGAATCCATGGAGACCTGAAAGAAGTGACACAACATTTTTCAAGTGCTGAAAGAACTGTTAACCCAGAAGCCTATATCTAATGAAAATATCCCTCATGAATGAAGGGGAAATCAAGACATTCTCAGATGAAAGAAAACTAAAATAATCTAACTCCAGAAGACCTGTCCCAAAAGAATGCCTAAAGGAAGATCTCTAAACGGTAAGGAAATGATAAAAGAAAGAACTTTGAAACATCAAAAAGGAAGAAAGAACCCAGTAAGTGAATATTGGGGAAAATATAATACTTTTCTCCTCCTCCTTATATTTGAGATCTGAAGAAAAATTATAACACTCTCTAATATAGTTCTAAATGTATGTAGAGAAAATATTTAAGACAATTCTATTATAAATGAGGGAGGGTAAAGTGGTATAAAGGGAGGTAAGATTTAAGTACTTCACTTGAACTGGTAAATGTAAAATGACACTGGTATATGACACTGTTATGTGCATAATGTAATACCAAGAGCAGCCATTTAAAAAGCTTTACAAAGAGATATACTCAAGAATACTAAAGATAAGCCAAAACAGAATACTATGGAATGTTTAGGTAACTCACAAGAAAGCAGAAAAAAGAAAACAGAAACAAAAAAAATGAGAAAGAGAACAAAAAGAAAACAAAAAATTAAATGGCAAACTTCAGCTATAATGTATCAATAATTACATTAAATGTAAATGATCTAAATGTGTTAATTAAAAGACAGATATTGGGTGTGTAGATTTTAAAACATGACCCCATGCTGTGCTGTCTACATGAAACTCAGTTCAAATATAACAATATAAGCTAGTTTAAAGTAAAAGAAAATAATAGATAATCATGTAAACATTAATAAAAAGAAAGCAGAATGACTATATCATTAGACAGACTAGATGTGAGAGTAAAGAAAACTACCAAAGACAGAGAACATTATATTAATATAATAAAAAAGTGTCAATCTACCAAAAAGACATAGTAATCCTATGTGGATATGTACCAAACAACAGAGATGTAAAATAATTGAAGCAAAATATGATAGAACTGAAAGGATAAATAGATAAATCCACAAGATTTTGACACTCCTCTCTCAACAGTTGATAGAATAACTAGACAGAAGATCAGCAAGGGTATACAACTCAATAACACATCAACCAACAGGACTTAATCAATGTTTGCAGAACATTCCACACAACAACAGCAAAATATACATGCTTTGCAAGTGCCAATGGAATATATATCAAAAAAGATCACCTCCTGGGCAAACAAAGTAAACAATTCCCAACAAGTTTAAAAGAATTGAAATCATGCAGAGTATATTCTCTGACCACAATTGGATAAAACTAGAAATCAATAATAGAAAGATATTGGAAAAGTCTCCAAACACCTGGAACCTGAACAACATACATTTAAATAATTCATAGGCCAAAGCAAGAGCTCCAAGAGAAATTTTAAAAATTACATGGAACTGAATAAAAATAAAAATAAAAAATTTAAAATTTGTGGGCAGTGCTGAAAGAAAATTTATAGCACTAAAAAAGGAAAAATCTCAAATCAATCTATGCTCCCACATCAAGAACCTAGAAAAGAAAGAGCAAAATAAACCCAAAACAAACAGAAGGAAGTTAATAAGAAAGGTAAAAGCACAAATGGGGTCAGGCACAGTGGCTCACACCTATAATCCTAGCACTCTGGGAGGCCAAGGTAGGAGGATTGCTCAAGGTCAGG
>VBSM01000272.1:2066501-2087570 GCA_008086735.1 Cheirogaleus medius
AAATTGATATTAACTGATCAACACCTAAGTGGAAATATAGGAATAACATTTATCGGGTGTTGGGCAGGTGGGGGTGAGGGGGTGGATATATACATACATAATGAGTGTGATGCGCACCAACTGGGGGATGGATACGCTTGAAGTTCTGACTCAACGGGGGAGGGAGGGCAAGGGCAGTATACATAACCTTAACATTTGTACCCCCATAATATGCTGAAAAAAATAAATAAATAAAAATTTTAAAAAAGGAAACATAAAAATAAAAGAGAAAAATCAATGAAACAAAGAGCAGTTTCTTTGCAAAAATCAATAAAATCTACAGGCCTCAAGCAAGACTGACAGAGAAAAAACAGAGAAAACACAAATTACCAACATCAGGAATGAAACAGAAGATATCACTACAAATTCTGCAAACATTAACATTAGAAGGATACTAAGAAATATTATGAATAACTCTACACAAAGAAATTTGACAACTTAGATGAAATGGACTAATTCCTAAGAAAAAAATAAAACCTCACCCAATATGAAATAGATCATTTAACACATTGACTGCCACACTGGAAAAAAAATATTTTTCCTTGGGGCCACAGTATTTTATTACAAAAATAGAATAAAAACTTTGAAAACAAAACAATCCTTTCTAATTTAATTAAAAATTGTTATTTTTACTGTTTTCTGTGTGTATGCAACTTGAAAAATAGTTCACACAGCTCCCAAGGTGAAGAGACATGTGAGTTACATATGCTTCACAAAGCCCTGGGCTCAAAACTAGAGTGAGTTAAATACAACTCACATGGAAGTTAATGTGTTAAATAGCCCCACAAGAATTAAAGAAATTGAATTTATAATTAAACATCCCACTAAAAAGAACTATCCAGGCCCAGAAAGCTTCATTGGGTAATTCTACCAAACATTTAAAAAAGAATTAACACCCAGTCTACACAATCTTTTCCAGAACATAGAAGAGGAGGGAATGCTTTTTGATTTATTCATGAAGTTAGTATTACCCCAATTCTAAAACATAACAAAGACAAAACAAAAAAAAAAAAAAAAAAAAAAAAAAAAAAAACACAGACCAAAATTCCTGATGAACATAGACACAAAAATCCTAAATAAAATATTAGCAAATAAAATCTAGCAATATATAAATAATTATATGTCATGACCAAGTAGGGATTATTCCAAGGATGCGAGTATGCTTCAATATTCAAAAATAAATCAATGTAACCCACATTTGTACAGACTAAAGAAGAAGAATCACATGATCATATAAATTGATGCAGGAAAAGTATTTGGTACAATTGAAAACACCTATTAATGATAAAGTTTTTAAAAAATCTCTCACCAAACAAATAATAGAGAACATACCTAATTTGATAAAAAGCATCTACAAAAAACCCTACAGTTAATATTATGCTTAATGATGAAAAACTGAATGCTTTTCTCCTAAGATTTTGAGCAAAACAAGGATGTCCACTCTCATCACTTTTATCCAACATAGCACTGGAATTCCAGCCAGTACAACAAAATAAGTAAAGAAAATAAAAGATAAACAGATAAGAAAGGAAAACATAAAACTGTTTCTATTTGCTTGACTGTCAATGTAGAAAATCCCAAGTAATCTTAAAAAAAGAAAAGAAAAGAAAAAACTGGAACTAATGAGTTCAGCAAGGTGGCAGAATACAAGATAAACACACAAAAATCAAATATATTTCTATATAATGCCAGTGAATACATGGACATGAAAATTTAAAAACCCAACAACCTGGAATTCTGTACCCTGCAAAATTATACTTCAAAAGTGAAAGAGAAATAAGGACTTTCTCAGAAAAACAAAAAATGAGGGAATTTGATGCCAATAGACCTGACTTAAGAGAAGTCCTTTTTTAAAAAGTTCTTTAGAGAAAAAGAAAATTATAGTCAGAAACTTGGATTTACTTAAGAAAAGGAAGATCATCATAAAAGATAAAATAGAAACTTTTATTTTTCTTGATTGAGCTAGCTGATAACAGTTTCTTCAAAATAATAATAGCAATAATATATTCAATTATGTATGCATATATAAATATATTATATATGTATACTTACATATAAATGAAATAAATAACAGCATTGCCCTAATACCAAAACCAGAAAAAGGCACAACAAGAAAAGATAAGTTCAAATCAATGTCTCTCATAAACATAAATATAATAATTCTCAACAAAATATTAGTAAATTTAATCCAACAATGCATAAAAAGAATTATACACCATGACCAAGTGGGATTTATCCCAGATATGCAAGGCTGGTTCAACATTCAAAAATCAATTAATGTACTCTATTACATGAACAGGCTAAAGAAGAAAAGTCTCATGAGCATATTAATAGATGTAAAAAAAGAATTTGACAAAACCCAACCCCCATCCATTATTAAAAATACTCTCAGCAAACAAGGAACATAGGGGAGCTACCTCAACTGATAAAGAATATCTACAAAACCCTACAGCCAACATTATACTTAATGGTGAGAAACTGGAAGTTTTCTCACTAAGATAAAAAACAAAGCAAGAGGCCGGGCACGGTGGTTCACGCCTGTAATCCTAGCACTCTGGGAGGCCAAGGCGGGCGGATTGCTCAAGGTCAGGAGTTTGAAACCAGCCTGACCAAGAGCAAGACCCCGTCTCTAAAAAAAAAAAAAAAAAGCAAGAATGTCTCCTCTCACCAATGCTTTTCAACACTGTACTGGAAACTAATGCAATAAGACAAGAAAAGGAAACAAAAGGTATGCAGATGGGAAAAGAAAAATAAATCTCTTTTTGTTCACAGATGACATGAGCATCTATATATAAAATCCAAAAGAATCAACAAAAAGAAAAACCCTCCTGGAACTAATAAGTGATTATAGTAAGGTTGCAGGATACAAGATTAATATGCAAAAGTCAATCACTTTTATATATCCCAGCAATGACCAAGTGAGATATGAAATTTAAAACACAATACCATTTATCTTTGCACGCCCCCAAAATAAAATACTTAAGTATAAATCTAACAAAATGTGTACAAGATCTATATGAGGCAAACCACAAAACTCTGATGAAATAAATCAAACAAGAACTAAATTAATGGAGATACATTCTATGTTCATGGATAGGAATACTCAATATTATTGTCTTAGTCAGCTCATGCTGCTAAAATAAATTACCATAGACTAGGTGGCTGAAACAACAAACATTTATTTCTCACAGTTCTGGAGGCTAGGAAGTCCAAGATCAAGGTGCTGGCACATCCAGTGCCTGATGAAGCCCTATTTCCTGGTTTGCAGACGGCTGTGCTCTGGTTGTGTCATCACATGGTAGAGAGCAGAGAGAGGAAGCAAGCTCTTGTGTCTTTTCTCAAAAGGGCACAAATTCCACTCAGGAGGGTTCCACCTTCATGACCTAATTATCTCACAAAGATTCCACCTCTGAATGCCATTACATTGGGGGTTAGGATTTCAGCATATGAATTTTGGGGGGATGCATTCAATCCATAAAAGTTATCAAGATGTCTGTCCTTCCCAACTTGATAGATTCAATGCAATCCCAATCAAAATCCTAGCATGTTGTGGATATTGACAAACTGATACTGAAGTGTATATGGAAAGCCAAAATACTCAGAACAGCCACACTATACTGAAGAATGTTAGAGGACTATCCAACTTCAAGACTTACTATGAAGCAACAGTAATCAAGACAGTGTAGAACTGGTGAAAGAATAGATAAACAGATCTATGCAACAGAATAGAGAGCCCAGAAATAGACCCACATAAATATAGTCAACTGATCTTTTGACTATATTTAGGAGCAAAGGAAATACAATGGGGAAAAAATAGTCATTTCAACAAATGGTGCTGGAACAACTGGACATCCACATGCAAAATAATTAATCTAAACACAGACTTTATAAAGTCTTTAAAAATTTTTGTTTCACAAAAATTAACTCAAAATAGATCACAGGGCCGGGCACAGTGGCTCATGCCTGTGATCCTAGCACTTTGGGAGGCCGAAGCGAGAGGATTGCTTGAGCTCAGGAGTTCGAGACCAGCCTGAGCAAGAGCGAGACCCTGTCTCTACTAAAAATAGAAAGAAATTAATTGGCCAACTAAAAGTATATACAAAAAATTAGCCAGGCATGGTGACGCATGCCTGTAGTCCCAGCTACTTGGGAGGCTGAGGCAGAAGGATTGCTTGAGCCCAGGAATTAGAGGTTGCTGTGAGCTAAGCTGACGCCACGGCACTCTAGCCCGGGCAAAAAAAAAATAGATCACAGACATAAATGTAAAACACAAAATTATAAAACTCCTAGAAGATAACATAAGAGAAAATCTAGATGGTCTTCAGTTTTATAATGACTTTTTAGATACAACACCAAAGGCATGATCCACTAAAGAAAGAATTGATAAGCGGCACTTCATTAAAATTAAAAATGTCTGCTCTGTGAAAGATACTATCAAGAGAATGAAAAGACAAGCCACAGTTTGGGAGAAAATTTTTGCAAAACAAATATCTGATAAAGGACTATTATCCAAAATACACAAACTATTGAAAATGAACAATAAGAACACAAACAACTTGATTTAAAAATGGGGCCAGGTGTGATGGCTCATGCCTGTAATCCCAGCACTTTGGGAGGCCAAGGTGGGAGGATTGCTCATGGCCAGGGTTCAAGACCAGCCTAGGCAACATAGCGTGATCCCATTCACTACAAAAATTTTTCTTTAAAAAATTAGCTGGATATGGTGGCACACACCTGTAGTCTTAACTACTCAAGAGGCTGAGGCAGGAGAATCACTTGAGCCCAGGAGTTTGAGGCTGCAGTGAGCTATGATCGCACCACTGCACTCCAGCCTGGGTGACAGAGCAAGACTGTGTCACTAAAAAAAATGGCCAATGACTTTAACAAACACTTCACCAAAGAAGATTTACAGATAGCAAATACACATATTGAAAAGATGATTTATATCATATGTTATCAGGGAAATGCAAATTAAAACAACAGTGACATACACATGTATTAAACTGGACAAATCCAGAATACTGACAACAAATGCTGGTAAGGAGGTAGGCATGTGAACTCTTATTTATTGCTAATGGGAATGCAAAATAGCGTAGCCACTCTGGAAGACAGTTTGGCAGTTTCTTGTAAAAGTGAATGTACTCCTACCATAAGATCCAAATTCCTTGGTAATTACCCAAATGAACTGAAAGCTTGTGTCCACACAAAAACCTGCACACAGATGTTTATAGCAGCTTTATTCATGATTGTCACAACTTCAAAGCAACCAAGATATCCTGAGTGGATAAATAAGCCGTAGTATTTCCAAACAATGGAATATCATTCAACGCTAAAAAGAAATGAGTTATCAAGCCATGAAGAGATATGGAGGAAGCTTAAATGCATATTACTAAATAAAAGAAGCCAATCTGAAAAGGCTGTATACTGCATGATGCCAACAATTTAACATTCTGGAAAAGGCAAAGCTATGGAGACAGTAAAAAGATTTGTGGTTGCCAGAGGTTAGGGAGGAGGGTAGGATGAATAGGCCGAGCACAGAGGATTTTTAGGGCAGTGAAACTACTCAGTATGATACTGTCATGGTGACAAATGTCATTATACGTTTTTCCAAACCCATAGAACATACAACACCAAGAACGAACCCTAATGTAAATCATGGACTTTGTGTGATAACGACGTTCAAGGTAGGTGCATCCATCGTAACAAACGTACCGCTGTGCTGGAAGATATTGATGGTGGAGGAGGATGTGCTGTGTGGAGGGCAGCGGTATACGGGAAATCTGTACTTTCTGCCCAGTTTTGCTGTGAACCTAAAACTGCTCTAAAAATAAAGTCTATATTTTACAAAAGAGGTGGTGGGTGTGATGACAGGTGGTGTGGCTAGAAAAGGGCAGCGTGAGGGATTTTCTTCCTCCTGGTGACTGACTGTATGATTGTCAATATCCTGGTTGTAATAACGTGCCGTATGTTTGCAAAATATAACCATCAGGGGAAACGGGATAAGGCGCACACAAGAGCTATTGTATTATTTCTTACAACAGCATCTGAATATACAATTATGTCGAAATGAAAATTTTATTTTTTTAAAAAAGTAATGGACTATTAATGTACTTAACAACATGAGTGAATCTCAAAATCGTTATGCTGAGTGAAAGAAGCCAAACGTGAAAGAATACATACGGTATGATTCCATTTTCCTAAAATGCAACCTCTTTTCATTTGAGTTTTATAAAATACAAACTACAGTGACGAAAAAATAGATCAGTGTTTATGTGGGCCCAGGAGAAAGGGGGAACCGAAAGCAAAGAGGCAAGAAAGTGATGAAAGTGGTTTTTGTCTTGATTGTGATTTATTTTCGAGTCTTAGAGGTGGCACGATCCAGATTGCCTGTTATGGCTTGATCAAGCAAAGCTGACAAGAGTATCCCCTCCTCTGTCACTTTGGCTTTGATGATGTGGTTTTATGAGTACAAATAACTGACAAAACTCATTGAATTATACACTTTAAATGGATGTGGTCTATCTTACATAAATTATTTCCCAATAAAGTTGATAAGAAAAAGAAATAAGTTAATGGTCCAGGAACCAAGGTAATGACATTATATAACTGTGACGCCCTCAGCCCAATCAGAGAGGACTTGTTACGGCTCACCAGTGTTCTCGGGTGATTACTAGAGCCAATCTAGTAATTAATCAACAAACATTTTTAATTCCCTTTACGTATGAAAAACACACATGGAACCCTCCACCAAAAAGAATACAGCACAGTACTTGAACATGCAGAGATTGCCATCTGGCTGGAAAGATGTGGCACAGGTGAGGAACGAAGACTCTGCCACCAGGCAGGGAACAACCATGAGCCCAAAACAAGTCAGGGAAGAGACACAGCAGGAGCAGCAGCCATAGCAGCAGGTCCAGGGAGGAGGAGAGATGCAAGCTAGAGGTGGTTACCATCTGTAGAGATAAAAGAAAAAAGCGAAGCCCTCCTTCCCATTAACAGTGGTATCACCACATGTGCTCTCCCTCACCTCAACTTGAAATATCAGTCACGTTGGCTTCCTTCTCAACCCCTCACCCAGTCAGGTATGGGGTCCCAGTAGATCCTCCATCCTGATGTCTCTGGCACCTCTCCCTTTCTCTACTCACTGCCACTTGTCCAAGCCAGAACCTTAACGTATGCCTGGACCATGGCAGAGCCTCCTACTGCTTTTCCTTAGCACGCCCTAGGTCCTCACACTTCTGTGCACAGTGGCTGTCTTGGGTTGGGCTTCCTAGCAGAGATAGAGCCTGAGATGGGGATTCTTGTTCAAGCGACTTATTGGGGAATACTCTCAGAGAAGGGAGAGGAGGGAAGCGGAGTGAGATGGAGAAAAAACTATGCAGGAATGTGGTCGGAGCTTGGTCCCTCTCAGGTTAAGTTTAAGGGCACTAATTGTACCAGAGCTGGTTCCAAAGTAGATTGCCTCCCTGTGACTGTCAGACTGTCAGCCACTGACAGGAAGGAATGGATGAGACATGTTATTTTTCAGGTAGGGCAGCTCAATTTGTCCAAGGATGACTTTGGAAAGGAGGATAGCTGTGAGCTATTTGCACCAAAAAGTCACAGCAACTGGGAGATGGGGGCACCAGCATGAAAAAGGGGTTTGGAAGGGGCACCAAAACATCCACTGTGATGACCTCCCAGCAAACATATCTGGTTGCATCACATCTTTGATTACAACTGTCGGATGATTTCCACCTGCACTGGGCTAATGTGGGAGGTGCACAGACCAAAGTCTCCCCACCTTCATGTAAGAATGACACCCCAGCCAGGTCCAAATCAATCAACCTTCCTAACGTCTCCCTGCCTCTCCCTCACCTTCTCAGCCACAGATGAGGTGGGCTACTGAGTAGAAGCAATCGTCCAAATAATTCCCTTTCCTAATCCATTTATTTTCGAGTCTTAGAGGTGGCACGATCCAGATTGCCTGTTATGGCTTGATCAAGCAAAGCTGACAAGAGTATCCCCTCCTCTGTCACTTTGGCTTTGACGATGCTGTCACTGAGGCCCCGCTTTCTTGCCTCTGGCCTTGAGGGGCTCAGAGAAGGTGGCCTGGCATGTGAGTAGACTGTCAGTCTTCCAGGCATGACATCCCAGCCCAGTGCTCTTTCATCCCACGTCTAATTGGGCTTCATCATGATCGCAGCCTTCTCAGGGGGGTGAGAGTAAACACAGGCTGTGGAAATCAGAAGGTGCTGTCAGCTCTGTCTCTGGGGACCTGGGACCATGTCAACATGCTAATCTCAACTGAGCCACAGCCTCACAAGGGACGTCAGACTGGCAGCAGAGACAGTGTCAGCCAAGCAGAGCTACTGTTTAAAGATGACAGTATGCCACACATAAAAGTGTTACCGCCCAGTGTCAGGAGGACAGACCTGTCCCCTAGGTGCTGGCAGAGCTGACCACTAGGCCCAGCATCTCTGGTATCAAATGCCCACACGGCACTGCCCAAATTCTAACAGTCACTACTCCCCTTTCATAAAGTGTGTTTCAGCCAGAAGGTGCCTATAGTCCCAGCTACTTGGGAGGCTGAGGTAGGAGGATCACTTGAGTCCAGGAGTTCAAGGCCAGCCTGGGCAACATAGTGAGACAACCCCCCAAAAACATAAAATAATAAAACATACAGTGTTTATAGTGTTCTATAAATCCTTATGCCACACCATGCCTTAGGTACTGCTGTCCCCATTCACAGGACAGGAGCCTGAGGCTTGGAGAGATGAGGCCACTTGCCCAAGGTTACCTGCTAGCCTCTATAGGACCTGAGATTCAAATGCAAACCCACTTTTCCCTCCTAACCATTATGTTCCAGAGAAAAGAAAACATGACAGAAGAGGAAACAGAACGTTTCAGACAACAAGAAAGACTAAGTTCCTGCGATTTTCCTTCACTCAGGTGGGGAAGCATTGAAACACCCTGAGTGCCCTCCCGCCCCTGCCTTTTGTGTGTTGTTGTTCAGGAAGGGGGGAGAGACAGAGGTCCCTTTGCACAGTGTGGGGAACACAATGAAGGGAGGCTGTGCAGGTGCCAGAGAGGGCGGCGTGCACCTGGTAGTGTACTCGCAGCTGGGGGACCGAGAAAGCAGCCTGGCTAGCAGAAGGGAGCACGGGAGCCAAGAGGTGGGCCAGGTGGGAAGGGGCTTTGAGGGAAGAGTAGGAGTCTTTGGAGGGGAGATACTGACGACTGCTATTTTCCCATCACCTAGCACCATACCTAGTGTACAGAGACAGCATAAAAAAATGAATAAATTAATGGGAAATGCTGGGGATACAGATACAGGTGTGGCTGCTGAAAGTTATCCCTCTGAGAGCTGACACCATTCACCACACCATTTACAGCAGAAAATTCTCCAAACAAGGCAGAATTGGGCTGTCGCTCCCTAAGCCATCAAGCCTGTCCCGAGTCGGCCTGGGCCAACAGCTGCTGGGAGTCCTGTCGGCTGCCTCCTACCTCCCTTAATGAGATGTGATTGCTGAAGGGAAGCAGCTAATTGCATGATGTTTTATTAATGTTTTCTCCATGAAATATTAATTGTGAGCTTTCACAAATAAAAAGATCTGTCTGCATTTTAGTGGCTCATGTTTGTGGTCTCTCCAGATGCCTATCGGAGGGTTTCCTGTTGAGGGACCAAGGTGACAAGCATGATGCCAGCTCCATAGAAGGAGAAGGAGAGCAGCTGACAGCCCGAAATACACTAAGATGTCAAAAATGCCTCCCTCAGTTAGCTGCTCTGCCCAGCAGCCAGGAATATACATATCAAATGTTTTATTTCATCCAACTATACCTGTGATTCTCAAACTTTAAAGTGCTTCCAAATCACCAGGGGATGCTGTTAAAAAGCAGAATACCTACCCTTGGCCTAGGTGTTCTGCTTTTTTGACAAGTCAATGTTCCTGGTTTGTGGACCACACTTGGAGTAGCAAAGAAATCTACTTTGTTGGATCCCTCTTGCCTTTTGTGGCTCTTTAAACACGGTCTTTGTCCTATTCCATAACTTTCTAACACTTTCAGGTGCTACTCATTCTGGAAGTCAAAGCTTGCTCCTGTTCATCATTGAAAAAACTTCAGTTCAAACTTTTTGAACATTTTTTCTTTTTCTCCAGTGCAGGCTAGAGCTATAGCCTTCCCTTCTTAGATTGAAGGGGGGATGTGTGGTCTGGTCCTGAGATACATCCCACCCCTCAACCCCCACAAATGCATCTCATCAGGCAGGGGTTTAAGGACAGGAAAGAGAGATGAGAGAGGTGAAGGCTTGTGTTCAAAAATCTTAGACTGAAAAGGAATATGAATAACATAACTTCCAGGATCAGCCCTTCTCAAACTGACAAGGGAAAAAAGTTGGTTTAGGAAGTTGAACTTGTCTCTGAGCCTTCCTGATACCCAGTGAGCTTTCATCCTGCTCCTCCTCGGCAAAGGCTGTTCTGCACCAAACCTACCCAGAGCCGCCATATGGCCCCAAGGGTGTACACTGCACAGCTCTGGGATACCATGGTCTGAATCAACACGGCAGCCTTGCTTCAGCCCCCTGGAAGCCTGCGCTCCTGTAACATTGACACGTAAAAACAAAAGAGTAAAATTAGTATCGGAATAAGAGCAATAAACTGCATTTCTCAGCTCAGGTGTTGCTCCCATACACAACAGCAGGCGCTTCAGCCTCCCTTCACACATCCACCCATACTCTTCTCGGGCACCATTTAGGGTCCACCTGTTGCCCCCACTGTGCTCCCTGCAGACACAGAGCACAGCAGCCCAGCGTGCCCAGCGTGCCCAGCAGAGCTGCACTGGAGGTTTTGACTGACAGTGTGACCTAGCACAGGCCTGCTGGGGAAAGGCCAAAGGACAATGCAAATTACAGATCTTACAGAGTTCCATTACCGCTCCCCCCAAAAAATGTCTTTTCAAAGGGTATATTATTTTCCATGCAGACACACACACACACACACACACACACACACCACACACGATGCACACACTTACTTGTATACATTGACCCATGATCAACATGGGTTTGAACTGCGTGAGTCCACTTACACAGGGATATGTTTTTAATAAAAGTTACAGGAGCATACTTGCCTCTCCTGTGTCCTCTTCCACGTTTTGCACATCTTCCACCTCTGCCACCCCTGACACAGCAAGACCATCCCTTCCTCTTCCTCCTCCTCCTCAGCATGCTCAATGTGAAGACGATGAGGATGACAACTTTTATGATGATCCACTTCTACTTAATGAATGGTAAATATAGTTTCCCTTCCTTATGATTTTCTTAACATTTCTTTTCTCTAGATTACTGTATTGTGAGAATGCAGTATATAATACATATAACATACAAAATACGTGTTAATCAACTGTTTATGTTATCGGTAAGTCTCCTGGTCAACGGCAGCCTATTAGTAGTTAACGGGAGAGTCAAAGTTATACGCAGATGTTGACTGCATGGGAGATGGATGTCCCTAACCTTCACGTTGTTTAAGGGTCAATTTTATATGTACACACACATACATAGGTATATAATTGATTAATGTTCATCCCCTCCCCCCACTAGACAGTAAACTCTGAAGGAGTGAGACTATTTTTCTTTGGTTCTCCACTGTCATTCAGCACCAAGCACATTGCCTGACACAGGCTAGGTGTACAACCAATTCTTGAATGCATGAACAGATGACTGAATCTGTCTAATAAATAGTAACTTTCCACTTTCAGCAAGTCTCAACCACTCTGAGCCTCAGTTTTCTTATCTGTATAGTGGAGATCAGAGTATCCACTTAGATGGTTGTCAGGAAGCTAACCCCTGTCTATGAAAGTGCCTAGCACAGGTCTTCCTACCTAGCAGATTTCAAAAATACTTGTGTCTTTATCATCTATGTAATGATGATAAAGGATAAATAATTGCAAATCTTACATAGTGTTTATTAAATGCCAACTAGGACCTAAACAAGCACTTCTCTCTCTTATCTGCACAATCCAGCAAATGTCACCTCCTCTGTGACGCCTTCCACAGCCACTGCCTCACTCTTAGGCATTGTTCATTTTGCTGCCTCAGTGTTACCTGGGCACTTTATGAGCACCTGGCTAGAGCACGTACCACAGCCTCTGATACCCAGCTCACTGTGACTGTGACCTCCCTGAGGGCAGGGCAGTGTCCTTCATACTTCTGCAGTCCCCATACTTGGAAATATGAATGAACAAAAAAATGAATAAACAGTCTCATGCCTCTTCTCTGCTCTCTTCTCCACTAACCTTTCAGGTTGGGAAACATGCTTACTCATTTTGAGCATGCAGTTTGAAATCTGACAATCTGGAACTTGAACCTAGGACCGATTAACTACTATTTAAGTGACTTTAGGCAATTTCTTAACCACTCTACTCCTCCACTTCCTTTGTAAAGGGGGATTAATAACACCTAACTCCCAGAGACTTTGGGGAATTCAGCTATATAATGGGCGTTAAGTGGTTAAAACAATGTTGGTCACTTATTAAATGCTCCATCAATAGTAACTACCGTATTATTCTTACTTTATGTACTAACGTATACTAAGGTATGAATGGTAAGTGAGTTCTCAATTTGCTTTCACTACTAGAGTATTTATAAGGTTCACCTCAGATATCC
The DNA here is from genome assembly GCA_008086735.1 of Cheirogaleus medius. Lineage (NCBI taxonomy): Eukaryota > Metazoa > Chordata > Mammalia > Primates > Cheirogaleidae > Cheirogaleus > Cheirogaleus medius. The sequence goes on from VBSM01000272.1 coordinate 2,079,184, forward strand.
TGATATATTTATCCTGAATTAAATACATTTGCTTTAGCCTTTACAAATAAATCAGGAATAGTGAAATTATAGATACTTAGAGTATTTTGGAACTCAGTGACCTTGGGGAAACATCCATGAATGTCAGTAACATTTTTTTAGGCTGACAATAGTGTTCATGTACTCACCAACAAATATTCACAGAGCCTCTACTTCACCAGTGTAGAAAGAACTGAAACGGGGTGAGGGGTGGGTGAGAAGATGCAGGCAATGTGATTCTTGCTTTCAAAGAGGTTTATATAAAAAAAGAGAAAATATAAGACTAACACCATTAGTCATTTTGCAGCCACTCTTTCCTCTGAGCTCCCACAGTGAGAGCATGTACATCAATTCAGCATATGTTTTAAAATAAGTTTAAAACTATATTAGCCAAGGAGAGGATGGGTATATACAAACATAATGAGTGAGATGTGCAACGTTTGGGGGATGGTCATGCTTGAAGCTCTGCCTCGAGGGGGGAGGGGGGATGGGCAATACACATAACCATAATATTTGTACCCCCATAACACGCTGAAATAAAATTTAAAAAAATCTATATTAGCCATGCAGGCATAGTGGCTCATACCTATAATCCTATCCCTTTGGGAGGCCAAGGCAGGAGGATCACTTGAGGCCAGGAGTTCGAGACCAGCCTAGGCAATATAGCAAGATCCCACCTCTACCCAAAAAATTAAAAATTAGCTAAGCAGGGTGGCACACACCTATAGTCCCAGCTACTTGGGAGGCTGAGCCAGGAGTATCACTTGATCCCAGGAGTTCAAAGTTGCAGTCAGCTATGTTCACACCGCTGCACTCCAGCCTGGGTGACAGAGCAAGGCCTCATCTCAAAAAAAAAAAAACAAACTTTATTAGCCAACATTTAGCTTAACACTTACCATATGCCATGCACTGTTCTATGCATTTCACATTTTAACTCTTTAGCCTTCTCACCACCCTTCTGAAGTAGATATTGTTCTAATATCTCATTTCACAGATGGAGAAACTGCGGCACAGAGAGATTAAGCAGCTTCCCAGGACCACAGAGTTAGTAAACGGTACATCCGGGGCGCTGCTCTCACTGCCGCACCACCCTGCCTCTGCCCGCACAGCTGCGGCTTCTGATCAATGCTAATGACGACAACAGTGATGATGATATTAATAACAGATGACAAACTCCTCATAGGCGACAAGTCTTAATGAAGACTTTCAGATGTCCTAAGCATTGAAAAGATAATGAAGCCTCTATCCCCATATATCATTAAAATTAAAAATTATAGTGCTCAATGAAAATAAATTACAAAATTTTCATGTATACTGAAATTAAAATAGCTTTCCTCCAGATGTTATGATTGCAAAATTCTAGAGGAGTTCATCCAAGGTGAAACTTTTCCAACATTTTTTCCACGCTCCTACTTGGCTAATAACCTAAAATACATGCTTGGTCTACCAACTGTGCCTCTCAGCCCTGAGGGCAGGGGTCCGTTTCCCCCGTTCCCCGTAGAGGGCCTCTGATGTTCCTTCTCTATAAAGGTTTGTTGAATGAATGCTTAACTGTTTCCCCACTCTAGTTGGCTTACCAGATGAAATTCAAGATCCCTAACTAAATTTGAATTTCAAATAAACAATGAATAATTTTTTAGTATAAGGATGTTCTGGGTAATGTTTAACTGGGTATCCTGTATTTTTATTAGCTAAATCTGGCCATCCTGCCCTCTAGATAGAAGAGAAATTCAGAGAAGGAAGAGAGAGTGTGGCTTGGAGCAGACAAGAGGGGCTGTCATGGAAGAGATAGAAGTTGGACCGACTCAAGAAGGGAGCATAAAATACAGTGTTCATGGCACCCCTGACATTGTGCAACCCAGTGGCCTTAGGGATGAAGGCATTCCTGGCAGGAAAGCCAGCACAACCAAAGGCCTAGAGGCTGAAGTGAGCTTGGCAGGGTAGAAGACAGTGAGAAGGACAGCTGCCTGCAGCACATACAATCCAGTGTTTCCACACATCTTCCAGTCCCCAACGTCCATTCCCTCCATACTCCCACTGTGCAGGCCTCTGCCTGGTGTCACCTCTCCCTGTCCCGCCCAGCTGCCTCTTTGTACACTAAGGAGCGCTGGTGTGTCATCTGACTCACCTGTGCACCAAACCCTCCTGTGTTGATTGATCTTAACAAACCTCCAAGTGCTTGTGTGTCTTTCCGATAACCTTCCAGCATGCCTCCCCTGGTAGATAAAGGAAGTAGAGGATGAATCTGTGATGAACACAAATGGCCATCATTTGGGGTCCTGCCCACCCATGTGAAGCCCCCTGAGACTGTGGCTGGCTTGAGAGCTGTGGCTGGAGGTCACCTGCTGGGGGTACAGCCCTGTTCTCCAGACATGAGACTGAGAGCCATGGGCTTCAGTATCACCTGGGAATCCTTCTTTAAAAATGTCCCTCATGTGGGTTTAATAAGCTCAAGCCCTGAGTCCCCCTGATAAATGCTGTCCTGAAGCATTCTGACTGGGCTGTTTTTAAATTCATGACCACTTCCCCCAAGGGGCCCTTACGACTGCCCCACATCCATGCCTCACATCCTGGCCCGTGCTCTCTCACGCTCTCCTGGGCCACCTCTGCCACCTCCTCCCAGTCCCCAAGCTCAGCTGAGGATCCAGCTTCTCATTCACCGAGAAAGCTTGAAGCCGTCAGAAGAGAATTTCTACACCGCGCACACCCAGGCCCATCCTCCCGCCATGGCAGGAGTGAGCTGGCCTTGCTCCCGTCCACGTGGCCACAGAACTCCACGCCTCTCACCTGCTCAGGACCATCACCCCTGCAGCATCACTCTCTCCGACACCACTTTCCCTCTCTACTGGATCGTCCCCATAAACATGTCGCTTTTTTCTCATCTTGGAAATATTCTCCCTTGACTGCACTTTCCATACCAAACATAGCCCCATTTCTCTGCCCACTTTGTGGCAAAAGTCCATGGAAGAGGTGACTCTCGGAGCTGTCTCCACTGTCCTCCTCTCATCAACAGCCAAAGGACCTTCTTAAATGTAAAGCTTGCCACAGGGACAGGACTCCACAGCCTCAACCCCTTCCTCTCCCTTCCCTGAACTCTAGCCACCTGGCCTTTCTGCAGTTCCTTGAACACACTGAGCACACTTCCTCAAGGGAACATTTGCTCCAATTGCTTCCCCTGCCTAGAATACTGCCCCTGTCCCCAAAAGTCACATGGCTCACTCCTTTAATTCATAAGTTCTTGCTCAAATATCACCTCAACAGAGAGGCCCAGACCACCCTATTTAAAATAGTGCAAGAACATATACCGTATCACTTTGCTCCTTTTTTTCCCATCGCACCCAATATATTATCTATTTTTGTTTATTTATTGTCTGTCCATCCCTACTAGAATGTAAGCTCCATGGCAACAGGTGTTTTGCCTACTTAAGTTTACAGCTGAACCCCCAAAGCCTAGAACGCTGTTTGGATCACAGAACTTCTCAAGAAATATTTATTAATTGAAAAAATAAATTGATTTTTTGTGTGTATTGGAGTGGCAGCCAAAGGCAACTAAGAACCTCAAAGTGCCTGGAAGCTCCCCAGAGCAAACAGGATTTAGAATACTTCCACTCATACTTTTAGGTCACAGCTTATACGTCACTGCTTTACTGATGTCCTCCTCCCCTCAATAAAATTAAAAAACCTTTCTAACTGCTCCTGTAGCATCCTATATTTCAAAGTACTTGTCACATCTATTGTAATTTCTTCTTAATTGTCTTCCATATAAGACTCTGCATTTGCTGCGTATGCACATGGAATTCTCAATAAATACCTGTTGAATGAGTAAATGAATGAAGTTGAGTGAGAAGTGTATGGCCATGAAGCTGTAACCAAGGGAACTGAGCTTGGCATCAAGGAAGAGGATGAACTAAAAGGAGTAGGGGTGGGGTGATAAGCCCGTGTATTATTTCCTAATAAGAAAAGGGGAAAGGAATAAGGGAGAGGGGAGGAAGGAGGAAGTTTGTTTTATCTCCCCGCCAAATGTTGGCAAACTAATTTTGGCCCTGGCAGTGTCTACACACACAACCCAGCTGGCAAAATCTAGTCAAATGACTTTCCTGGTGTAGCCTATATGGCTGCCTGTCCAGTTGCTTTGCACTGCTCGCCTTTCCCACCCTCCATTCTGGCGCGGTGTCCTGTAACAGTGGAAGGGAGGCTTAACGTATTAATAACTAGCTCCATTTTGACTCTGACCCCCACAGCAATATCCTTAGGTTAAAAGCTTCTGGATAAAGGAAGCATACAGACCAGTAACAACGCTATGCTAAAGATTTGTAGGAACATCCTGACCTGCCCTTCATCCTCCAAAGTTAACTAACCAAGAACAGAGAAGTTTTACAAGCTCCTCAGACCTTTGCTGACACCCAGGTGTCTATGGTCTTTGGTTATCTCTTGCAACTCCGCTTTTCCCCTTTTCCCCTTCCCTTAAGACAAAAAGGAGCCTAAAGTTCATCCTAACTTAAGATGGTTCTTTAGGACATTAGTCTGCCATCTTCTCACTTTGTTGGCTCTCCAAATAAAAGTCACTTTCCTTGCCCCAACACCCTGCCTCTCGACTTACTGGCTGTCCTGCAGTCAATAGTATGAGCTTGACCTCAGTTACATTCCCATGGGAATTCTCTTTCTCTAGGCAGGTGCCCCCAAAGAGGAGCAGAATTGATTCTGATAACAGAGGAAGCACGGAAGGTGGAGAAGTATATGGCAAGGGACTCTTGCCCCTTCTGTGGCTTCGCTGGCTACTTCTAAGCCTCTTTTCTTATGTCCATTCACTACCTATCTGACCTTATTCCTCTCATGCAATATACACACACCCCACCTGGGAAATGCTCCTGTCCTACCTCTCTGAAGCCTTCCCACCAAGACTCAGCACAGGCCTGCCTTCTTTAGGAGATTTCCAGACTACTCTAACCAGCACATCTTTCCCTTCTCTGACCTTGTCAGCACGTACTTTGAAATATGTGCTATGAATAATTTCTTACTATATTCTACTGGTGTGTATATAGTAAGTGCTAGATAAATAATAGCTATTACCATCAAAACCACGTTATTGGCCGGGCGCGGTGGCTCACACCTGTAATCCTAGCTCTCTGGGAGGCCGAGGCGGGCGGATCGCTCAAGGTCAGGAGTTCGAAACCAGCCTGAGCAAGAGTGAGACCCTGTCTCTACTATAAATAGAAAGCAATTAATTGGCCAACTAAAAATATATAGAAAAAATTAGCCGGGCATGGTGGCACATGCCTGTAGTCCCAGCTACTCGGGAGGCTGAGGCAGGAGGATCACTTGAGCCCAGGAGTTTGAGGTTGCTGTGAGCGAGGCTGATGCCACGGCACTCACTCTAGCCTGGGCAACAGAGTGAGACTCTGTCTCAAAAAAAAAAAAAAACATGTTATTAGCATTAGTACTCTAATTCTAAACAATAGGCTCATCAAGAGTAGGGATCATACGTTTTCTTTCTTTTGTACACTCCAGAGTACTTACCCCAGGGCTGAGCAGATACTAAGTGTCCAGAAAACACTTCCCTAAACCTGTCTTGGTTAAAGTTGTTGTTGCAGAAAAAAAGCTAAGGAGCCATAGAAATGGTTTCCCCGTTGTAAGAGCTATCTCAAAGATGTCTTTAAAATGCTGTCCGTTGCCCTGGCCCTATCTCAGGAGCGCATGGTTTATTCCAGGAGAGACGCTGTAATGGATGGAAGGTATGTTTCTGCTGAGTTAGGGGTTATCATGTTCCCTGCATCCAGGCACCAGATTGATGGGATATGCCTCTATGATTTATAATACACTAATCTCCCTGGAGAGTGAAGCACAATTAATCTTAGAATCTTGCAGTTTGCACTTAACAACTTTAGAACCTTCCCTATGTACTCAGCCTGCATAACAAATGTCTGCGCCTCCCCCAGACACTAGGACAACTGTGCATTGAGAACACAAAAACACCCTTCTCTGCAATAGGATGCTATGGCCAAATGTTTTCTTTGGACTTGCCATGACATTTACAGAGAAAAGAGTATATGGTGGGGACATTTCAAATTACAGTCACAATGTTACAATTACAATACTATCACTAAGCATACACAAAATCAAAACTAAAGAAACACTTCATGTGTAAGAAATGTAACTATTCAACTTCCTTCCCTAATCAGAGTGCTACTGAGATTCAACAAGCAACAGATTCCCAAGCAACTAAAACAGATATTACAAGGTGTATGCACTGATTGTCATTGTCTTGTGGGAGAGTTCCTCATGTCATGGTGAAAGTATATTTGTTTTTATTTTATATATAATTTCAGTAATCTTTGTTGTCTAAATTCTGAGCCTTCACTAAATTTAGAGAAGAAAGACTATAATAGACACAGTAACAGCTATAAGAAAGGGCACCTAAAGAAAACCTACTCACAAGAAAAAGAGGGATAAAAAAAACTATAATAAAAAAATATGACATTTTGGAGCCTCTTCATATGGAAGTCAACACCCTCTACTCCTTCAATGGAATAACTACATTTTAGTGCAATAGTCATAATAACCCCTATTCTCCAACCATTCACACACAGTTGATTCTTTAAGATCCAAAAAAGCAAGAAATATGTTAGTATTTAGAAGGATTTTCCTCCAAAATGGTTCAAGTGGAAAAGCTTAGTGCTTAAAAGCTTTAACTCAGAGCTAAGCCAAAATAACTTATTCTTTAACTTTGGATAGCCACAGTCATGTGGGCTTTGTTTTCATAATCTATAATCTACATATTAAGTGGGGGGAAATAACTCTTCTAGTGACAGTGAAAAATCCCCACCCCGGGGCCCCATGGTGGAACTCGCTGTTGATTAGATACTTTTTGAATCCTACTGCTGATTGGATGTTAAAGCTTGTTGCTGATTGGATGTTAAAGCTTGTTGCTGATTGGACACTTTCTGAATCCTACAAGGGTATAAAAACTGGAGGAGAACAAGGAAGTGGGGCTCAGAATGCATCTCTGAGCCCGCCAGCAGGACAAAGGCTGCTTCTCCGACTCTCCGTGTGCCGCTAAGTTCTTTCCCCGGTCAATCGCTGAAACACTAGCTGTAACACTTGCTGGAACACTAGAACTCTCAAACCTCAGTTCTTCAGTGTTTCACAACAGGAAAACCCATGGTGATAGGAGAACCTTAAAATCACCATAGGGGCTTCTGGTATGAACACAGCTACACATATCAGCTTGTTTATCCATCTTCATAAATCACATGAAAGACGCAAGAAGAATTGAAAAAAACATCCAGAAATTGCATTTTCAGTGAAACAAGGAGAGAAATATAATTTGCAGCCTCCAAAATATGCTTAAGGATTTACAGAAGCAGCTGGTATCAGGCACAAACCACACGGGAGGAAGGAGAAAGGAAATAGGAGTGAGCCACAAGAGAACTTTGTGAGGGCAGATCTGAAAAGTGCCAGGGAAAACTCCTAAAGAAAAGTGGCTCACCCTGAAGCGTGTAATTTACATTTCCTATTTGCAAGGAGGCACATGAGCTATAGAAAGTAGAACTCACAGGTGGAGCCCCCTCGAGTTCAGAGAAAGGAGGAGGAAGGGTTATACAACAACACAGACGAACCATATTTTCAGCAATCAGTCTTTTTTGTGAACAGCAGAGAAAGTGAAAGCTTTGAGTTGTGGAGCACTCCATCAGAAACACATGTAAATAGCTGGAAGTGAAAAATTCAATAAGTTAATGACAAGCGATTTTTAAAAATGAACTGGCATAGCACGTATGCAAAGTTACTATAAGGTAAAAAAATGTGAAAAGGGTTGCAAAATTTACCAACAGATGAGCAGCATTCATCAAAAAAATTTGTGCTATGAAGCAAAAAAAAAATTATACATTAACATTTCACCATGAATTTTTTTAAAAAGTAGTATAGCAGCCATCTCTTTAGAAGAATATCACAAAATAAATATGCCATAATTTAGGGAACTTGCAAGAAAATAGGAGGAAATGAACTGTGAGCTAGTAGAACTCAAGCAAAAAGTAGAAAACCATCAGAGAAATAAAGACAAAACTGGAAAGTATCTAAGGCAGACTATACACTGCAGAAAAGACAGCAAAGGACATGAAGGACAGATAAAGAAATGCAATCAAAATGAAATGAAATAAAGATAGAATTAAAGGGGATTGGAGAAAACAATGACACCTACAATAGGCAAAGGAAATCCAACACATGCATGATTAGAGAAGAAAACAGAAACCATGAAAGTGAATAAAGAAGAGAAGATTTGACTCTACATAAAAAGAGCATACCAGGAGGGGCGGAGTAAGATGGCGGACGAGAAACACCACCAGATAGAGCGTCTCTGCAGAAAAGAAAGC
>VBSM01000272.1:2087670-2121818 GCA_008086735.1 Cheirogaleus medius
CACACACACACACACACACACACACACACAAAAAGAGCATACCATAGGCCAGAGAAAATTGAATCAGAACAGTCTCAACAATGAGACATGTCCTGTGAAATTGGAGACAGAGAAAGAGAGAGAATTTGAGTCCATTTTCCAGTGTACAGAAAAAGAAAATTATCTAAATAAAAGAAAAAAAAAGAAAGAGAGAAAGCACACAGGAGAAAGAGAGGAGGGAAGATGAGATGAAAGAAGGGAGGGAGAGAGAGAGAAAGAATTCTCTCTGGGCATCCAAGCAAAGAGATGAGCCATTAAATAGGGAAAACAATTTAGATTTGTCTCAGATATTTTCCAAAACAACACTCAAAACAAGAAGAGTGTGTAGTTTACATCTACAAGATAACCAAAGAAAGAGACTTGTGAGCCAAGGACTTTACAACCAGCAAAAAATGTTCTTCCAAAAGCAAACCCAGCCACTAACAGTTGTGAAATGTCTGAACTTATGTAATATTGTTCCATGAGCGTTTCCTGAGGAATCTATAAGAGATCGAAAACCAACCAGCCAAAAGATAATGGAGGAACAAAACATAGCAAAAAGAGGGATGATCATAACTGCAAAATGAAGATTAAACAAATCTGGGGATTGGGGTGACAAGTAGAATGCAAATGCTATATGCCCTGATGATATATTAACATAAATGATACAACTAATGAAAAATGGAAGGAGGAAAGGGTAGAAAAGATGAAAAGTAGAGTAGGTTTGCAGATTGTTGCATTTGTCATAGTGGGAGTAAAGAATGTGATTCAGAGCTGGCAAACCAAGTAAGGAGTGTGTGTAAACATCTTTAACAAGATAATGATCAACACTAAGACAACTAAAATTGGGTGGTGGGACAGAGGAGGGAGGGTAGAAAAATGAAGCACATTAACTATGTCATTATTTGCACAAAAGAACTAGTCAATACTGTCTAGAAAAATACAGCTCTAGCAATATTTTATAAAGTTATAATTATAAAGATTACCATGAGAACAAAAACACAAATCTTCCTGAGTATCAAAACTGCAATTTATGCCCTAATATAACTGGCATATTAATAAATGTAAATAGGCTTAACTTACCTATTATAAATATATTTCAGATCAGATTGCAAAGCAAATCTAAACCCTGAATTATATAAAAGAGATACATAGAACACAAAGTGATTCAGAAAAGTTGGAAATAAGAGAATGGGCAAAGACAACAGGAAAATGCAAGAAAAACAGCAAAAAAGCAGAGGGCATGATCTAAATATCAGACAAGATTAAATTCAGAACATACAGCATTAAACAATACAAACAAGGGCACCTTGGATAGGGTAAAGGGTGCAACTTGTAATGACTATAAATAGTTATGAATATCTATGCAACAGGAGACATTGAAGCAACAGTCAAAAAATAGTAATTATATTAATAGCAGTTGTGAAGAGAAATAGTTTAAAAAAATACCAAGATTGGCAGTAGGGAGATTATAATTCTTCTCTCCCAATCGACCAATCAAGTAGATAAAAATATTAAATCAAGATGTAGATGATCTAAATAACATAAATATGCAGTAGATCCGATTGATATATAATACACTGAGCACTATACACTGAAATGGCTTTAGAATACACATGAACACCAACATAATTTAAGTCACAAAGGAAACTGCACTAGAATCTAACACACAGAAATGAATGGACAATATTCTTTGATCACAATATGACAAAACTAGAAACTAATAACAAAATCAGAAAACAAGAGATTGAGATTTTTACAATTAACTCTTAAACAATCCCTGGTTCAAAGAGTAAATGAGTGAATTTTCAGAATTCTAGAAAACAAAATGTAGAAGTCTTTACATATCAGTACCTATGGGATAGAACTAAAAGAGTACTCAGAAGAATATTCAAATATTTAAATTTTATGTAAATAAAATTTTAAAAAATCAAAATATATGAATTAAACATCTCATTTAAATAATTAAAACATGAAAACAAAATAAATTTAAAGAAAGCAAAAACTTGAGATTAATAAAGATAAAAAGCTAAAATTAAATTTAAAAGGAGGAAACCAGATCAAAGAAATAAACTGAAAAGCTAGTTCTTTTGACACCTACTCATACCATATACAAAAATTCACTCAAAATGTATCAAAGGCTTAAATGTAAGAGCTAAAATTATTAAAATCTTAGAAGAAAACAAAGGCATAAATCTTTATGACTTTGGATTAGGCAATGATTTCCTCATTAAGACACCAAAAGAACAAGCAACAAAGAAAAGATAGATAAGTTGAACGTCATCAAAACTTAAAACTTTTGTCCTTCAAAGAACACTATCAATCCTCTTGTAGGATGAGCTAAAGAAAAAAAAAGAAAAAAAGCATATTTTAAGAACACTATCAAGAAAGTGAAAAAACAGACCACAGAATGGAAGAAAAATTTTGCAAATCATATATCTGACAAGAGACTTGTATCTAGAACATGTTTATGTGTGTGTGTGTGTGTGTATATATATATATATAGAAAATATACTCTCAAACTCAGCAACAAAAAGACAAATAGCCCAATTTTAAAATGGGCAAATGACCTAACTAGACAGTTCTCCAAAGAAGATACCCCAGTGGCCAATAAGCCCAAGAAAACATGCTCAACACCATTAGCCATCAGGGAAACTCAAATCTATACCACAATGAGATAACCACTTCAGACTCATTAAAATGACTAAAATCAAAAAACAAATAATAAAAAGTATTGATAAGCATGTGGAGAAACCAGTGCCCTCATACACTGCTAGTACGAATATAAAATGATGTGACCACTTTGCAAAACAGCCTGGGATGTTCTTCAAAATGTTAAAGTTACTATATGTTCAGCAATTCTATTTCGAGGTATATATGTAAGAGAACTAAAAACATAATTTCACATAAAAATTTGTATATAAATGTTCATAGCAGCTTTATTCATAACAGCCGAAAAGTGGAAACAACCAAAGGTCTGCCAACTGATGAATGGATAAATAAAATGTGGCATCACCATGTAATGGAATGGTCTTGGCCTTGGGCAATAAAAGGAAACTCATTACAATACTGATATATGCTTATACATAGATGAACCTTAAAAGCATTAAGATAAAGTGAAAAAAGTCAGTTACAAAAGACCATATTGTATGGTTTCATTTGTATGAAATGTTCAGAATAGATCAATCCATAGTGACAGAAAGATTAGTGGTTGCCAGGTGATGAAGAGACTGGGGGGAAAATGGGAAGTTATTGCTAATGGGTATGGGGATTTTGGGGGGTGGGTGTTGAGGAACATATTCTAAAATTGATTGTGCTGATGCTTGCATAACTCTGTGAATATACTAAAAACTATTGAATTGTACATTTTAAATGAGTGAACTATTTGGTATGTGAATTATATCTCAATAAAGCTGTTACAAAAAATAACAATAATATGGAGCTTGAAAGTGGGGATGCTATAGCAGTATTATCCAGCTAAATGAGACTACTCTAGATGTCTTATAAATCGTTTCAAATCATCAGAATGTTACCAAAATAGTGGAATCACTAACATCAGCTTGCAAATAAGCCAGAGGGTTAATAAAAGATTATGATAAGTCAGGGGAATGGGAACAATATATAATACTTTTAGCCTGAGGTTGAATGTGCGATTTTTTAAATTTTTACATTCTCAATTACTTGACTCAAACTAGTACTAAAATAATTTAGGTGTTCTGTCACAGCAGCTATCCCAACGAGCGAGCTTAGGTTTGACACTAGCTGAAGATAATCCTCAAGGAAGAGAGAGAATGTGATTGAGAATTCACTCAACAACCAAGTTAAAATCAGGGTGGGCACTGTGGCTCATGGCTGTAATCCAAGTGCTTTGGGAGGCTGAGGCAGGAGGATCGCTTGAGCCCAGGATTTCCAGGCTGCAGTGAGCTATGATCAGGCCAGTGTACTCCAGCCTTTGGGCAGCAAAGTGAGACCCTGTGTCTAAAATATAAATATATATATATTAATTTTAGAATAGAGATGGTGGAGTTTATTAACCAGTCAGGGGAACTGGGTGAGCCCACATCATGGATTGTTTTCAACAAATCATTGTTTTCAACAGTGGAAAAGTTTTGTTAATGAGAGAGAGGAGAAAGAGAAAAGAGAAAGTGGGGAAAGTGGTGAGAAAACCATCTGACCCAGAGATGTGGGTCTCACAGCAAGGCAGGCAGCGCAGGGTGTCTTCCTGTCTTTGACCTCCAGGCCAGGCCCTGCCTTGCCCTCTTCATTGCTCCCTGCCACCTGCTGCTTCTGGGTACTCGCCTACTGGTCATAATATCGATGGCTAGAAAAGAACTGTATGCTCCTCCCTACAGAGTTTGCATTTCCCCAGGTGTCTTTGAAAGACCTCAAAGCCTTGGAGAGTCCGAGAAATAAATTCCCAATGTGCACGTCCAACCCCTTGGCCACAGCCGGGAGGAGAGGGCTCCTGAATCTGTGTCTCATGCCCACAGAGCTCACCCCGAGACCCTGTGCCCTCTGCCTTCTCCCTGGGCCATGCTCAGCAAACTCACAAATTGTTTGGTCAAGTTAGGAAATGCTGTTTCCATATCAGTTACCTGTTCCCTGAGGAACGGGAACACGACTTTCATCTCTATAGTCCTAGAGCTAAGCACACAGGTTTTGTTTTGTTTTGTTTTGTTTTGTTTTGTTTTTATTTCAGCATATTATGGGAGTACAAATATTACAGTTACGTATATTGCCCATACTCCCCCTCCCCTCTTGAGGCAGAGCTTCAAGTGTGACCATCCCCCAAACGTTGCACATCTCACTCATTATGTTTGTATATACCCATCCCCTCCTCCTCCCTCCCACCCACCCAACACCTGAGAAATGTTATTCCTATATGTCCACTTAGGTGTTGATCCGTTAATACCAATTTGCTGGTGAGTACATGTGGTGCTTGTTTTTCCATTCTTGAGATACTTCACTTAGTAGAATGGGTTCCAGCTGTATCCAGGAGTATACAAGAGGTGCTATATCACCATTGTTTCTTAAAGCCGAATAGTACTCCATGGTATACATATACCACATTTTGTTGATCCACTCATGTATTGATGGGCACCTGGGTTGTTTCCACAACTCTGCAATTAGCACAGGTTTTAACAATTGCCTTATTAACGCATGCAACATTCATTTGGATCATTTTGTGAGCTTTTGTGGTTCATGCTCAAGAGACATTTTATTGGACCTCAGGGAAGTATGGTACAAAAGTGCAAGGCTGCGGTTAAGGCAGTGTGCTCCAAGCCACCAACCTGTGGAGATGGGAAAAGGTCTGGAGCCCAGCTCTCCTGATGTCCAGTGCAAAGCCTTTCCCACATGTTGCTTGCCTGCGTAACAAGGGTAAATGAAATGTAGAAACAGGACACACTACAGAAAGTCAGAGAGGGCCAAGATATCCCTCTGGGAGCCAAAGCACCTGTCTGGGCCCTGGCCAGAGATCCTTGTTGGGAAACTCTCCCTTATGCAAGTCACACCCCCTCCCTGAACCTCAGTTTCCCCATCTGTACAACATGGGTATGGAACCAGAGGATCTCAGAAATCTCTGTCTGCTCTCATTTGTTCCAATACATAGACTTACTAGGGAAAAGTAATCATAATGAACACTATCACCTCTCATTAGCCCCTCTAGATAATCCAAAATGTTTGGAGTGGTTGGGGAGGTAAGAGACTAGATGGGAGCCCCCTTGGCAAAGAGAACAGAGAAATGTGTCACAGGGTTGGCACTGCCTGATGCCACATCATTTTTGTCTGAAATTAAAAAACACAAGTTGCATTAGGCTAACTGTAAAGCTGTTTGCCCCTGACTGCCCATCTATCCCCCGAGCTCCCTTACTCCGGAAGGTGAGCTGCAGAGGAGCTCACGCCAACAGAGCAGGCCAGGGCCCCGAGATAAGGCAAATTCAAAGATTAATTCTGAGCAGGTGGTTCTTTAAATACACACATTATCTGTCAAAACTGAACAGCTGCCCTGTGGCCAGAGAAAAGGAAAAGGCCCTAAAAGTCTCCCTGAGTAACTCCTGAAAATTTCATGCTCCACCAGAATCAGGAATCCCTCCATGGATTTCTAGAGGAAATTAGCCACCAGACACTGAGTCAGTCCACAGCTCTCCTCCTGCCACCCCCAGCATCTCAGCAGACAAGTAAGGGTTTTCAAAGCACAGGAAACCCCAAAGTCCCTGGGCCTAGGGGTACAGATGGGGCCACTTGAACAGAAATGCCTCAGACTTCACTGGCGCCTGTCACCCCCAGCCTACTCGCGCAGAAACTCCAAACCCCTGCAAAGTTACCCTGGAGTAGGTCTGGTTCTCTCAGGGGCTGTATCCTGTGTGCTCCCCAAGGCCAGGTAGTCTGCTACTGGCAGATGCCACCACTGCCCACATCCACCTGACACAGGCCAGCCCTCCGCCAGCTGGCACAGCACAAGCAGAGACACCAAGCGTCCAGCTCATCATGCCTTGGTCCTCTTTCCCTTCGACGCATTTATTCTGGTGGCTAATTTCTCCATCTCCCATGTGATGGGAGTCTAATGAAGTGGTACCTGGAACAAATAGATCTCGACTAGATACTCAAGCTCAGCTGACATGTGATTCTACTAAATAATCCCACAGTGAGTCCTCCTCTGGCATCAGGTCTGTCCAGCCAGGGTTGTCATGGTTGTGCTGCCCTCCTTCCTATGCCTTACCCACTGTGGGATGGTGGAAGGAAGACGGTAATAGGACAATGACAGGTAGCAGCTGTGGATATGGCACTATACAGGACTGTCGTGAGGCTTGTGGGACTTCAGGCGTGTGTTCCTGGCACTGAGCCACACATCCATTGACCTACTCAGCCACACCTCTCTGAACCTCAGTTTCCTCACTGGTAAATGGTGTAATGATTCA
Organism: Cheirogaleus medius; assembly: GCA_008086735.1. Lineage (NCBI taxonomy): Eukaryota > Metazoa > Chordata > Mammalia > Primates > Cheirogaleidae > Cheirogaleus > Cheirogaleus medius. The sequence continues at coordinate 2,094,609 of VBSM01000272.1, forward strand.
AATCACATCTGCCTGTTGTGAGGATGACATGAGATAATATACGTTAAATCATAAGGAGTCGGATTATAGGTAACCTTATATTCTAGATGTGTTCAGACAATAGAAATAGAATGCAAGCCACCTACGTAATTCTAGATTTTCTAACAACCACGTGTGATGGTTAATTTTTATGTGTCAGCTTGCCTGGGTTAAGGGATACCCATGTAAGTGCTAAAACATTATTTCTGGGTGTGTCTATGTTTCCAGAAGAGATTAGCATTTGAATCAGTAGACTGAGTAAAACACGTGGGTGGGTGTCATCCAATCCATTAAGGGCCAGGATAGAACAGGAAAGGCAGAGGAAGGAAGAATTCACTCTCTCTTCTGGAGCTGGGACATCCACCTTCTCCTGTCCTTAGACATCAGGACTTCAGGTTGTCAGACCTTCAGAGTTTGGGGCTTACGCCAGAGGCCCCCAGTTTGTTAGGCCTCTGGCCTTGGGCTGAGAGTTACACTGTTGGCTGCCCTGGGTCCCAGGCCTGTGGACTCAACTGGCCTCTCCACGGCTGCCCTGACTCTCCAGCGTGCAGAGGGCATTCCATGGGCCCGCTCAGCCTGCACAGCCATGTGAGCTAAGTCCTAAAACAGATAAATCCCCCAATATTTCTATACCTATCTGCTTTTCTTTCTTTCTCCTTTTTTTTTTTTTTAGAGACAGGATCTCACTCTGTCACCCAGGCTAAAGTACAGTAGTGCCATCATAGTTCACTGCAGCCTCATACTCCCAGGCTCAAGAGATCCTCCTGCCGCAGTCTCCCAAATAGCTGGGACTACAGGAGCCTCCACCACACCTGGATAATTTTTCCATTTTTGTAGAGATGGGTCTCACTATGTTGCTCAGGTTGGTCTCAAACTCAGGCCTCAAGCCGTCTTCCCACCTCAGTCTCCCAAGGTGCTAGGATTATAGGCACAAGCCACCATGCCCAGCCATCTATCTATTTCTCTCTCTTTCTCTCTCTCTATCTATGCCATTAATTCTGTTTCTCTGGAGAACCTTTTAATACTTTGTTAAATTTTAAGTAAGAATTTTTCATTTTAATATTTTATTTAACCCAATATATCTAAAATATTATCATTTTGACATGTAATTGATTAAAAACCTAATGAGTTACTTCATATTCTTTTTTTTTTCTTTTGTACTAGGTCTTTGAAATCCTGTATTTATTTTACACTTACTATACACGTCAATTCAGCTGGGCCACATTTCAGGTGCTCAGTAGCTGCATGTGGCTAGTGCCTGCCATACTGGACAGCTCTAGACTAAAGCTGGACTTCATTCCACGAACAATGGAGAGCCACGATGGATTCTTCCCATCTGCCAGGGGAAAGAGTGAAAGGCACAGAAAGGCAGTTTAAGAAGCACTCATCTGCCTTGGGCTAGGGGCAGAGCTGTTCTGCCCCAGTGGTCCAGGCACTAGACCGAGAGACAGCAGCTCTATTTTCTGTCTCCCTGGCCCCTACATAGGACCTGGCAGAGTCCTTGGTAATTTGGTTGGATGAAGCCATCAATCAACAAGTCACCAGGCAATGCCTGGATCTGTAAGGCAAGTTGAAGAGAAGAGTCAGGATGAGTCTGAAAGCCAGAGGCTGGGATGGGGGAAGAAAGACAGGGCAGACGATGAGGCACTGCAGGAAATAAAAAGGCCAGATGAGGAACTGGAGAGGGGGCAGCATGGCTTTCATTGTCACTGCGGTGGTCAAAGTGACAGGAGGCTAATAAGCCTAAGTGGCTGGTTAGGGAGACACAGAACCAGAGCTCAGACGATGTAAGTCACTCAGCAATCACTAGGAGGCCGGGAGGCACTGGGCACTCTCTGAGCCATGAGAGTGGACTGGACACAGTGAAGAAATGAGACGACAGCGGAGGTTTCGATGCTTGTAACAAACAGGGGAAAAAAATTCAAGTTCATGTGGACACTCCAGGTCTCAGACGCTTGGAACGGCTGGGAAGGGATAGCTAGAGATGGGGAAGACCATTTGGAGAAGTCATGAGGAGCCAGGCTTTAAATGACCCGATATTTACTGAAGCAGGGCAGGGCATTCCACCCACAGAGCCCTGGTCAAACCATTTGCTCTTCATTATCCAATTGCACTCTCCGGGGGCTGGGGGTGAGACTGCTCAGCAAAAGCAGCTGCTCTCACTTTAAACAGTTTTAGATCAAAGCCTGCGGCACACAAGCTCTCTGTGTGACACTGTTAATGAAGAATAAAGTGTTCCAGCAGCTCAAAGAAAAAAAATAATGAAAATAAAAGGTTTTGACACTCATTCAAAACAAGCTTGCTCCTCGATATTCACGACATCGTGAGCAAGAGTGTCAAGGACAGGAAATGCTGGAGTGACGCGGGAAGGAAGCATGGCCATTCGGATCTGAGCACACTCGGTGAGCCCCCTACCTCAGGGGCCATGCCCTTCGATCTGAAATAACAGTCTCCTAAATTATGCAGCCTGGCTGCTCATGCTGACTCCAGAAATCCTCCTTGGGGAAGAGTAGAAGTAAACTGCATATTGCAGTGATTAAGAGATAAAAAGGGCACATGCCTGTGATCACAAAGATGGATCTCAAAGAAGTTCTGTAGACACTCTCTCTCCTTTGAGCCTCACAAGAACTCCTTAAATCAAACTGGTGAAACATCACTAACCAGATTGGACAGAGGAGAATACTTGAGGCTCAGAGAAGTTAAGTGACTGGCTTAAGGACAGAATATTTATTCTGCCTCTGCAAGTGAAGAAAACCAAAGCCCCAAAAAGGAGGAACGAACGGACAGGCATAACCCAAAGGGCAAAGGATACGGGGTGTGAGAGCTGCTGAGCGCCGGGACTGTAACTCCATCAGGACCTCTTCATTCTCTCTTATCTCTGCTCCTCTGGCTTTGTTCTCACAGGCCAGCTGCCTCGGTAGCTCCAAGCTAACACCCTTACAACCCCACAATTAATGAGAAAAGAAAGTCTTTTCTGACAGCTCCGGTTAACAGAACCTTGGAGAAGCAGTCTGATGAGCCCGAATGGGCTACAGTTGTGGCTATAGCCCCGGAGAACCATCTGGCCCAGCTGAGGTCAGCATGCTTCATCCACTTCCACAGGTGTGTTTCTTAAATAAGGGGAACAGATGCTGGGCTACCAAAAATGGTAGCCTCTGTAGTCACTATTAGGAAGGCCACAACAAACCAAGGACAGAATCCATTATTATAGATTCAACAAGTATATAATATATTGCAGTAGGTACCTAGCAGTGACCAAGACACACATGGTCCCTGCCCGTATGGCACACAACTTAATGAGGGAGTCAGATGATAAACAGGTAAAGAGATAGAATAGAGAACTGTTTATTGCGACAAGTGCCATGAAGGAAACCTACAGGGTGAAGTGATAGAATGAGGCAGCTATTCAGATGAGACGGTTAGAGAAGGTTCTCAGAGGAGGGGCCGTTTAAGCCGTGATGAGACTGAAAAGGAGCTGGCCTGGGAGAATGGGGGTGGAGACTGGTTCAGGCTTATGAAGGGATCTGTGTGTGCAGAGGCCCTGAAACGGGAAAGACCCTGGCCTGTGTGGGGAACAAAGAGAAATTGGATGTGACTAGAGCTCAGCGGCAAGAGGAGAGTGGAAAGTTCTGCACCTGGGAGCAGACGGGTCCAATCACCCAAGGCGTGGCATGCAGTGGAAATGAGTTGACATTTTACTCTAAGGCAATTCAAAGCCACTAACGGATCTTTAAGCCTCAGAGCACTATGAAATGATCTGTATTTTAAAAGATTTGTACGTAGAGAATAATGTGGAGGAAGCAAGAGTCAAAAGAAAGAAATTGGGCAGTGGGAATGGGAAAGAAATTGGGTAGTGGCAGTGGAAGACTGGGAAGATGAAAAATACAGGGAAGAGACAGGGTTGTACCATCTGATGCTTGCTTTGAAGGAGATAAAAGACTCAGGGAGGACTCCCTGCACTGAGCAGGTGGCTGAATGGTGGGGTCACTTCCTGAGAGGGCAAGTTGGAGTTACCCAGTTGGAATACGGTAGAGATGGAGGTCTCAACTTTGGATGACTAACTCTGAGTTGACAGTGAGATGTGAAAGCGTTAAGCAGGCGTCTGCGTATTTAAGCCTAGAGTTTATCAGAAATTTAGACTAGAGATAGATATTTAGAAGATGTCAAAATATAAATGATATTTAAAGCTGAGGGCATCAATGTGATTACTTAGGGAGTGACTGTGGAGAGAAATGAGAGTAAGACTTAAGATGGAATTCTAGGAAACATAATGGAATTCTAGGAAATATACGCTGAGAACACAAGGGTGCCGCTGAACTTGTCAACATGGAGGCCATCAGGAATGTTGCCAAGACAGCTGTGACAGATAGGGATGGCATCAGACCCCAGGATCAGAGAGGGAGTCGGGGGATGAAGAGAATGGAAATCACGTGTGTACACACCCTTCCCAGTTTGTGAGAGAAGCAGAGAAGCGCAATGGTCGCTGGAAAGAGATTGAGGGTGGAGCAACTTACATAAAGAACTGGAGATTGTTACAAAGAAACCCATCTTTTATCTGCTTTATAAATTGGATGTCTGCCATAAGCGCTCATTTGAACAGTGTTCCCAGGCTTTAAAACAGTACATTCCATGGGACTTGATGTCCCCCAAGGTCCCGTTCTTATCTGTCCTTCTAAAATTCTACAAGAATTCCTTTTTCAAAGGTCGGGAAATAAATATCCAGGACTGGTATTCAAGCAGCCCCTCTTCCTTGTCTTCTCAATTCATTTGGTCATTAATTTATTCATTCATTTTCCTAGAAGGTGAGTGCCACAAGGGCAGGAGTTTTTGTTGCTGTTCACAGATGGGCATGTAGCAGGTGCCGAATTAATTAACAAATGGATGGATGCGGTAAATAGGCAGGCAGTGCCCACACATGCAGAACTCACTCAACATCCACTCAACAAACATCCAGCACCACACGCTTCGGCCACGTTCCTGTTCTTCAGCTCCATCTCTTGGGCTGTGGTCTTCTAGCAACCGGAATTGTTAGAGGATTTGAAATGTCGATCTTCCTTTTCTCTTCCACCAGTCTTTGTGTGTAAATGAAAGCAGTAGAGAGACTTATCTCCCACACACACACATATGAATTATGCCAATCATATTAGAGGACAGGATCGGTTTACTCCAAGTGAAGAACTCAGCAGACACAGACCACCCTTGCCCAACTCTGACTGAAGCAAACTCTGACACTTTAATGCTTCCTACCGGGTGTCCTGCCCAGCCCCGGTGAGAGCCAAGTGCCAGGCTTCCTACCACCACCCTCACCCCCAGGTAGGCTACGGCTCACACTGCAAGCTGAGCTGGTGGGGTGGACATCATTCGGCAAGCCTTGTCTGTCATCCTACAATGCACGAAAGGGAAAGGAATATCAAGGAATTTAAAGAACTTGCCAAAGTCACGGCCAGTAAGAAGCAGAAGCAGAATTTAATACTAAGTCTGCTTGTGCTTCACTGACACGATGCAGGGAAGGAAGTGCAGGCCAGCAGAGCAGGGCTGGGCAGGGCAGGGGAGAAACCCATCTGTCACGGGTCTACAGAGCTCTGCCTTTTCCATGTTGTTTCTCCTTTCCTCCTTCTCCCTTCTCTTACAATCCCTTTCTTCCTCTTTCTTCCTTCCTTCTCCTCCAAGCCTTCTGGGCCCCAAGGCTCCAGTTGGCATGGAGGGACGCAGGTGGCTCCATGCTGATGGCTGACCTTCCTCTGAGGCCTGTCAAGAGACCCTGACCACTCACCCCAGAGAACAAGACAAATTTTGCAAAGAGGACACAATGTTCCATGAAGGACAGATCACGCCAGAGAAAATTCCAAGGAAAAAACAAAGGAGGCTGAAGAGAGGGCTGCACGTTGCTCACTGCGGTCCTCAAATGGCCTTCACTAGCCTTCTCTGGATGCTCTCTCTTCTCATTCTTTGAAAAGTGAATGCTAAGAAGGTACATCAGTCTACTGTCTATTAACACAAAAGGGTTTTTCATAGTCCTGCACACCATAATCCCAGCTTCTATTCTGGTTTCCATAGTAGCAATCTGTGTGACCTTTGGAAAGTCACTTAAGAAAAAAAACAAAAAGTCAAATCAACCCATGGAGTATGATCCAAATTTTGTAAAGTGTGTGTGCACGAATGTGTGCTTGCACAGGAAAAAACCGGGACGAAATATATCAAAATGTTCTGTAGGGAGGAATTTAAGTAATTTCTTCTTTATACTTTTCTATATTTTCCACTGTTTGTACAATGAACATGTCTTGCTTTTATAATTAGAAAATTCCTCACTTAATATCTCTGAGCTTTAGTCTCCAAGGGCATCAAGTGTGGATTGCACCTGCTTTGCTTCTGTCATGGTGCTATTTTGGGAATGAATGAGATAATGCCTAAAACTGCATGATCCACATCACCAGCTGAGGTTGCCAACATGAGCACGTTTCTTCCATTTTTCCCATTAATCACTTGAGCAGCTGCAAGCCCTTGTTATTAAACAGTTTAGTATCAACCACCCTGAGGCCTCACCCTTGTAGCACTGAAGAGCAGATTCCCCTGTAACCAACAGAAAACCCAACTAACAATGGCTTATACAAGTAGGGTTGTGTTCCCCTCCTGTAACAAGAAATCCAGAATTAGACAATCCAGGGCCGGAATGCTGCTCAAGGATGTCCTCAAGGATCCAGGCTCCTATCTCACCATCCTTAGTATGTGATTCATTCTTGTGGTCACAGGTAAGGCTGCTGCATCTCCAGGCAGGAAGAAGAGGGACGAGCAAAGGACAAAGAGATTTTGTCTTTTAATTTGGAATGGGAATTCTGCCTACATCCTACTGGCCAGAACTAGATTATATGACCACCTCTAGCTGCAAGGGAAGCTAGCAAGTTGAGTAAGTTCATTTTTCACCCACAATCATAGAGAAAAGAAAGAGGGAAGAAGCTGGTAATGGCTTTTGGTTAACCAATCCCCTGAGTCTACCACACCACTGGAGCTTAGTCCACCTGAAGGGTTCCGCTCCATTTCCAAAGGCCAGGTGGAGTGAGAATTGGAAAGTCTGTCCTGTCCACAGGAAGGCTCGGTTTTCATTTTTCATTGAATGTGTTGCTCCTTTGCAAGGTTGCTGTTAACAGCTGGTCCCACACGATCAGTTGACCTCTTATCCCCAGCAGAGGCGATGCTCTAACCGCTTTGTTCCTATGCAGGCCACGGAGCTCTCGTGCTTGGTTCCTATGTCACAGTCATACAGGCTACACCCGCATGCATGGTCATTAATCCTCAAGGAAAACCCTAGTGGAAGAGTGGCTGGTCATAAAGGGCTTCTCACCTCAGCCACACCCTGTGTCAGAAATGGCTCCTCCATGATCCTTTAGCCCCCAGTTTTGAGCCTGGGCTACCAGTCCAGACTCCCCAGGTCCAGTGCAGCCAGACCTCTAAATGGTAGTGGTCAGAATCTCAACATCCTCCCTACAGGGATTCCTTGGCCCCTGAGGAAACTTGTACAGCTTTTCTCCCAAACCAGCTCAGATGACAAAAAACCATCGCTGGGCTCTTCTCCATCAGGCCACATAAGGCCCTATTATGTCCTTCGACCAGATCACTGGGGAACTTACACTTATATAACTAAAAGGGCCCACTGCCGGGGCTCTCTCTGAACACGAATCTGCTCCAGAGTGGTTTTTTGTGAACACCTAGATGTAGAAACAACTGTTCTAAAAATATGCTGCACTCTACAAGCTGAGGCACCTGCTACATGTGTGCAAAAGTGCTTTAAGACAGAAGGAGACCAAGGGCTTCCAGGTCTGCAATATGGTAGACTCTTGTGAGCCACCTCAAAGAAAAAGGCAAAGGATGCAGTGAAACAAATCACAAATATTCTTTTACATCCTCAGCTGAACTCACAAAAAAAGAATGGAAAATCTCCAGGGTCCAGAAATACAGAAGAACTGAAAACCATAAAGGCAAATATGTTAACCACCTTATGGCTGCTCTGGGAAGGTCTTAGTTCTTGTTTGTTTATTTACTTTTTTATTCAGGTACAGTTAGAATATAGCAAAATGCACAATTCTTAAGGGTACAGCTTAATGAATTCTTACAGATATGTAGAACCATGTAACCTCCACCCAGATCTGGTTGTAGAATATTTCCAGAACTGCAGAAGGCTCTCTCATGCTCCCCTTCAGTCCATATCTCCCCTCAAGGGTAGCCACCATCCTGACTCATCACCAAAGATTAGTTTTCCCTGTTCTAGAACTTCGTAGGAATGAAATTGTGTACCAGGTATTCTTTTTTGTCTGGCTTATTTTACTCAATCCCATGTCTGTGACATTCACTCATGTTATTGCATGTATCAGCAGTCTGTTCATTTCTTCATCACTGTGTAGTATTTCATTATGAAATATATACCACTATTTGTTTATGAATTCCATTTTTGGCAGGCATGTGGGTTGTTTGCAGTTTCGAACTATTATGAACACAGCTGTTATGAACATTCTATATATATACATATATATATCTTCTGGTGGATGTGTGCAAGGCTTGGAGACACAGTGAGGTGAGACCATTAACAAAGTACAGAAATGAAGCTTAAACTCCCACATGAAACCAGGGCCATCAAAGGAGTGTACTCTTAGTAATAGTGTAGACTAGAAAAAAATCCATTAGGTACAGAGAGAAAAAGAAGACACATGTCTGCCTCTGTCTGAGGTCTGGGTGGAGGGAAAAAATTCTCCCCTGGGAATTTACAATCACAGCCCCATACCTCACACAGCTCTGGAAGTTAAAAATTGCACGATCAGCATGATCCAGACAACCCCAAGCTGATGAATGAACACAGAAGTTTGTTACAAGCAGATTATAACCCTGGGCCCCTGGCAGAAGCAAATGGAAAACCATTGCAGGAGAACACAACTCATGCACACTGTGTATGAATCCATCAGATGAATGTCCACTGAAGATAAGCCTAAAATTAAAAAGCAAATGAGGAACCAACCCACCTAAAAATCAGCAAATATGTACATTTTAAAGAGAAAAAAAGGATGCTTATACTCACAAGAGCTTCAGATAGCAGGACAACATAATATAGATTTTAAATAAATGTATTTAAAATAATAACCCAAAATAAGTGAACTGAGACTATAAGAGAAGAACAAGGAATTGTGGGACAGAAAATGTTTAAAAATAAACAAATGGAATTCCTAGAAATTGAAAATTTAGCTGTCTATACTAAAACCTATTAAATTGTACACTTTAAGTGGGTAAACTGTATGGCATGTAACTACATCTCAATAAAGCTTATTTGAAAAATTCAGCCATTGAAATAATATTTTTTAAATTTGGAGGAGATTTAGCAAAATACCAGTAGACAAAGCAGAAAAGAAACATGATGAACTGGAAAATGGATTTGAGGACATTCCACAGACTCAACATGGAAAGATAAGAAGATGTGGAAATATGAAAGAGCATTTACGAGAGCTGAGGATATAATGGCAATGTCTACCTACATCTATAGAATTCCCAGAGAGGGAATAGAGTGAATGAGGGAGGCAATATTTGAAGCAATAATGGCTGAGAATTTTCCAGAATTGATGAAGACATGGCTTCTTAGATTTAAAAAAACATAATGAGTGCAAAGAAAATAAATCTAAACCTAGACACATCATAGTGAAACTATAGAGCACCCAAGACATAGAGAAAATCTTATAAGCAACTAGAGAGAAAGGACAAATTTTTAGCAAAATAATAACAAGTAGACTGGTGCGAATTTCACAATAACAAATTTTCTACAAAATAACAATTAGACTGGTACAGACTTCTCAGTAGCATCAACAACAGTCAGAAGACTATGGGAAAATATCTCAAAATGCTGAGAGAATACAGTAGTCAACTAATAACACGATAGTCAGCTAAACTAGCATTTTACAGTCAGGTTATCTCAAATACATAAGAACTGAGTTTACTACTTCAGACCCAACTTGAAAAAATCTTGAAAATAAATCTTAAAAATAAATCAAAAAAATAAAAAATAAATAACGAAAAAAAAGAAAAACTACTAAAGATGAAGGAAATTAAACAAAGAAAGAAGATACAAAAAGTAATTATGCTTATTACATTTTTCCCATATATTTATAGCATTTTATATTTAAGGGTAAGAGTGTGTGTGTGTGTGTGTGTGTGTGTAGAAAGAGAAATAGAGGATGTGTGTTAGAGTGCTCTCCACAGGAAACATACAATAATTAAATTAGTGTTATCCATTTGGGGAACCTGTCTCCCTTGCGGGCCAGACACTGATAATTAAACATATAGTGGCAAAGGGGTGTGGATTTGGAGATGATAAGCAGACATGTGGGTGTGACAGGGGAGAATCAGTATCAAGCCAAGTAATTTCAAGATGTGGAGAAACAAAAGCAGGTAAGAAAAGAGACATAGCCAAGTACCCTCAAGGAGGAGCTGGTAAGATGGGGTACAGGGCAAAGGGGACAGGTCCCAGAAAACAGACTGAGCTATAATTCATAACTGCCTCCCTCTCATAGAATGAAGGTGACAAGGAAACCTACTACACCCAAGAGATACAGGCAGATGGGCATCAAGGACAGAAACCCCAGAAACACTGTCGATGTTATCACTAAGGCATCTGATACTTCAGCCCTTGGCTGAAAAGCAGCTGGAATCCTCAATATCCTGACCTGACACCCTTTCCCAGATTCCAGAAGAGAGGTAAGGCAGCATGCTGGTAGTTGAGAGCTTGCTCTGGTGTGCTAAGATGAAACTAGGACAAGGAAGATTCAAGAAAACTGGCTGGGTGCAGTAGCTCACGCACTTTGAGAGGCCAGGGCAGGAGGATTGCTTGAGGACAGGAGTTCGAGATCAGCCTGATCAAGGGCAAGACCCCATCTCTACAAAAAATAAAAAATTAGCCAGGTGTGGTGGCACAAACCTGGAGTTCCAGCTGCTCAGAAGGCTGAGGCAGGAGAACACTTGAGCCCAGGAGTTTGAGGTTGCAGTGAACTATGACGCCACTGTACTCTAGCCAAGACTAGCTGGGACAACAGAATGAGACTCTGTCTCCAGAAATAAAAAATACAACGGAAACTGAATGTTCACGTTTTTTAACTAAGCAAAAAGCTTTTGGTTGCCTAATTGATTAACATAGATGAAGGTCCTAAGTAAGACCAGACAGCCATGCTTTGCTGTGTATTTTGGTGCAAGATTTTCTTTTGTGTATTATTTTTGTGTGTTACAGAATTTGTAAATTCATCTAAATGATAGCACTTTTTTTTTAACCTGGGCAAAAATGTCATAAATGATAGCCCTTTATTTGTATAGCTATCTAAGTGTGAAACTTGTTTAAGAAAATTGTGGAATATCATACAACTTGATAAGATTAGGTTCATTAATTGTATTTATTATTCATTATAAATTGAACTGTTGAGATATTAACTCAAAATGAACTTTTAAAAATTCTTTTCCTGCCTCTTTGGGTTTTCCAGAACATAAAATCCAGTTGTCTTTGTTTTTGAGATGGGCAGTTAAAATTTGTGATTTCCGTTCTGAAGAAGTTTATAATAAATTTAAATAAAATTAAAACTGCTTCCTTTATTTTCTAGATCTAAACACAATGTGGAGCTTTTAAAAATATTTCCTTCTTGCTACTATTGTATCATTTGAGTCAGGCTAGATTTGAATTTGTGAACATAGCTCTAATCAGGCAACTTCAAGCATGAGATCACTTTTTGCATCTCTACTCCATTTCATGTGAATGGACAGATGTCATGGATGTAAGTGAGCCCTCTAAGCATCTGGGACAATTATGTATGAAGGTGTGGAAGATAGGTTGCCAGGGCAAGAAGCTTCTGCAGGTATCCATCAAACCTCTCCACACAACCTCTCTCTACCACTGCTGACAGGCTTCCTCTATACCAGGAAGTAAGTCTTTCCTTCTGCAATTAGAGAAGGCAGTGACTTAACTTCACATATTAAATTATTCATTGACAGCAAATTGTGATGATGGTGTGGAAAGATGAATTGAGTGTTTAATTTGTACAAACTCCAAATAAGGCACATGCCTTCATTGTCTTTTTTCGGTCCTCACAAACCTACGAAACAGAGTACTGATGTTTCCATTTTACACATGAGGACCCGAGAACTCAGAAATGCTAAGTGACTCCCTCCAGGTGCCATGGTTAGTAAACTATGGATTTGAAGCCAGGCAGCATGAATCCAGTTGCAGTGCTCTTAGCTACTGTGCTATGATCTTGAGAAATGGATTAGGAAGCATGCCCCTCCCCAAATAGCAAATGCAAACTGATCCAGTCCAGGCTGGCTATGCATGTGCTGAGAGGGTGCAAGAAAAGCATGCTAAGACTGATCTACGTGGCTTTCTCAATCGTCTGTTCCTACATTCTGTGTCTGCTTCCACACTGGTGAACCTCAATCCTGGGAAATGCTTTTCATACATTTTCATTTGAATGTCATTTGAATTTACACCCAGAAGGTCACTGATTGTTTTGTCTGCCTAGCCTGAGTTTGCTGAGAGGTAGTTCTTTCTCATCCCACCCAGGTACCCTGGAAGACCTCCTCCCTGCCCCACAGAACAGAAAGTAATAAGATTAGTGTAGGTCATGATCTGATGTTTGTGTACCCAAAATTCATGTGTTAAAATGCTAACTCCCAAGGTCATGGTATTACTAGGGGGGTGTCTTAGTCCATTTTCTGCTGCTCTAACAGAATGCCTGAGACTGGGTAATTTATTAAGAACAGATTTAAGAGATTTATTTCTTACAGCTCTGGAGGCTGGAAAGTCCAAGATCAAAGGGCCCATATCTGACAAGGGTCTTCATGGTCTTCAAGGGTCTGCATCATTCCATAGCAGAAAGCAGAAGAGCAAGAGAATGTGAGAGAACTTGAGATTCCATAATACCAAAATACCATAGACTGAGTGGCTTCCCAGATCCCAGAACTGTGAGAAAGAAATGAACTTGATTTTATAATAAACTCACTCTCATGATAACAAACCCACTTCCACAATATTAATATTAATCCATTCATGAAGGTAAGGTGCTCATGACCTAATCATCTCTTTTTCTTTAATTAATGTTTTTTAGAGATGGGGTCTCACTCTGTCACCCAGGCTAGAGTGCAGTGGCGTGATCATAGCACACTGCAGCTTTGAACTCCTGAGCTCAAGTGATCCTCCTGCCTCAACCTCCCAAGTAACTCAGACTACAAGTGCACACCACCATGCCCAGCTAATTTTTTTTTTTTTTTTGGAGATGGGGGTCTTGCCCTGTTGCCCAGGCTTATCTCAAACTCTGGGCCCCAAGTGATCCTCCTGCCCCAGCCTCACAAGTAGCTAGTATCATAGATGCTGGGATTATAGATGCAAATCCTGATCACTTCTTAAAGATCCCATCTCTCAACACTATTGCATTGAGGATCAAGTTTCTAACACATGAACTTTAGAAGACACATTCAAATCATAGCATGAGGCCTCTGGGAGATGATTAGGACATAAGAGCCCTCATAAATGGGATTAGTGCCCTTATAAAAGAGACCCCAGAGAAACCCCTCATCACAGTGAGAAGACACCATCTGTGAACCAGGATAATGGGACCTCGCCAGACACCAAATCTGCTGGCACCTTGATCTTGGACTTCCCAGATCCCAGAACTGTGAGAAAGAAATGTTTGTTGTTTATAAGCCACTCAGTCTATGGTATTTTGTTATAGCATCCCAATGAACTAAGACAGTGTGATTCTTTCTTTTTTCTTGGAAGTACCATTGAAGTCCAAAGTTGAGGGGGAAAGGCAATAAATTCCCCCATGTTTGAAGTTCAGAAAGTCCATAGTGGTGAGAGTAGCACTCCCCAAAGGGCCTGCTGAGGGGCTCCAGTTCCACTGTTCTCCCTGCCCCCACCTACTCCCAGTCAGTGGAAGAGGAGAAGTGAATAGGAGCTGTGGGGTCCTCAGCCTTTGGACATATACAGTGATTTCACAGAGAGAAGCTATTTATTCCCCAGCCCTCAAGTTCTCCTCTCCTGCTAAGACCAAGGGAGGAGACTGCATTAGGAATAGAGATGAGAGCTGGAGACCAATATAGGAAGGAGCTATGAGGTGCGCTGCCAGTGAGAAGGGGGTGGATTAGAGTGGTGTGGGAAAGAGGTCTCCAATATCAGAAAGTTGTGCAGTGAGAAGGTCTCACAGCACCCTCAAGACCTCAGTGATGTACCCCCTCAAAGTAGCCTGTGTTTGGGTGTTCTCCAGAGAGAGGGCATTAATAGCCACTTGCATTGACTTCAAAAGCAGCACTGACCAACAGAAAGGACTTCAGTCTTCCTGACAAATAAGGAGACAGATGCCCTCTTGTTCCTCACCAGAGAAGCCAGACTTAGAACAGAAAAGAAGAGAGTGGTATGATGGCTTAAGACACAGCCATTCCTTTATTCCACCTCCACCCCCCAAAAAAATTAGAAACAAAGCTGGGGGGAAGGAGAGGTAGGAGAGTTTTGAATCATACATGAGATTGCATTTTTCTTTAAGTGAATAGGATTGAGTCTTTAATATTGGAATAAGATACTTCTAATAACTAGAAGTAACTGAAAAGTTATGTAATCTGGTCCAGATGTTCATGAGGGAAAAGTTACTGCAATCTGGAAAGAAAGAGAGAGGTTAACATCACAGCTGGAGGGTAGCTATCAGAAAAAAATGATTTCTATACCCAATCTTTGAGATGTCTCAAAAACTGGTGTCAGTCCATTCCTCCTGCTATAACAAAAGACCCCAGACTGGGTAATCTATATAAACAACAGAAATTTATTTCTCATAGTTCTGGAGGCTGGGAAGTCCAAGATTGAGGGACCAGCAGATTTAGCATCTGGTGAAGGCTCATACTCTACTCCAAAGATGGTGCCTTGTCGCTGCATCCTCTCATGGCAGAAGGGATAAACACTGTGTCCTCGTAAGGCAGAAGAGATGAAGAGGCCAGGAAGCTCTCTGAAGTCCCATTTATTTATTCATACCAGTTTATGACTCTGAAGGAAGTCTCTTTTACAAAGGCACGAATCTCATTGCACAAGAATAGAGCTCTCATGACTTAATTACTTCCTCAAAGCCTGCACTTCTTAATACTATCACTTTAGGGGTTAAGTTCCAATACATGAATTTTAGAGGAATGCATACTTTCAAACCATAGCAACTGGTGATGTCCACTTCTCATCCAGTAGGATAACTGTAATCAAAAAGTCATATAATAACAAGCGTTGGCAAGGATGTGGAGAATCAGAATCCTCATTTGTTGCTGGTGAGGATATAAAATGGTATAGCCACTTTGGAAAACAGTGTGGCAGTTTGCAGAAAAGTTAAACATAGAGTTATCATTTGATCCAAAAATTCTACTTCTAGGTATATTATATCCAAAAGAAATGAAAACATATACATCCACAAAAAAGCTTGAAAACAAATATTCAGAGCATAGTTCATAATAACTAAAAAGTAGAAACAATTCAGTGTCTATCAACTGATGAGTGGATAAGTGTGGGATATCCACACTTGGCCATAAAAAGGAATAAGTACTGATTCATGCTACAACATGGATGAGCCTTCAAAACATTATGCAAAGTGAAAGAAGCCGATCACAACAGAACACATATTATATGATTTCATTTACACAAAATGTCCATAATAGGTAAATCTATAAAGATAAAAAGTAGAATAGTGCTTGCCTATAGCTAAAGGGATTGGGAAATGACAGCTACAAGGCACAGGGTTTCTTTTGGGGGTGATGAAAATGTTCTAGAATTGATTGTATTACAATAAACCATTGACTTGTATACTTTAAATGGATGTACTTTATGTGTCCATTTGGGGGTTATTTAAAAAATGGGTGTACTGGATGTTATATGAGTTATATCTCAATAAAGATGTTATCAGAGTTCAAAACAGCAGTATGATTGTGCCACTGCACTCCAGCCTAGGTGATGGAGTGAGACCCTGTCTAAAATATTAAAAAAATTATTTAAAAACTTTTACAAAAAATAAATGGTGACATAATGAAAGACAATATCCAGACAAAAACAGAAGTGAGTATGGCAGGTGACTGACATGTCCTGTGGTTCTCACTCAGGGGTGGACCTGGCCTGGGCATGGTGATCCCACTGGATCCCAATGGTGTGAGTGTCCCCATGCAGAGTGTCCTGACCACATGTAGACAGCACAGCCCTGGAGAAGGTCTGCTGTCAGGACTGGGGGGACTGGATTGGAGAGGCAGGAGAATGTGAGGGAAAGAAGCCGAGCTTCAGAGTGGAACACACTTGGGCCTGACAGCTGGTGTGCCTAGCAAGGCAGTTTCTCCCTCTGAGCCCCACTTCGATTGTCTACAGCCCTGCCACTCAAAGTATGCTCCCTGGACCAGAAAGATTAAGTTGCTAGACATACAGAATCTTAGGCTGCACTCTAGAACTATAGAATCAGAAGCTGTGTTTGATTAAAGTCTGGCAGGCACTGGCTTACACAGTGGAAATAACAATACCTCCTTAAAAAGGATTTTGTGAGGATTCTTATTAATGGTAATTATTGTCATTTATCTGATACCAGCTATGTGCCAGATACTAGGATTTTATAGAGCAGGTATCTAGTTTAGTGCCTGCATATAGTAGGTGCTATGATCTGAATGTTTGTGTCCCCCCAAAATTCACATGTTGAATCCCAGGTATTAGCAGGTGGGGCCTTTAGCAGGTGATTAGGTCTTGAGAGTAGAGGCTTAGGCATGGTATTATGCCTTTATAAAAGTGGTCCCAGAGAGCTGTCTGGACTCTTCCACTATGTGAGGTCACAGCAAGAAGATATCATCTACGAACCAGGAAGCAGGTCCTCACCAGACATGGAGTTGCTGATGCCTTGACATTGGACTTCCCAGCCTCTAGAACTGTGAGAAATAAATTTATTTTTCTTGTAAACCACCCAGTCTATGGTAATTTGTCATAGCGGCCCAAATGGACTAAGACAGTAGGTGTTCAATATGCTGTAGCTATCATTAAAAGAGCCTGACTCAGGAGGAGGAAGACACCTGAACATTGGAATCAGACATGCCCCATCTTCATACTGACTTTACTTCTCTATGACATTGAGACTTTGGGCAAGTTACTTAACGCCTCCGAGCTTAAACTTGCTGATCTGTAAACTGGGCTTACCTCACAGGGCGATAGTGAAGATTAAGCAGGAAATCCCATGTCCAGAGACTGCCCTGCACCTGGCAGCACAGAAGAGTCCAGCAAATGTTCATTTATTTCCTCCTTTCCCTACAGCCAGACCTCGCAGGGCTTTATCATGGAGAATACCCAGCCATCTTGAACACCCCTCAATCTTGCATCTGCCCTACCTCTCTCTATTATCCATTCATGTATCCGCTGAGCCAATTCTTTCTGAGCATCTACTATGTGCCAGGCACTGTGCTGGAAGGACAGACCCCACGGCTGTGGTCCCTGAGCTCATGAAATGCAGCCTGGCCTTGTAGAGAGAATAAAACATGCCTGTTTACCCACCTGCTTTGAGAGCTGTAAAAACAAAGCCCATTGTCTCTCAGCAGCCGTCTGAAACAATTAGTCTCTACTCTCAGCCCTAATGTGCTTCCACACTGTGAAAAAGTGCCTTTTCAAGGGGGGCAGGAGACATAAATTAGTATAATAATGCAATTAAAATGCATTTTCCTTCCACTTATTTAAATTACTTCTTTTTTATATCTTGAGAAAATGCATCCTTCCTTGGAGGTATTTTAAAAGATTCAAAGAGCTGTTGAGAGGAAGCAAGAAATGCCCCAAACAGAAAACACAAACGCCCTACCCTGCAGGTCAGGGAGAGCTACCGCCCACCTCCACCCCTCCACCCGACCCCTGATGACTGTCCATGTCTACGAAAGATTCTGCACTTTGGGGCTGCACAAAGGCCATTGGATGAAATTTCCCAGGACCAAGTCACTGGTCCTCTCTGTAAACACTCATTTGTTAGTTCATTCACGCAATAATTTTTTCTGCACTGGCACTAGGAATCTCTCAGCCTGGCCCTAGGAACACTGAGATGGATAGAACATAGTCCCTGCCTCAAGGGGACTGTCTAGCAGTAAGGCAGTCAAGCAAAAAAGAACAGGACCAGGGGCCACCAGTGCTGCAACAGGGAGACACATGGAGAAGGGGCCCTCTCCAGTGTGGGGATGGCGGTGGGGGCAGGGGGCTCCCTGTAGGTGACCCTTATGCTGAGTCCCCAAGGACAAGAAGGAATAACCAGATGGAGAAGGGGAGGAGGGGTCCTCCAGGAGGAGGGCCGGCAGGCACAAAGGCATGGGTGTGTGGGAGAGTGTGGTGAGGAGAGGGGGATTACACCACCTGAGAGGCTTAGTGGCAGGGCATGGGACCTTAGGAAACCAGAGTGAGCTCCCAGGTGGCAGAGGTGGAGAGCCCAGAAGCCCAGAAATTACTAAATGAAGCCAGATACCAAACAGGCTCGGGCCACAGCGGGGAGTCCCATTCTCTCTTCTGCAAATCGCCGGGCTCGGTATCCTGAGTTACTTGGTTTTGTGTCGACACCTGCTGGCAAGACTTTTTAAATGCAGCCTGTTCAAGTATTCAAAGAGAAATTCTTTAAAAACATTAGCACAGAAAACTTCCTTGAAGTCACAAAAGACCAAATTAGAGTAACACTTCTTATAGAAAGAATATTATTAGAGTTTCATTCAAAAACCAGAAAGGACAGCATCGTGTGAGAGTCATGGGTTCGGATCCCAGCTCTGCCACTTATGTGGAAAAATCACTTCATTTCTTTGACTTTTGGGTTTAACATCCATAAAGTGAGATAATATGCCCCCAACTCACAGTGGTGGAGGAGAATAAAAGACATCAAGTGGGTGAAGAGCCTGGCACTTGATAGAAATCCAACAGGAGTGGGGGTGAGGGTGGTAGAAACCCAGCATTGCATGTGACCTGTGGCCTCTCCCTCCCCTCCCCCTTCTTCTCCTCCCCTCCCCCTTCTTCTCCTCCTCCACTTCCTATCCCGGAAAGCGTTGCTTTCTCCTTCAGGCCTGAGACCGCAGGGAATGCACACAGCCGCACAACTGAACCCCAGGCCAGGACCACTCCCTGCTCTCTTGTCATCTTTCTTACAGACCCCGGGAACTGAGCTGCCGTTTCTGTGCGCCTGGCTTCCTCCCCCGCCGGGCAAAGGTTTCCCCATCGCCCCTCTTCCCACACTTCCTGTGGCACGTGTGATGCTGACTAGCTGGCCACCCTAGGGGAACAGACAGGGAGCAGCAGGAAAGGCAGACAGGGGAAGGACCAAGCTGAGGAAATCTTCGATATCTCATCAAGGTGGTAATAGGAGACTCTCTGCACCTCACTGAACCCCAATTTCCTTCTCTGGGAAAAGGGGACAGCATGTGGCTCCTGTGACAGCTCATGTGAAGTGGCTGGCGCAGTCCTAGCACACAGAAGACCTTCAAAAATGGAGTTATTAGAGGATAATAACTTATAGGATAACTTATTATAGGATAATAAGATAATTTATCTTATTGCAGAACAGCTTCAAGCATCGGATTGGGGGAAGAGGGCATTATATACCATTTTGGTCTCTTCCAAGCTAAGATTTGATTACATTATTTTAAGTCGTCTTGCAGATTTGGGAGTAGAACACAAGACAGGTAAGAGAGCTCATCTATAAAGGGGAAGCCCAGGTTCTATTAATGAAGAACCCTGCACAAGTACTCAAAGTAGCATTTCTCCTAATTCTTATCCAAAGTGACCGCCAGCCATTTACTAGAGAAGCTGTATACAGGGGCAAGGGAAAATGCAGACTGTCTGCATGTTATTGCACACAAGCTGTGAGGTGACCCTGATATCAAGGAAGTGACACTCTCAAAGACTTACAGGATACATATGCCCCTTTTAATTCATTGACAAAACCCCTGCAGAACCAGATGGATCATAGTAGGTGATTGTAAGCTACAGTAAACTTAACTATGGGCAACCACGTTTGCAGCTGCTGTGCCAGATATGGTATCTTTATTAGAACAGATGAAAGCAGCCTCTGGCACTAGGAATGCAGCTATTGATCTGGCCCCATTAGGAGGGATGATCAAATCACTTCCCGTTCACCTGGGATGGACAGCAGTGCATATTTACAATCTTGCCCTTGGGCTAAAGTAATGCTCCTTCTCTGATACAATACAGTCTGAAAGAACTTTAACCATCCTGGTAGTCCAAGGTCAGTCCATCACATTGATGACATCACATTAATTGGACCTGGAGATCAGGAAATGGCAAGCACTCTGGACACCCTGCAAAGACACGTTCACACCACAGAGTGGGCGATCAACCCTAACAAAGGATCAGAGAACTGCCGTGTTAGTTTTTAGGAACTGCCATCCAAGTTTTTAGGAGTCCATGGTCTGGGATATTGACATCCTCTCCAAAGTTAAAGACAGGTTAGGACAGGTTATTGCACCTTGTGCCACCTGCCACTAAGAAGAAACACAACACTGGCTTCGGGTTGTGGAGATGGTATCTATCACACTGGGGAATACTGCTCCCACCCATTCCCAGGTGACATGGGAAGCTGCCAATTTTGAGTGAGGCACAGGGCAAGAGGGAGCTTCGCAGCACATTCAGGCTTCAGTACAAGGGACCCTACTGCTTGGGCCATATGGTTTGGCAGATCCAATGATGTTAGAGGCATATGTGGTAGTTAAGGACACTCTATGGAGTCTGGCAAGCCCTCATGGGAAGGTTGCAGTCCAGACCCTTGAGGTTCTGGAATAAGGCCATGCTGTCTATAGCAGAGAACTATTTGCCATTCAAAAGGCAGTGATGGCACATGACTGGACCCTGGAGAAACTGAGTACCTGACCATCTAATATCATAGGCTGGGCAATTATCAGACCCCTTCCACCCTGAATGGGGCAACAATTCAACCTTACTGAGAATGATATATATTCTGGTCATGGGTTTGCCTTCCCTGTCCACAGTACAATGGCCAGCACCATTATCTGCATTGTCTGCTTCTGGGGGAATTAAACCTAAGGCAATCAAAAAATCAAAAAGTTGCTTCCTTGAAAAGTCTAATAAAATACACAAAACTTGGGCAAGATTGAACTAGTAAAGGAAAAGGCACAAATAAATAATATCGCAAATTTTAAAAAGAAGAAAAAGCTGTAGATGCTGTTGAGATTTTAAAGGAATAAGATAAATAACTAGGAGAGAAGAGAAAACTCTTCTTTATAATAGAATGCTAGCTAATAACTATAGAAGGATTAAAGGTATTAGAAAATCATTATTTTGCAACATCATAATGGTTGATGCAGGCAGGAATCAATTATGGGTGCTAAAATTCACATATAAAAGTTTGATGAGGAAAAGGATATCTCCACCATATTAAAGTACCTCCCACAAATTACTTAATACAGAAAGTAATAACTTTACAGTGGAGAAAATCATTGAACACCACTGTAACCAAGTGATCAAAGTCAATATAACAAATCATCATCTTTTAAATTCTAACATTATGCCCTGAGAAGCAAAAAATATCACTTATACAGTACTCCCACAGACAAAAAAAATGCATAGTCCAAATCTAACCATGGGAAAATATGGGACAGATTCAAGATGAGAGACAGCTACAAAATAACCACCCTGTACTCTCCAAGATATAAATATTGTGAAAGACCAAGACATATCTGAGGGACTATTCCACATTGAAGGAAATCTAAGACCTAAGAGTTACAACAACCAAATGCAACCTTCAGCTAGATCTCAGAGCAGAATAAATAATGCTATAGAAGACATTATTGGAGCAACTAGCAAAAGTGGAATGTGGACTATATATTAGATAATGTTAAATTGTTTAATGCTTAGATAAATGTTAAATTTATTGAATTCATTAACTATACTATGGTTATATAAAAGAGCACCTTGTTCTTAGGAAATAAATACTGAAGTACTAAGGTTTCAATGGGCACACTGTCTGCAACTTACTCTCAAGTGATTTAGAGGAAAAAAAGAAATATATACATACCTTATATATATTTATATATATGAGAGAGATAAATGATAAAGCAAATATGGAAAAATATTAACAATGGGTGAATATGAGTAGCACATACAGAAGAATTTTGTATAATTCTTACAATTTTTCTATAAGTTTGAAATTACTTCAGTATAAAAATTTTGATATTCTGACCACTTGGGATGTAGACAAAAAAATGTTTTAACTGTAATGAACTTTAAGAATAAAGGAATCAGAAAATATTGTGAACAATATTGTACCAGTAAATTTTAAAACATAAATGAAGTAAATAAATTCCCAGAAAAATCTAACCTATGAAAACTACTCAGCTAGAAAACTTAAATAAATTTATAATAATTAAAGAAAATATGTCAATAGTTTAAAACGTTTCCAAAAACACAGGCTAGAGCAGACAGATATACAAGTGAGTTCTATCAAATTTTCAAGGAACAGATATTTTGAACTCCCCATCTTTATTCTTTGAAGCTATTATAACCATGATATCAAGGCATGCAAGAATAAAATAATCAAGAAAAATTACAAGCCCATCTCATTTAGATAGGAAAATCATAAACAAAATATTGGCACATTGAATCCAGCAATGTATGAAAAATATAATATGTTCATTACCAAGTTGGGTTTATCATAGGAATTCAAAGTATGTTTACTGTTAGAAAGTCTATTAATATAATTAATTAAATTAACAGATTAAAGGAAAAACATAATACATATTTCCCTATAGTTTCAAAATTAAAAAAAAATAATAATTTCTGTATAATGAAGAATCTGGCTGGCCTTTGCCCCTGGTTCCTTGGAGGCAGCTTCTAAATCCTTGAAATTTCCACAGTGATAAGAGTGCCTTTGTTATATTCGTGGTGTGCCCCTCAGATCACCCCTGAATTTGTGCCAACCAGATGGCACAGGGTGAGCCACTAGATAAAGTATGCTAAGGAGATGGCTCCAGATGGGGGCTGGCCATGTCAAAAGACCAGTCGTGTGATCAGAAGGTTAAGGTTTTGAACCAGGTGGTATCAGCCTGAGGTCCAGGGAAGGCAAGGGGAATAGAGATTAAGCTCAATCACGTGGCTAATGATTCAATCAATCAATCCTGCATAATGAATCTCTAATAAAAACGGACTCTGGACACTGAACTTAATTCTGCTTCATTGACTGGCAAGCCTCTGTGCATATTGTTACACAGCAGTGTGCTGGGAGGGTGACATATCCTGACTCCATGGGGAGAGGACACTGGAAGTTTGGTATTTGGGACACTCACAGACCTTGCCCTGTGCATCTCTTCTTCTGGCTATTTCTGACTTGTGTCCTTTTTTTCTGCAATAAACTGTAATTGGCCACGGGTTGTGGCTCACACGTGCAATCCTAGCATTTCAGAGGCCGAGGTGGGAGGATCGCTATAATCCAGGAGTTGGAGACAAGACTGGGAAACTTAGCAAGATCCCATCTCTACAAAAAAAATTGTTAAAAATTAGCCGGGCATGGTGGCACACACCTGTAGTCCCAGCTACTCAGGAGGCTGAGGCGGGAGGATTGCTTGAGACCAAGAGTTGGAGGTTACAGTGAGCTATGATTGAGCCATTGCACCCCAGCCTAGGTGACAGAGTGAGACATTGTCTCTAAAAAAAAAAAAATTGTAAGTATAGCACTTTCCTGAGTTCTCTGAGTCATTCTAACAAATTATCAAACCTGAGGAGATAAGAAGCATCCTCAAATTTGTAGTTGATCAGAGTTGGGGGGGGGCAGGTACAGTGGCTTACACTTGTAATGTCAGCACTTTGGGAGGCTGAGGCAGGAGGATTGCTTGAGGCCAGGAGTTCCAGACCAGCCTGTGCAACATAGCAAGACCCCATCTCTAAAAACAATTTTTTAAATTAGCTGGGCATGGTGGCTCATGCCTGTAGTCCCAATTACCTGGGAGGCTGAGGCAGGAGGATCACTGGAGCCCAGGAGTTCAAGGTTACAGTGAGCTATAACTGCACCACTGCACTCCACCCTGGGCGACAGAGCAAGACTCCTGTTCTAAAAAAAAAGAAGAAGTGAGGGTGGCTTCCCTAGCTGGTGTCTGACATGGAGCCAGCAGTCTGGCGGAGCACTGTGCTCTTATCTGAGTCTGGCCTAACTCTGGGCAGCTTATGTCAGAAACCATTGCAGCAATGGACAGAGAAAGCAAAAGCTAATAATAAATGATCACATAAAAGAGGAGGAGGAGGGGGGAGGACAGGGCAAAAAATACAAAAATAAAATATAAAAAATAAAAGAGGAGAAAGAGAACAGATGGGCGAGGATAGGTTAGAAGCTATACCTCTCTGAATGTACTTTGTTTTGTGGTTTGACTTTGGATTCATGTAAATGTTTTACATAATTAAAACACAAAATTGAATTGAGATAAAAATCAATCCCTGAAAATTAAAAACCAAAGCAAAGTAATTTAACTCTATATCAGATTGGTAGCATAACCACACAGAGAATTATTTCAAGTGACTTTAGCTATGGCATTTTGACTTGACATCGCTGCTAGGGTTCATAACTTCAAAACAAATCAAAAGGAATCAAAACTATCTTCAGTGGTCTTGTTGTCAGTTGTAATATTGCTATTGTCATTTTTAAAAGATCTAGAAGCAATAAAATAAACCCATCCCTAGCCCCAAGATTATGCTTTCTAAATATTATTCTTTTTATTGTTTTCATTTTTTCTGTAGAGACAGCGTCTTACTCTGTCACCCAGGCTGGGGTGTAATGTAATAGCAGAATCATAGCTCACTGCAGCCTCAAACTCCTAGGCTAAGTGATCCTCCCAACTCAGCCTCCCAAATAGCTGGGACTAGATGAGGTCTCACTATGTTGCCCAGGCTGGTCTCAAACTCCTGGTCTCAAGCAATTTTCCTACCTCAGCCTCCCAAAGTGCTGGGATTACAGGCATGAGCCAACATGCCTAGCTAAGTTTTGTAGAGACAGGGTCTCACTATGTTGCACAGGCTTGTCTCAAACTCCTGGCCTCAAGCAGTCCTCCAGCCTTGGCCTCCAAAAGTACTAGGATTATGGAAGTGAGCTACTGTGCCTGGACTGTGTACACACTACTGTATTTACAGATGAAATTATAAGATACCTGGAAATTACTTTCAAATACTCCAACAAAAAAAAATGAGAGGAAGAGATAATATAAGAATGGCAGAAAATTGATAATTGTTGAAGTCTGGTGATGGGTAATGAGGATTCATTATAACATTCTATCTACTTTTGTGTATGTCTGAAAATATCTGTAATAAAAAGTTAAAGATAAACATATGATCATCTTAATAGATGCAGAAAAAGTTCATCGGATCACGTTCAACATTTATTTATCATTCATTCATAATTGCTAGTCTCAGCAAGCTAGAAATAGAAGGGAATTTATTTAACCTGATAAAGTGTGCCAATCAAAATGTACAGCAAATATTATAGTTAATAATGAAACATAAGCTCTTTTTTTCAAATCAGGAATAAAATAGGATGTTTTACACTACTATTACTATTTCTCAGCAACACTGACTTATAGAACCCAGGCAGTACAAATCAAGAGAAAGAAACAGAAGTGGAAGGGAAAAAGAGAGTTAATCCTCCCGGATAAAATGCTTATCTATCTAGAAATCCCAAAATAACTATTAAAAATGTATTAGAATCACTAAGAGTTTAACAATGGAATGATAAAGATAACAGTCAGAATGGTATTTACCCTCAGTGGTGGGGAAGAGGATTCTACCAGAGTGTGACAGGGTAGTGGGGAGAAAGCTGTTTATTTTATTATTTCATTTACCTTGTAGTGTGCGGGGAGTAGGGAGTGTTTGTGATTTTGCTCGTGTGAAATACTATATAATAAAAAATTAGGCCAAGCATGGTGGCTCACACCTGTAACCCTAGCACTTTGGGAAGCCAAGGCAGTTGGATTGCTTGAGGCCAGGAATTGAAGACCAGCCTGAGCAACATAATAAGACCCTGTCTCTACAGAAATTTTTTAAAAAATTATCCAGCTATGGTGGCACGCTCCTGTATTCCCATTGGCTTGACAAGCTGAGGCAGGAGGATCACTTGAGCCCAGGTGTTTGACGTTGCAGTGAGCTATAACGATGCCACTGCACTGTAACCCAGGCAAGAGACAAAGACCCAGTCGCAGGGGGAAAAAAAAATTAAAAGCAACTGAAAAATAAAGAATTCCTTGTTTCTAGAATTTCTAAAGCATACATCATATGGCCACATCTGTTGGGAATGTTGTAGAGATAATTCTTGCTTTGATTCGGAAAATCATAATAACTTGTTCTTTTTTTTTTAACTTCCATTTTTTTTTATTTCAGCATATTATGGGGGTACAAAGATTATGGTTACGTACATTGCCCATACCCCACTCCCCCCTCGAGGCAGAGCCTCAAGCATGACCATTCCCAAAACGTTGCACATCTCACTCATTATGTTTGTATATACCCATCCCCTCCTCCCCCCTCCCACCCGCCCAAAACCCGACAAATGTTGTTCCTATATGTCCACTTAGGTGTTGATCCGTTAATACCAATTTGCTGGTGAGTACATGTGGTACTTGTTTTTCCATTCTTGAGATACTTCACTTAGTAGAATGGGTTCCAGCTCTATACAGGAAAATACAAGAGATGCTATATCGCCATTGTTTCTTAAAGCTGAATAGTACTCCATGGTATATACATATACCACATTTTGTTAATCCACTCATGTATTGATGGGCACCTGGGTTGTTTCCACAACTTTGCAATTGTGAACTGTGCTGCTATAAACATTCAAGTGCAGGTGTCTTTTTCATAGAGTGACTTATGTTCTTTTGCATAGATGCCCAGTAATGGGATTGCTGGATCAAATGGTAGATCTATTTGTATCGCTTTAAGGTATCTCTATATTGCTTTCCACAGAGGCTGAACTAGTTTGCAGTCCCACCAGCAGTGTAGGAGTGTTCCTATCTCTCCGCATCCACGCCAACATTTATTGTTTGGGGACTTTTTGATAAAGGCCATTCTTACCGGAGATAAGTGATATCTCATTGCAGTTTTGATTTGCATTTCCCTGAGATGAGATGTTGAGCATTTTTTCATGTGTTTGTTAGCCATTATTCTGTCTTCTTTAG
>VBSM01000272.1:2121918-2154673 GCA_008086735.1 Cheirogaleus medius
TTCCTTTGTATGTTACTTGCTTCTTTCGTCTTACAGCTCATAGAAGAGCCTCTTGAGTTGATATTTTTGGTCAGTCTAATGACTGCATGTCGTGACATCTTCCTGTTTGCATTGAATCTCCCAGGGGTCTTTTGAGCTTCTTGAACTTGTATATCAAGATTTTTACCAAGGCCTGGGAAATTTTCCTCTATTATATCTTCAAATAGCTTATCCAACCCTTGAGTGTTTACTTCTTCCCCTTGGGGTAACCCTATAACCCTCACATTAGGTTTCTTCACATAGTCCCACATCTCTTATAGGCTTTGCTCTTTTATCTTGTTTCTCTGCTCTATCTCTGTGACTGGTTTATTTAATTGGAAGGTGTTATCTTCAATCTCTGAGATTCTTTCTTCTGTTTGATCTACCCTGTTCTTGAGGCTTTCCACTGTGTTTTGTAGTTCCCTGAATTGATTCTTCATTTCCAGGAGTTCAGTTAGAGTTTTCTTCATTGATTCAATTTCTTTAGTGAATTTTTGTTCCATGTCCTGTAATCTTTTTGCATTTTCTTTGTGATGGTTGTCCAGTTGTTCTTGCAAGTCAGTGAATTTTCTTATGATTCATGCTCGAAATTCTTCTTCTGTCATTTTAGTGGTCTGATTTTGGTTGTTGTCTGTTTATAAGGGGCTGGGGTTCCTCTTTGGTGGTGTGCTTTCCGTTTGGGTCTTCATATTTCCAGAGTTCCTTCGATGATTTCTTCCCATTTGGATCAGTTGTTGCTTCTTACTTTTAGGTGTTTGTTCAGATAATGACATGCCCTGTTTAGTCTCTGAGCCAGTAGGTGGTGTTTGTGGGTGAGATTCGACCACACCCTGTACGATGAGTCAGTAGATGCGCTCACTGGTGGCGGCCGTCTCTGGGCTGGTGTCCGCAGGTCTCTCCAACCGCTGGGGAGCCCACCAGCAGTCCGAGATGCAAGGGAGGGGGAAGTTAACCGCTCCACCTACCCTTGCCGCTGGTCTCCAAACTGCTTGCTCCGGAGGTCTCTCCTTCCAATTCTCCTCCACAACCTCCTCCTGTGGAGTCTCCTGTAGTCTCCAGTACCCCTCCTTCCGACCCCCGTCCAATGTGTGGTCATCTGCTTGCTTCTTTCTTCTAATGTCTTCTAGAAGCTGTCTTTTCTGCAGAGACACTCTGTCTGGCGCTGTTTCTTGTCCGCCATCTTGCTCCATCCTGCAGGCAGCATTTTGAATTCTCAAATAACTTGTTCTTGAATGTCACTTGCCATTTTCAAAAGTTCTCTAACAGTTATTAGTATCACCAGAGTGTTGGAAAATGGTAGTGTGAACTTGGGATCTTTACAAGAAGAAATAAAAAATAAACACCTAGAAATAAAAATTTTTTCACATATGCAAGTAATTTAACTATTTAGAAACACTGATTGGGTCAACATTGTGAAGATCCTTGTAGCCAAGCTCCATCCAAAGACATCCATCTGTAGACCACCAGAACCTCTGTTCTAGACTCACAGCCTTATCAGTAACCATGGACCCTGAGTGACAGGTCATTCCCTCTTAGATAGGATATGAACTCTCTAGTACATTCCACATTCCACATTCTTCTCACATCCGGCCATATTCATTCTTCCACATTGTCTGCCTGGCCCCAGGAGATGACTGAGTTAGTTTGTGAACCTTTCTTCCAGAATCTATGACATTGCTAGGATCTACCTGTATTCTCTCAACTTACCATCAGAGGGCAGGCACAGAAAATAAATGGGGAAAAACCATAACGTTGGTAACTACTGGCTCTTTCAGGAAAAGGAACCCAGAGATTACCATAGAAGTCATCTTACTTGTTTATCTGAATTGAGATGTATTGCGCAAACATAAGGAATGAAGGTGGGAATGTTCATACCCTGCCAGAGCTGATCAAGATCAGTATCAACACCTTAAAGTGGGACCTCTATATAGATTCTGCTCTAAGAATCGGAGAAGCCTGGCTCGGGACAACCAGGAACTTGGCTTATTTCAGAAATTCTTATAAATAAGTAGGCGATTCAATATGCCCCTCTCGGTTATACTTTTCTGCCAGACACGTCTCTTAAAGACAGTTTCCCCAGGTCTGTTTTCCTTAGATAGGAAATTAAATTCCTGGGGGGAAAACTGCACATGGAGCAGAGAGGGGACAAGCCAGCCTCTCCCAGTAGGCAGAGGGCAATCACACAGTGTGCAGTGTGCTGGGGAATGTTTTGCAACCAGCTCCCAAAACAAACAAACAAGCTTCGATTTATAGCATTTATAGCCTTTGACAATGTCTATGGTGTAAATACTCCATCTCTTCCCAACACAGATTTGGGAAGAGATGCACACAGTAGTCTCTCACCAGCCAGAACAAGCTCCCCTCCCCTTCACCACACCACTGGCTCCCACCCTGCACCACCCCATCTCAGAGTTCAATCTTTACTATACGAGCAGGCCCACCCCGAACACTTGCTGGGGGTGGGGTAAGTGTACAAATGGAGGCCCACATACTATATGTTTAAATATTTAAGTTATAAATCAAACTAACTGTTCACTAAATTAAATTTTATCTTTTTGCCTTAACAAATATACCTTCGTAACTACCCGGAAAGCCATGTTTAAATGTAGAATTCTCTGCATGAGCATGCGCATATAGAAGAAGCCATCTCTGGCCTCCCATCCCAGGCCCAATCCTCTTCCTAGCCCACAGCGCTCGCGCAAGCCCTAGTGCTTGCTGCCAAGCTCCATCCATATCCTGTGCAAACAGCTGCCCTTTGGCCTTGCCTTAGGTCCAGGTGTGAGTGCATTGGCAGTGTAATCTGAACACAGGAGAGTGGGCAGAGGGAAGAGGCCACATTCACCTAAAAGTGGACTTGAGGTTATTTGGGCAGGGAATGGCAGGGCCCCAAGTACCTGAAGCATGGAGGAGGGGGATCGCCATCCCTTGGGGAGGGTGGCTAGAGTGGGCTCTTTAAAGTAAACTGAGCACCTCCTCTCTCCTGCCTAGGAGTGATTGCTATGCAGAAGTCCCCCCTGCTGTGAGTGTCCTCAGATGATCTTCAGCTCTAAACATTCCTCTCTCATGGAGATTCCTGAAATTCCGATCACTCAGTCAGAGGAAGTACTGAGCACCTACAATGCTGGTACTGAGCTGACAGTGAAAGAAAGAACAGATCCTTCTGCCTCAAGATTTCCAAACTGTTAGTCCATTACATTTGGGCCTCCACTTGGACTTCAGAGCAGAGTTCAGCAAACCAGGACCCACAGGCCAAATCCTGTCCTCCTGTTTCTGCACAGCCCCCAACCTTAGAATGTTTTGGTTTTTTGTTTTGTTTTGTTTTTTCTACATTTTGAAAGGATTGGTGCAAAAAAATCAAAAGAAGTATAATATTTTTTGACATGGGAAAATCATACAAAATTCTAATTTCGGTGTTTATAAATAAAGTCTTATTGGAACACAGCCCTGCTTGTTTACCTATTGTTTATGGCTGTTTTTCACACTTCGATGGTTGTTGAATGTTGTGACAGAGACTCTATGTCCCACAAAGCCTAGAATATTTACTTTCTGACCCTTACTGAAAAAGTTTGCCAACCTCTGCTTTAGAGTTAAGTTTCTTTTCCAAGAAGGTTGGTGGTCCGTAGAGTAAGAAGGATGTGAGCCCTGGGAAGGAAGGGCAGGGAGAGGACAGGAAAGGGGAGACAAGAGTTGGGACTGGACAGACTGCAGAGCTTCGCCTCCTAGAAAAGGGGGCGATACAAAGACAGCAAGGGCATGCGGGAAGGCACGTAGGGACAGAAAGAGGAAGGAGAATGGGCTTGGTGCCCCGTCGCCCTTCATCAGCATACAGGCTGGTCTTGGCCTTTGTTTTCCCCATTAATCTCATTTACAGCCTCCCCTTAATTGGAAGCTTAAATCTCCACTGCAGAAGTCACCGCAGCGCCTTTGCGGTTGAAATGGCATTGGAGACTCATCATCACAACATCTAGAGCAGCTCCGTCTAGTAGGAAGATAATGAAAGCCAGAAAGATATAACTTTAAATTCTCTAATGGCTTCATTTTCCCGAAGTAAAAAGGAACTGGTGTTATTAATGAAATATTTTACTTACTCCAATAGATCTGAAATATTATCATTTCAAAATGTAATCAATAAAAAAATCACTAATGATATTATTCTAAATTCTTTTTTCATACTAAGTCTTTGAAATCTGGTGGGTTATTTTATACTCATATTACATCTCAATTTGAAAATCTCATGCTAAATTTTGATCAGAAATACTTAATCTACATTCATATTTCATAAAATTAACAGTTGAAAAAGTAGTTTTTAAAATGTAAATTTAAATTCCTTGAAAGTAAATGAAATCTAAAATTCAGTTCCTCAGCTGTACTAGCCACATTTCAGGTGCTCAATAGCCACATGGGGCTAGTGACTATTATATTGGACAGAGCAGGTCTAGACAAAGTCACGGACACAGAAGTGCCAAGTATCGATCTCTTTTATTAGTTTCTATCAATGACAGGGCAATAATTAATATCTAGAGAACTCTTATTCTCTCCCTTTTAAGCTCTCCAAGTCACAGAGAAACAGAATGCATAGCATCTCTATGTTGGCTGTCTACAAGGTGACCCTCCCCAGGGTCATCCCCCTGGCGGAGGTGGTTTATTTCCTATAATCCCCAAAAGACACGAGGAGGAAAGAAAGCTATTCTTTGGCCAACACAATTTTCAAAGGGCAAAGTTTCAAAAAAAAAGAAAAATCCCCAAGGTTGTTATATTTCCACACTCCTCATCAAATCTAGAACCAAGTCTCATCAGCTTTCTCTTTAAAATATAAATTTTTGTTGGAAGACTCATACTTCCTAATTTCAAAACCCCCTACTAACCTACAGTAATCAAGACAGAGTGTTATCTGGCACAAGAACAGACATATACAGTCATGTGTTGCCCAAGAAGGAGGATGTGTTCTAAGAAATACATTGTTAGGCGATGTCTTCGTGGGAACGTCACAGAGTGTACTTGCACAAACCTAAATGGTGTAGCTACTACACACCTATGCTATATGGTCCAGCCTATCACTCCTAGGCTACAAATCTGTACAGCATGTAGCTGCACTGAATACCACAGACAATTATAACACAATGGCAAGTGTGTCTCTAAACATGTCTAAACATAGAAAAGGTACAATAAAAATACAATATGAAAAAACGGTACAACTATATACGGCACTTACCATGAATGGAGCTTGCAGGAGTGGAAGTGCTCTGGATGAGTCAGTGAGATAGTGGCAAGTGAATATGAAAGCTCAGGACATTACTGTACACTACCGTGGACTTTATAAACGCTATACACTTAGGCTACATTAAATTCACTAAAAAATATTTTTCCTTTCTTTGAAAGGTCAAGAAAAAGAAAAAAATTTTTAAAAATTTCTTTCTTCAATAATAAATTAACCTTAGCTTACTGTAAATTTTTTACTTTATAAACGTTTAAATTTTTTTTTTTCTTTTTGAGACAGGTCTCACTCTGTCACCCAGGCTAAATGTAGTGGTGTCATCATAGCTCACAGCAACCTCAAACTCCTGGGCTCAAGCAATCCTCCTGCTTCAGCCTCCCAAGTAACTGGGACACCACACCAGTCTAATTATTATTATTATTGGGGGATTTTTTGTAGAGACATAGGTCTCACTATGTTGTCTAGGCTGGTCTTAAACTACTCACCTCAAGTGATCCTCCCGCCTCAGCCTCCCAAAGTGCTGGGATTACAGGCATGAGCCACCACACCTGGCTGACTTTTTAATTTTTTTAACTTTTTGACTCTTTTGTAATAACACTTAGCATAAAACCAAACACACTGTACAGCTCTACAAAAATATTTTCTTTCTTTATATCCTAATTGTATAAGCTGTTTTCTATTTTTCTTGATGTTTATTTTTATTTTTTTACTATTTAAACTTTTTTGTTAAAAATTAAGACACAAACACACAGATTAGCCTAGGCCTACACAGGGTCAGGATCACCAATATCACTGTCTTACATTCCAGATCTTGTCCCACTGGGAGGTTTTCAGCGGCAATATGACAGCTCATACACATGGAGCTATAATCTCCTAAAATAACAATGCCTTCTTCTGGAATATCTCCTGAAGGACATGCCTGATGCTGTTTTACAGTTAACTTTTTCATATAAGCATAATAGAAGGAGTATACGCTAAAATAGCAATAAAAAGTATGGTATAGTAAATACACAAACCAGTAACATAATCATTTATTATCATTGCCAGGTATTATAACAGTCCATAACTGTATGTGCTATACTTTATACAACTAGCACACAGTAGATTTGTTTACACCAGCATTGCCACAAACATGTAATTTGTTGTGCTACAAAGTTAGGATGGCTACAAGGTCACTAGGCAATAGGAATTTTTCATCTCTGTTATAATCTCATAGGACCACCATCATATACTCAGTCCATCATTGACCAAAATGTTGTCATGCAGTGCATGACTGTATACTCCACCAAGGTAAGATGTTTACATTTTAGTCTAAGAGTGATGAGAACTCACTAAAGAGTTTCAAATATGGAATCAGGTAAATCTGGTTTATGCTTTAAAAGGAACACTCTGGTGAATGGGTGGAGCAAGAAAGAGAGAAAGGCAAGAGTGTAAGCAGAGAGACTGATTAAGTGGCTTTGGCGGTCATCCAGGCTGGACATGAGGGAGCCTGGGCTAGGCTGGGGACAGTGGAGGTGCTGAGAAGTGGATGACTGAAAGCTATTTGGGAAGTGGAGAAGACAGAGCTTGCTTATAGATGTAGAGGGGAGAGACAGAGAATCAGAGATGACTCAGGTGTTTTCCTGGAGCCAGTGGTGGTGTCATTTACAGAGATGGGGAAGACAGAAGGGGAGCAGGGGGAGGGGAGCAGGACAGAATATAAAGTTCAGTTTGGAGAACGTCAAGTTGGAGACACCAAATTGTCATACCTGGTAGGCAGTTGAATCTTCAGATCTGAGGCTCAGCAGGGAGGTTGGAATTGGAGATGGCAGTCTAGGAGTTTGATGGCCAATTTTATGAGTCATCTTGCCTAGGCTAGAGTCCCCAGTTATTCAATCAAATACTAATCTAGTTGTTGCTGTGAAAATACTTTATATGTACTAATCAATTGCATTTAAAAGAGGGAGACTATCCTAGGTAATCTGGGTGGAACTGATTCAATCAATTGCAAGGCCTTAACACTAGATCTAAGGCTTTCCTAAGGAAAAAGAAATTCTGCCTATGAACAGTAGTTTCACCCCATGTCTGAGAGTTGCTCTTCCTAACAAGGAAGTTGCCTAGCAAGCCCTAAAAATCATGCAAGAAATTCTTTGCAATAAATCTCTTAATATATACTCCTACTTGGTTAAACCCTGACTGATACAGAATTCATCAGCAAATGCATGATATAGATGATATCTTATGCCATGGGACTATATAAGATCTCCCAGGAGAAGAAAAGGGCCAAGTATAGGACACATCAATATTTAGAGGTCAATTAAAAGAGGAAAAGAGCAAAAGACTGAGAAGGAATAACCAATGGAGTAGGAGGCAAACCTTCTGAGTGTTTATTAAGTATGGCAATACAGAGATCATTGGCAAACTTAGCAAGCATGGCCATTTCTGCAGCATAGCAAGACCAGAAGCCGTATGCTTCAAGTGTCTTATCCTGAATCTTCACAGTAGCCCTTAAAGCTAAGGATCATTAACCTCCCATATTACTCAATGCTGTGCATGGTGTTGAAGACTGAAGCTCTGGAGCCTGAGTGCCTGGGTTCGAACCCTGGCCCCTCTGTTGACTATGTTACCTGGTACCTTATTTAAGCAGTCTGTGCTTCAGTTTTCTCATCTGTAAAATGAGGGATAATAATATTATCTCCTTCACAGCATTGCTTAGAGAATTGAATGACTTAACATATGTAAAGCCCTTAGAGAGCTCCCTACATATTAACTACTTTATCACTCCCCTTGTATATAGATGAAGGAACCAAGGCTCTCAGAGCTTTCTGTAGATCCCAAGACTAATAGCAAGGGAGAAAGGACGTCAGCCCTGCTCTCCTGGACTTCACACCCTGAGTCAGAATTTGAAGAGTGACTTCTACTCAGGGTTCTGCAGCTCAGATTCAGGGTCCTTCAAGTGCGAGAGGCTTCTTCCAAAAGACAGTAAGCCAAGCAAGCAGCAGGACCAGTAATAAGTCATACCCGTCTGGTACCACTTGGTCCTCACATGCCCAGAGATGAGCTCTCATTTATAGATAACATGTATACTCCTTAACCACACAAGATGAGCATCACATCACGTAGACAAGAACTACACACCTATGTATAATAACTGGGGTTGTTCAGTCTCATGTTTCTAAACATGGGTATCATCTTCCCAAAGTATTCACTCGTGTTCTCTAAGTTCCCACTGTCAGTCTAAATAACAGAGAGAGACTGTCTAAAAGAAAAGATATTTACCTGGGAATAAAGCATTGCAATGGGAATATCAATGCCATTGTAAACTATGTACATATTCAGGGAGGTAAAGGAAGACAAAACTTTTAAAGGAAAAAATGGGGAGGATTAAATAATTCCTTTGAAATAATTATTCTGGGCTACAAAAATCACAAGGTGACACCACCCTGAGGTTGGACAGGCAGTTGCTGGGTAGATGTCCTTGTGGAAGTATTTTTGAATAAGATTGTGATGGCCTTTGTGCAAAGCTGTGGTTTTTGCAGTCTTTTGTGATAGTTTTTGTTATCAGGCATACACGCATGAGAACCTTCCTTTCGTGGCCTCTCCCGCCTCCATTTGTCTGGGTTTTCTCAGGATTAGTGACTCCGTTTTGATTCTGACTACTTTCACCTCACATTTCTGTTCAACCTGGAGATTACTTACTTCTATCAAGGTTATTCATGCTTTATGAATGTTCTAATTATTTTCAGCAGACTAGAAAATAAATTAGCAAATGTAATTATTATCAATAAAATCTTTAGGAAAGCAATAGGATGTTCTGTGTCCAGAATTAAAATAATGTTCATACCTTTTTACTTATCAAATTCCATTTCTGAGAATTTACTCTGAGAAAATAATCCAAGAGAAGAAAAGGAAGTAATAAGCATGAAGATGTTGTATTATTCAGTCAGATCTTCATATCTCTGTAGCAATTTGAAAATTATTTATTCTCTAATGTGAAATTTTTTAAAATCCAAAATCATGTCTGCATTCTTATCACACAATAGGAACTACACAAAAATTATGTATGCAGATTAGAAGGAAATAACAAAGAAGATTGTTTTTGTCCATCTTCTCTCAATATTAGCTTTATGACCTTGGGCAAGAATTTCAGCTCTCTAAGATTCAGTTTCTTCACCTATAATATGGATATAATAATAATCAATATCTATCAAGCATTTACTACATGCCAGGCCACAGGCATTATCTCATTTAAACCCTCAGCAACCCTGTAAACGATTCTTATCTCCATTCTCCAAATATGGAAGTTGAAGTTTAGAGATGGGAAGTGACTTATCCAAGATCACATAATAAAGAGGAGAGATGGGATTGTTTTTCCTGTTAAAAGCAATTCCCATTAGAGATGAGATTTGATTCCTTCCCAGGTGATCTCCAAGCTAGAGTTCGTACCAGGCTATAGTTGAAGGTAATTGTGAAAATTAAAGTTAATATGTAAAAATCTCTTAGCATAATGTAACTGCTAGATACATATATCTATTTGCCTTGTGGATACTTGGGTAATGAGAAACACTCAGAGTTAGGAGAGAGGACATCAGAAGGTGCCCAGCTGCAGAAGCTGCCCAAAAAGGTTGAGACCCAGAGAAGAGTAATGATGATAATTAATTTATATTAAGTGCTGACTTTGTACCAGACACTGTTCTAATTGTTAACTCATTTAATCCTTGTAACAACCCTTTTAAGTAGGCAGTATTATTATTCCCATGCCATAAGTAAGGAAACTAAAGCACAAAGAGATTAAGAAACTTGCATAAAGTTACAAAGCTAGAAAGTAGAGAAAAACCCCAGGCAATCCTGGTTCTGGAGCCAGGTGCTTTGGCACCTTGCTATAGCTGACTCTGAAAGATTGTACCAACATTTTGTCCCACAGTGTGGTCATCTCAGAACTACTTCAGGATTGTAAGTGAATAGTTTCTCAATTTCTTTGGAAGTTCAATTAATGTTGCCATGGTGTTTATATGATTTCTTTTAAGAATAACTTTTTTTAATGGGCAAAGGGCTCAGACATTTCTCCAAAGAAGATATACAAATGGCCAATAAGCACATGAAAAGATGCCCAATGTTATTAATACTAATCATTAGGGAAATGCAAATCAAAACCACCATGAGAATGAGATACCACCTCACATACTTTAGGATATCTAATACTGTTTTAAATGAAAACAAAAAAATGCCAAGTATTGGCAAGAATGTACAAAAATTGGAATGCTGTGTGTTGCTGGTAGGAATATAAAATGGTACAGCCACTGTGAAAAACAGTATGGTGCTTCCTCAAAAAAACAAACATGGAATTACCGTATTGTTCAGCAATTCCACTGTTGGGTATATACCCAGAAAACTGAAGGCAGGCACTTGAATAGACGTTTGTACGCTATGTTCATAGCAGCATTATTCACAATAGCCAAAAGATTATTCAATCCAAATATGGGCTGAATTCTATCTCCCATGAGTTCTTCAGAATGTGACTGTATTTGGAGATAAGAGTAAAGAGATAATTACAGTTAAATGAGGTTATTAGGGTAGACCCTAATATAATATTAGCATGACTGGTGTTCTTATAAGAGGAAATTGGGACACACACACACAGAGGAAAGATCATGTGAAGACACAGGGAAAAGATGGCTATCTGCAAGCCAGGGAGAAAGGCCTAGAAGAAATGAATCTTCTCAACACCTTGATCTCAGACTTCCAGCCTCCAGAACTGTGAGAAAATACATTTCTGTTGTTTCAGTCACCCAGTGTGTGGTACTTTGTCATGGCAGCCCTAGCAAACTAACACACAACCCAGTGTCCATTGAGAGATGAATGGATAAACAAAACATGGTATATGCATACAATGGAACACTATTCAGCCTTGTAAAGGAAATTCGGATCCCTGCTTTACATGGATGAACCGTAAAGACATTACGCTAAGTGAAATAAGCCAGTTGCAAAAGAACAAATATTTCATAATTCTACCTATATGGGGTACTTAGATAGTCAAATGCATGGAAACAGAAAGTAGAACAGTGGTTGCCAACGGCTGGGGCAAAGGGAGAAATGGGGAGTTATCGTATGATGGGTATGGAGTTTCAGTTTGGGATGATGAAAAAGTTCTGGTAAAGGATGGTGGTGATAGTTTCACAACAATGTCAATGTACTTATTGGCACTGAACTGTACGCTTAAAAAAAACAATGGTAAATTTTGTGTGTATTTTACCACAATTTTAAAAAATTTTTTAAATAAAAAAATTAGAATTCATAATAACAAAATAAAGTAAAAGCCATTTTAGTACAATTTGGAAAATAGAAACCACTCTAGATATTTTAAACAAATGTAAATAATACTAGGAATTGGTTATGAAGGTGTTACGAGGAGCAAAAGAAAGTCTCCAAAAGATTAGCAATTGCAGGAGGTCACTACTAACCCTGGGACTGAAGAAATAAGAGGGAAAATTGCGTCACCCAGAGCCCAGGAACATTGAGCCTCTGAGGTTGCCATACCCAGGATCCGCACCTGTTGGTCACAGCACCTGACCCCACTATTCCCAGAGGCACTACCAGAAACCAGATAGAAAATGGCTGCTTCTTTCCTCACCTTCCAGTCCCTGGCCAGTACCTCTTGTTGGAAAAGCCTAACAGAAGCAAGCGAAAGGGGATTCTGGGAAATGTAGTTTGCAGGCTTCCAGCCTAGGGCGTATATTAATAGAAGGACAAGCTAATTGGTGACAGACATCATCCAACTCACAGGCCTTTAAATAAGTGTTGAGAAGAAAGGGAGCAACAATGTGGGGGTTGGGGAGGAATGAAGTTTTGAAACTCACGGGGTTACTATAAACATTTACTGCCTTTTATCACCCCTACCTCCAGTCTTTTGTTGAAATGCCCATTGCTAATCCATGGGATTGTCGTGGGGCTGTCAATCAGGGAGGATATTCCCTCCTACTCCACAGGGAGGACAAGTCACTCTCTAGCTCCTACCCCCTAGAACCGTGATTGGGTCAGGGACAGGCACGTGATCCAAGCAGGACTATTCACAGCCGTGGTCGGGATATGCTGGGGATGAAAAGGATCCCTCAGTTTAAGAGATCGTGGCCTGTAAAGATGAAGCTGCTAGAATTATCTTCCTGTTCTGGAGAGCACCTTCTTAGGGATATAATGTCAGGTTTTTTTAGCCACTGTGTCTACTACTGGTTAGTGTTGGACCTAGGATGAGTTAAAAACCCTAAAACAACATATTCTGCTTCTCTCTAAAATTTTATTTTTAGGCCGGGCGAGGTGGCTCACGCCTGTAATCCTAACACTCTGGGAGGCCGGGGCTGGTGGATTGTCTGAGCTCCGGAGTTGAAGACCAGCTTGAGCAAGAGCGAGACCCGTCTCTACCAAAAATAGAAAAAATTAGCCGGCACGGTGGCGTGTGCCTGTAGTCCCGGCTACTCGGGAGGCTGAGGCAGGAGGATCGCTTGAACCCTGGAGTCTGAGGTTGCTGTGAGCTAGGCTGGCGCCACGGCACTCTCGCCCAGGCAACAGAGTGAGATTCTGGCTCAAAAAAAAAAAAAATTATTTTTAAAGCTTTCTCATAGGAAATGCTGTTGATCCAGCTCTCCTCACCCTAAGCCTATGGGGTGGAATTTGTGTGGTTTTGTTGTTGTTGTTGTTTTTACACCCTAAATGCAGATTCAGCTAGTTGGGTGATTTCCTTATATAACATTCTAGAGTTTCACTCAAGAGCTTCCCTCACAGTATGGGTCCTTGCACTGTGGTCCTGTAATTATGTGCTTTGGGAATGTCTGTAAATAATTATCTTGGATGGGGTCCAACCAACTTTCTACTGAGTCCTGTTGTGTACAAAAAGCTGTCTCTGACCTGCCAGTATCTTTGTTTGCTTAGTGATAACAGGGGTCACCAAAGCCAGAAAAAAACCTAGAAACCACAGCCTCTAACCCTAGAGGTTAAATGAAAATGAGAATACCTTGTATACAACCAAATGCTTTCGGAGTTATTGATATGGTATTTATTTATATAACTGGAACTCTTTCTATTGCAGGTAACAAAAACCCAGATCAAACCAGTTTGAGCACAAAGGGGAATTTGCTGTCTTCTGTAAATGAATATATTAGGGAAATCCTCAGGCATAATTGGATCCAGGTGGGCAACTGCCCTTAGCAGGAATGTCTCTCTCTCTCCATCTCATAGAAGGCCCTGTCCTCTTTTTTCTTGAGGTCAGCATGTCACAATACTGTTCAAGTATCTCAGGCAAACACAGCCCCTGTACGTGGTCAGAGCATGCCTAGAGAGTGGTGTGCCATTCAGGAAGTCATTCTTTAAGCAAGAGATGAACAAAGGCAGGGAACATAGGTGGTGGCCTATCAAAGATGGGGCCGTGGGAGCCTTCTGCCCCAGCAGGAAGGAGAATAGCATCACTGACATTGTTTATAATCACTTGCCCTGATGGTAATAAAAAGCAGACTGACTTTTAGTTTTATTGTTTTTTAAAGTTATCTGCAGATAAGGCTCCCTTAATTTCTGCACCCAGCCCAACAACTCCAGCCGTTCTGCTTTGCTTACATCCCTACATCTGGGAGTCCCCCCTCCCTTAGTACACTTCCGGAAAGAGTTTACCACCGACCACCTCCTGGCTAGTGGCTTCCCAATCCCTCTTTCCCCCTTAGTGGGATCATCCAGCTGCCTGAGGAAACATTTGCCCTTAAACGTCCCACGGTGTCTGATACTGAACTCCACCTCAGCTTCTCCACCTGTGATTTGGATCTCAGAAGATGCATCTATATAACAAGCAGTTAAGAGACCTATCAGGAATGCATAGACACGTCCTAATCTTGAAGGCCAATCAGCTAGGGCTCCCTCAAACTGCCCCTGGGGGCCTCTCAGAGACAAGGCTCTGTGCTGCACACCCCAGGGGTGCTGACCAAATGTGACTGGACATTGATGTCAAGTTATTATATTTATTCACAAATCTTCTTCATAAGTGTCCAAGACACAGAGAGCCTAAGCTTTCCCCAGCCACCTCTCTGATAAGAAAGGAACGAAGCGAAAGTCTTGTTCCTGGCTTCCCAGCCTTTGTTCCCACCTGGGCTCCTGCTTTCCTGCCAGTATGTGACGCCCAGTCCTGCAGGAGTAGTTAAAGAATGCATCAGAGTTCTACGAGTGGCCTCATGGTACAGCTGGGAGCACCTGAGGCCCATTTGGGGCAGTTGAGGCAGGGTTTGGGGTAGGGAGCAGCACAGAGTTCGGTCCCATCTGAAATCTATCTCCATCCTGACCCCTTGATACCAGAATTTCTGCAGAATTATTCGAATTCCTTTCCACAATATACCAGCCTCCAACCCCGAACTCTGATAAGGCGAGTCCATGCATGACATTAATTAAAATATTTGCCTAATGTCCAGCAGTTTCTTTCACATTTACACACTCACCCATTCTCTCCAAACACACACTGGAGGTTGGAAATTATTTTCCCCACTTTAGAAAAGAGGAAAATAAAACACAAGGAAATTAATAAGACTTGGCTAAGATCCCACAGCTGGTGACTGGGGAAGCCAGGACTCAAACCTGGATCTGTGTGCTCCACGATCTCGTGCCATCCTCATTGGCAAGGAGAGCTGTCACCACCCTGCACAGGGCTGGCTATTCTACTCACAAATGCCTCCACAATGGCCTTGGAGAGACAACCCTTTACAAAACAGAGTTGAGTTGTTATACATTGTCTGGTATGAATGCATTATCAGACTGTCTCCTGAGATTATAGCACCAAGGATGTGGGCATCTTGCTGGAAGAAAAGGAAGGCCCAGGCAGCCAAGCCCTCTACAGGGAGGGCCCTGATGGGGTTTCCTAGAGCAGTAGAAGGTACAAGGACCAGTGAGAGGACTGTATGTTTGCCTTCTGGCTACGTCTAGAATCTCTACCACAAAGAGCAGAATTCAAGTGCTGGCATGACTCCCCAGCTCCCTCTGTCTGCATTTACCCACCTGCAATTTCAAGGCCAACTTTGCTCAGCAGAGAAACAAACATGAGAACAGGTTTGAGATCATGTATGAGGTTCTCACTCGTGTGTTCTTCCTAAAGCTGCTGACCTGATTCTGTCATGATCTTAAGAGAAATGTCATCTCTAACCACGTTTTTGCCATTCATACATTCATTCAAACAACATTCCCTGAGCACTCCAAACTGGCTTCACGGTCTATACCCACCAGGCCATCACTGACTTTCCCGCTTCCACTCCATTTCCCTAGTGAATGGCCAGCCCTAGTCTCTTCTTAAAACACCAACAAACTCCCAGGTCAACTTGATCTTCCATTACAGATCTTAACCTAGGACCCATCGACTCTTCAAGCAATCAATGGAACCCTTGTGTGTTTTTATTTATGACTGAATTTTTCTGGTAAAAACTGCCTTCCTTGGCTTCATCAATTACCCACAAAATGACCTACTGCTCAGGTCATTACCAGAGCTGTGCTGCAATGTTATTCTTCCACAGGAGCTTCCAATAATACACAATGTGCTACAGCATGGAAATCCTTCAAGTTTGCAATGGCAGGGACTATAAAAGGAATGGGTGTACAAATGAGCCAACCCTGTAGTTTCACTTTATAATAATTTCATTTTTTAAATGAGGACTAATTTTATTTACATTTGGTAACAAGAAGCTAGAGCTGTCAATGAAGACATTTATACATGTTACAAAATCCCTAAAATAGCACTTGTAGCCAGCCACTAGATTCCATAAAGCTGATGCCTTAATGGAATCATTCTTCCCTTATTGCAAAAATAGTCTCCACATTGATAAACATGTTTTCAACTATGGCAAAGAAATGTAGGTTTGGGGTTTTGTTTGTTTTTTAAATAGTAACACTGCTGTCTTGCAGGAAGAACTGTTTACCTTATATTTTCAGATTAATATTAGATTGGTATATTTTAAGCAGAATTTTTAAAAGTGAGAGCCTGTTTTCGTCTGCAAAAGTAAGATTAATTCACACTGTTTTAAAGAAATGAATTCAATCTGCTGTGATAGCTTTCTTGCTATTTGCTAGCTGCACTGAGGGTTTTGGCAGTTAATTTAGAATTCCAATAAAATCACAGCAAGTAATAGAACATTTAACACTTTATATGCAGAGAAATTTGTGATATTATCTGTACTTTACTACTTTGCCCCTTTCCTTCCCCTTTTCTTTCTTCCCTGAGCTCAGAACAAGGGATCTATTTACAGCCAGCTTCCCAAGAATGCTTGGTGTGCTGAACAACCGTCAAGCAATTATTGAGTGACTACTGGATACTCTGGCTTGTAATGGGCTTGATTAGAGGCACTTCAGGAAAAGACAGATTTATCTCCAAGGAATTGAAAACCTAATTGTGAAGACAGGAGTAGCACGCATGGAATAAATAGAAAGCAATGTAAAATTATAGGTAATTAAGTACTAAATGATGAAGTGTTGGCTCAAAGTGCTATTCAAGTTTAGGGAACAGAGGTAGTTTGATTTTGGGGATAGGCATTTCAAGTAGAGGTAAAATTTAAGTTGGATCTTGAAAGAAGATGGTATTGATAATACTTTAAAAAGTACCATTAGTAGAAAAAAATGAAGTAAATAAAGTATCCATTTTTACAGCTACTATGTGCCAGCAAGTGCTGTTTGCATGAATTATCTCATTTAATCTTCAGAACAGCCCA
This sequence comes from Cheirogaleus medius, assembly GCA_008086735.1. NCBI lineage: Eukaryota > Metazoa > Chordata > Mammalia > Primates > Cheirogaleidae > Cheirogaleus > Cheirogaleus medius. Next base: position 2,138,848 of record VBSM01000272.1, read on the forward strand.
TTTCACAGATGGAAAAACAAGCTCAGAGAGATTAAGGACCTTGGCCAATGATGGAATCAGGTTTGTCTGCAACATAAGCACATCATGTTCTTTCCAGTGTCTCCCCAAGATGTGGACAACAGCACTCTTTCTCTTTTCTTGATGAAAATTGTCTTTTAATATTTTGAAATTGTAAAACTAAAGCAACAAAATTCAAGAAGAGCCATCCCCTGGCTGCACCTAGACTTTCAAAAGGTAGCTGAGTTAGGGAAGATCTGGTCATTCTTTGGTTTAGAGTGTGTCCTAAATCCCCTAAGGGGTAGAGTGAGAAGTATGGGACTTCCACAAACTAGAAACAAAAGATGTGTGGCCAAAAAGACAGTCCTCACTCTTAAAGTAGGTGAAGGCAAGGAAATATCTACCTTTCTAAGAAACCTGACCCAACGCTAAGGAACTCCAGGTAAAGAAAAACGGTCCCAATGAAGCCACACACATGCCTGGGAAACCATGTCTACACACTGTTACACTGAGGATCACAGGTGATACAATCCAGTTTAACCATGGGCTATGTGGTGCCCAACTTCCAAGATGGCCCCAGTGATGCCCACCTCCTGGATGACACTTTTGTGTAATCCCCTCCCCCACTGCACCAAGGTTGGTCTGTGTGATCAACAGCATGTAACGGAAGTGATGGGATGTCACTTCTGATGTGATATTGGATTATAAAAGACATAGCTTCTCTCTCTCTCTCTCTTCCCCACCCACCCCTTATCTCTCACGGTGGCAGAAGTCAACTACCATGTTATGAGCAACCCTATGGAGAGGCCACATGGTAAGAAACTGAAGCTTGCCAACGACCACATATGGGAGTTTGGAAGGAGGTTCTCCAATCTGAGTTGAACCTTAAGACCACTGACCCAGGCAACATCTTGACTGCAACCTCCTGATCTCTCTGATCCTGAGCCACAACCACCCAACTAAGTGTTCCTGGATTCCTGACCTTGGAAATTGCAGGAGATAAGAAATGTTTGAATATTCAGCTGCTAAATTTTTATTAGATCTTATTGAGCTAATACAGAGTAGGATCGGCCTTAACAAACAGACAGGAGAGCTGCTCTTGGGAAATATTGCTCAATGGGAAAAAATAAGCACTGTGATTCTCCTGCCTCCAGGTCCCAAAGCTCGCTCCCCTGTTTCATGCTTCCACACAGGCTGTTCATTCTGCCTGGGGCATCTTTTTCTCCCCATCTACCCATCTGCCTTTCAGGCCTGGGCTTAGACCTCACCCCCTGCAGTAATCTCCCCTGATCTCCTCAGCTGGGTGGTTCTGCTGCCTTCTAAATCCCACTGCCCTCCCCACGCCGGGCTGCCTTTCCTCACAGCCACAGTTTGTTAGGCCTATTTACTTGTCTGTCCACTCCACAAAACTGAGCAACTTGAGGGCAGGGCTGATCCCAGCATCTAGCCAAGTACTTGGCAGGTAATACACACCCAGAAAGACGTGGACAGACTTCCAGGCGCTCAGGCCTGTACAAAGCTCTTAAAGAAGAAATGCAACTGCCAAGCAAATGATGACTGCTTGAAAAGTAAGAAGAAAATCTTGAGGACACACAAAAAAGGGACTTCCCCACAGAAAAGCCAGGGGCCAGCACAGGGATCAAGGCAAATGGGCCACCTGCCTTGGGGCAAAAACACAATTCAGAGTAGGCAGAGAAGAGTGACTAGGAGCCCATGGCCAGCCCAAGACCAGGAAGCCAGCCCTGCACAGAACGCAGCATTCACCCAGGCCAGGAAGTTATGCGAACCCAATCAACCTTGACCTAGAAGCCAGACTATATTTAGGATCCAGACAGAGTTGTCATGAGGGAAAGGGGCCCGGGGCCAGGTGTGGTCAGAGAGTCTAATCTGGGACTAGGCTTTGGTTAATCAGAAACTAGGTTTCTAGAAGACACACAGGTGTGAGGCATTGGAGGAGGGGCTCAGCACACAGGAAGAGTTTTCCACTTGTTTCCTTTTTAAGATTGCATTTGGGAAAACAGTTCAAACTCAGAGGAAAGGGATTTTTCATATATCTTGATCAAGACACAGGGAGAGGGAAGGAGGGAATCAAGTTAGATTCCATTGCCTCCCTATTTCATCTTGATCTGCACAAACACCCTAAACTTGTTAGGTAGATAGCAAGGGATTCTGGGTCTCCTAGGGATGAAAGTAGGGGGCACCCATCCTGGTGCCACCTCACCTTAATCCTTCCCCAAGCGACTGCCATATCTGGGGTTGTAGGGAACACCCTTCGAATCTACCAATCAGAACTTAGCATGCCAACTGCAAAGGAATGCAGAGGACTCTCTAGCCCATGGGCCAAGCAGCATAGGTACACTAGAGTCCAGAAAGTGACCTAGAACAACCCACATGCATAGTAAGTAAGACTCAGGTCATGCAACTCCCAACTGTCTAATCAAAGTGGTTGCATGGTGACCTCTGAGCCACAGGATGGTCCCAATCCGGACACAATAAAACAAAACCAATATCATAACCAAGCCCTTCTTTTTGCTCTCCCTTTGCTGCAGCAATGGGTCCAGTCATCCTCTGTGGCATATGCATCTCTCTCTGTAAACCTGTATCTTGCTCTTGCTCTGTAATCCTATTTTTCTCTCCTCAATACACCTCATTTTTAAGCTTGCATCTGGTCATTCTTCAGCCATGAGCACACCAAGAATCAACATTTCAGACCCTGAAATCCAACAAACCCAGGCATGTGAGGTCATTGTCACCCGTGGCTGGGGCAGCAGCAGCACAGCGATAGTCTGAAATTAAAGTTCAATGGTGAGTTTAAGGTATTTGCATCTCTCAGTCCAGGGTACGGCACTTCTGAAATGGCATATGCCCTGTCATTACCAATCATTTCCAACAGCAAGCCAAGTCCTCCATGATTATTCCAGCCCAACTCCAATCACCAGTCCTTGGAATTTGTGTGCCCTATATCCCTCGCTAGGCTGGGGATCCAAGTGCTCTTTGTTTATTTCTTACAGATGAGATAATCCAGTTATCTAGACATGATTTATTGAATAATTCATCTTTCCCCCACTGATTTGAAATGCCACTTTTACATTAAATTCTCGTATGTATTTGAATCTAAAACACAATGTGGCGGCGGACAGTGGCTCATGACTATAATCACTTTGGAAGGCCAAGGTGGGAGGATCACTTGAACCCAGGAGTCTGAAGTTGCAGAGAGCTATGATCATGCCACTGAACTCCAGCCCAGGTGGCAGAGGGAGAGCCTGTCCTCCCCCAACCCCCACAAAAAGGCAATGCCTGTGTACCTAACACTTCTTCCAATATGACAAGTACCCGAGTTATTTTCATGCATGTGTTCACCATATCCTGGAGTTTACTGAAACCCACTGTTGTGTAACTATGTTGGGCTGGAATTTTCTCAAGGACATATTGGGGATCCCCGAGAACAGAGACTATTAGCCTGGGAACTCCTTGAACTTGTCTAGTCTCTCAAACTGGCCATTCCCTAAGGAGAGGGATCCAACTCATCTACAAGAAGGCCTCCTTACAAAGAGATATTTCTTCCCCCATTAGGAAAAGGGCCCTTTGGCTTCTGTGAAGATGGGAATGCCCTGGGGCAGAAGCTATGTACCATCTCCACAAATCACTGGATACCTGCCTGGAATATTGGCCACTCCCTCCTCCTCACTGATTATCTCTGCATTCCTTCAAACTGTGTTCCTGGCCCTGAGGCCTCCTGAAGAAAGAGTGGCAATGTGTGCTATGGACCAAGTAAAAATAGTGACCACCTCTGTTTGGTGTACAGAACTGACATTCTTCCCAATGGCCAGCAGAAAACCACCTGGGGGTAGAGGGTGGCTTCCCTCCAAAGCCAGGCATCTCAGAAAGTCAGGTTCGTTTCCGCCTTGGCTGGCTCAGTGGTCTGGGCAGGAAGAGGAGGTCTTCACCTTGACCTGTGTGTGTCCCATGCCCCACCTTTACCATGGCTGACTTGGTCTTCCTCGCATGGCCATGGCTGCCCACCCACCTGGGGCTCCTCCTTCCCTTTCTTCCCCTTTGAATGTTTGTTTTCCTAAAAATAAGTATGCAGCTTTTCACAGGAGGTCAGAAGGATAGGGTTGAGCAGAGTCCTCTGGGTGAAGTGATCATCTATGGTGGGACAGAGAAGGGGATATTGTGGCAAAACCCAGCTCAGAAGCCAGAATTGAGGGGTGCCACTACTTACAAGAATGCCATTAGTCAAAGTGACTCACTGCTGCCCAGTCTTTGTGTTAGCAAGAATTCAGCAACTCTACCTTATTAAGGCCACAGCCTCAGGTTTCCATTGCTGGGCTCACTCTGCTGGTAGATCTGAGACAGAGGCTCAGAGAAAGACGACGACGGCCAGCAGCCCTCCTGAGCCCCACAGTGAGATTGGGGAGTGGGATGGCATCAAGGACAGGGGACGGAGCAGAGCACTGAGGAGTTCAGGCAGGAGCTGAGAGCTTGGAAGGTGCATTTCCAGCTCTGAGGCTCACTGGTGCTTTCACCAGGGCCTTTGTTTCTTCATCTCTGCTGTGATGATGTTTCTTCATCTCTACTTCATCTCTCACGTGATTTTTGTGAGGATGAAATGAAACTGCATACAAAGCAAGTATCTGGTACATAAGGGACTCAATGAATGGCACTGATTATCCTAATCAAATCGTCCAGGACTCATTATGGTGGCCTTGCTCTAGCCATAGAAAGTGTTTGTAGATTAGCCCCTCCTACTACGATGATGAATTTTGGTTGAAAACTTTTTTTTGGTAAAAGCTACCATATACTTTCTTCCTCCTCCCTGTTGATTTACTCTCCCCCTCACCTCTGGCCCTCCCATCATCTAGCAGGAAATACGTATTCCTCTGTGAGTACTCTGTCTGTCCAAGCCACCACCCGCAATAGCCCCCATCAGATTTCCTGTTTCCTCTCTGGCCCTCCTTCTATCCAGTTTCCACACATTTCCAGAGTGATCTTTTGGAATTGAAAACTGGGCCCTCACACTACCCTGCTTAAAACCCTCCAGTGGGTTTCCATCTTGCTTAAAATAAAGTGACCATGGCCTACAAGTGTCTCCATGAGCTGGCCCTTGGTCATCTCCCCAGCTCCAGCTCCAGCCAGCCTTTTCTCCGGCTTGCTGTGCTCTGGCTCCACTACTTGCCTTTCTTCCTTAAACCCACTGAGGACCTTTGCACTTGCTCTTCCTAGAAAAGCACTTCACCCCTGTTATGGGCTGAATTATGTCCTCCCCAAATTCATATATCAAAATACCTCAGGATATGACGGTATTTGGAGAGAGGGCCTTTAAAGAGATTGTTAAGGTAAAAATGAGGTCATTAGGATGGACCCTAATCCAATATGACTGATATCCTCATAAGAAGATGAGATTAGGAAAGTCACACCCCTACTGAGGGACAGCCATGTGAGGTCACAGTGAGAAGCCAGACATCTGCAAGCCAAGGAGACAGGCCTTGGAAGAAACCAAACCTGCCAACACCTTGATCTTGGACTTCCAGTCTCCAGAACTGTGAGCAAATTTCTGTTGTTTAAACCACCTGATGTGTGGTACTTGGTTATGGCAGCCCTGGCAAACTGTCACAACCCCCATGTTCACACGGCTGCTCCTTCCTACCATTCTCAGTTCCCAACACAAGTGTCATATCTTCAGACAGCATGCGCCTAACCTCTCAACCACTCAGTCTGATCAGTACCCTCCTTTCATTTGTTTTTCTTTACAGTAAAATAGTTTTACAATATACATTTTAAAAATTTTAATGTTTAATTGTTATAGGTATATAAGAGTTGTATATTATAAAATTATTTTATTTGTTGACCCTCATATTATCCATTTCACACTTGAATATAACCTCAGTGACAGCTGTCACCTTGTCTGTCTTATTGTTCTGCTGGAAGAGTGCATGGCATAGGGTAGGCACATGGAAAGTATTTATTCAATGTCCACATTGCCACGTGCCAAAGAGGTTACGAAGGCAAATATGAGAAGGTTTCCAGCCTGGGCAAGCATGATGCCTGCTATGTGCTAGGAATCCTGGCGCTCGGGAGGGCACGAGCCTGAGGTGTGGACAGAGCGGGGTCAGGATAGGTTAGCACAGAGATGTGGAAGCACAACAGAGGGAGGAAAATGTTCCAGAGGCAGTGGCATATCTGAAAGCCCAGAGGAATGAAACAACCATGTGAGTATGCGCAACATCAGCAGTGCAGTGGGCCTAGAGCAGCTGTGCTTGTCGGATGGGTAAGAGCTTAGGCAGGAGGTAGACAGGGACTTCACCACGAAAGGCTTGAGTGAAGGAACTTGAATTTTCTTCTCTCTCTCGCCACCCCCTTCTCTCCCCTATAAGTAGGAAAAATAAATAGTTTCAACATCATAGGTTTGTTCTGAGAGTAGAATGAGATGATATATGTGAAAGCATCCACCAATGTGTCTGATTCCTAGTTGCTAAAACTTAGTTAAATAAAAGTTAGCTTCAAAACTGTCAATAAACGTTTTGTTTCTTGGACCCAAATGGATGGTGCGCTATTTCTCTCCCACACTCACAATTTTGCCAATTTATCACTTCATTTATCTACCTATACACATTTAACAACTTACGCTATTTTGTTTATACAGCCTCTCTTGGCCCCTATAAAAATGAAACTGTATACAGAATTTATAGGAATCAAATCATATGAGCAGTGAATGCAGTCAAGACTGAAACAACCCTATAGTTCAGCTAAAATTAACATTTCTAATTTAATTCCATCATGCTCAGAGAACATAATTTGTATGACTTGATTCTGCTTAAATTTTTTGAAATGTATCAGTAGCTCAGAATATGGTCTATCTGGCAAATGTTCCATGTGACCTGAAAAGAATGTATTACATATTCTGCTACTGGTGGGAGAAGTGTTTTATAAATGTCAGTTAGGACAAGTTGGTTGATGGTATTGTTCAAAATTAGTATATCCTGCTAATTGTCTGCCTATTTATTCTATTTGAGAAAAGTATTGAAATCTCTGACTATAATTGTGGATTTGTCTAATTCTCCTTTGCAGTTCTATCAATTTTTGCTACATGTATTTTGTAGCTCTGTTAATGGGTAAATAAACACTTAGGATTGTTCTATCCTCTTGATGAATTGACTCTTTATCATTATGAAATGACCTTCTCTTTCCCTGGTAACACTCTTTGCTCATAAATCTACTTTGCCTAATAATAATATCACTACTCCTGCTTTCTTTTGACTAGTGTTAGCATGGCATATCTTTTTCCATCTTTTTATTTTAAATATTTGTATCTTGATATTTAAAGTTGGCTTCTTATTGGCAGCGTATAGTTGGATTTTGTTTCTTTGTCCAATTTGAATATCACCTCCTTTTGATTTGGGTGTTTAGGCCATTTACACTTAATATGATTATCAATATAGTTAGGTTAAGTCTATCATCTTGATATTTGTTTTTTATTTGTCCCATCTGTTCTTTGTGGCCTTTTACCTCTTTTCCTGACTTTTATTTAATTGTGTATCTTTTCTGATTCAATTTTACCTGATTTGGCTTATCAACTATAATGTTATTATGTTTGTGGGCACTCTAGGGCTTATAGCATACATCTTTAACTTATCACCCTTTATTTTCTAGCGATACTATACTTCACATAGTATAAGAAAGTTACAAAGTTCATATTTTTCTGTTTCTTTGCATGTCAGGTAATCTTTGACTGGTTGCCTGACATTATAAATTTTACCTTATTGGTTGCGGAATATTTTTTGTATTCTATAATTATTTCTGAGCTTTGCTCTGGGATGCATTAAATTGCACACAGTTTAATTCCTTCACATTTCATTTTCAATATTTATTAGGCAGAATCAGAACAGTGTTTAACCAAGGGCTAATTCTTCCCCACTAGTGAGGTAAGACCCTTCTGAGTATTGTACCTAACGCCTCATGACTGGGGAGATTTTCCATTTTGGCTGATGGGAATGAGCACTATTCCTAACCCTGTGTGAATGCCACATGCTATTTCCTTTAATTCTTTGAGGAGGTTCTTTTCCTCCCTCAGATAGTTTCCTCACATGTCTGCAAAGATCAGTACTCAGCCAAAAACTTAGGGTAAAACTGCAAATATCTGAGGTTCTTAGTACACTGTCCCACAAACCCTAGCTGCCTTGGTCTCCCTGGACTCTCAGCTATGTGTCCTCAATCTAGCATGTCTGACAGGTTATGCCTGGTTTTCATCTTCCTGCATTGTGGACTGGAAACTCTCTCCAAGCAGAAATCTGCAGCAATTGCATGGCTCACCTTGTTTGTTTCCCATCTCTCAGGAACCACTGTCTTTAATTGCTGATTGTCCAGTGTCTTAAAAACCATAGGGGTTATACACTTTGCCTGGTTTCTAATGTTATCGCTGATTCTTGTTACTCCATCTTGTTTGGAAGTGAAAGTCTTACTCAGCCAAAATTATGGAAAAGCTGTGAAAACAATTTTAAGTATTTCGCAGTCAATGAAAGGATGAAAAACAAACTGTTTAGCTGTGGCCTAGAAATTGGATGGTGATGGTTTCACTGACATTCTGGATGAAGATATTAAAGAATTAATTGAAGAACATAGAGAAATATTAGTACAAAAAATACTTAGTAACCCTTCCTTCTGGGAGATTTAAAGGCTTTTCTGAGATAATTCTGACTAGGGGTTATGAGGCTTTCCCTTCAGCACTTATCTTTGACCCTAACCAAAGTACAATGAGACTCTCCAGTCCTGTTCTCCAATTCCCTCCTGTTCACCCAACAATTAAGCAGAATAAGAGGGGAAGGCCTTTAAGAGAGGAGGCTGGAGAATGTGAAAAGCTGCTGAACTGGTTCTCCTAACCCCAAGCTCAAGAAAATTGGGCACCTGTAAAATGAAGCTGTTATCACTCTCTTGCTCACCAGACATTGGTCAGGTGCTGCTTCTCACATCAGTGTGACAAACCGGAAGTGTACCCTCTCGACCAATGGTCTTTGACCCTGGGTGCTGACCCAGTGTTCATGCTGTGCCAGATACTGTAAGGGAGAAAAATATCAAGTCCGCTTTTTGGCTTTGGGGGCTAAGAGACCCACGCTAGCACGTGTGAAATCATCAAAGACAGTCCAAGGGCAAATCCTACATTTTCATTTCCAGACTGCAAGGTTTCACTGGGTACCCAGCACAGCGAATGGAGAAACCCCACCAACATCACGGTGCTTTGCCATAAAATTTCCCAAAACCAGGGATAAACAAAAAGATCCTAAAGGCTTTGGCGAAGATGGAGCAGGGGAAAGGGGGTGTAGGACAGTGGAGTAAGAAAGCTAAATCTGCATCTATAACCAGAAGGGTAATAGATAATGTCTGAAATCAATAAATCAAGGAAAACAGCTCTAACTGCTGTTATTAAGAAATACAGAACTAAAGAAAAAGCAAAAAGTCGAATGTGGTTACCTCTAGGTGCAAAAATGGGAAAACACAGAGAAATAGGGTAGGGGGTCTGATGTTTTATAACTTCTCTAGTACTACATATTTACTTTTTTACAACCAAGTGCATTGCTTGTATTTTTTTAGTGTGGTAAAATATACATAACATAAAATTTAACATTTTAATCATTTTTGAATATATAATTCAGTGATATTAAGTACATTCACATTGTTGTACAACCATTACCAATATCCATCTCCAAAAATTTTCAATCATCCCATACGGAAACTCTATACCCATTAAACAATAGCTCTCCATTTCCTCCTCCTTCAGCCCCTATTCTACTTTTCTTCTCTATAAATTTGACTATTCTAGGTACCTCATATAAGTGGAAGAATATAATATTTGTCCTTTTGTCTGGTTTATTTCACTTAGCATGTTTTAAAGTTTGATCCATGTTGTAACATGTGTCAGAATTTCCTTTTTAAGGCTAATATTCCATTGTATGTATGTACCACATATTGTTTATCTATTCATCTGTTGATGGATGTGTTAATGAGTTGTTTCACCCTTTGGGCTCTTGTGAATAATGTTACTGTGAACACTCATGTGCAAGTCACTGCTTTCAATTCTGTTGGGTGTATACCCCGAAGTGGAATTGCTGGAGCATATGACAACCCTGTTTAATTTTTTGAGGAACTGCACTACAGTTTTTCACAGCAGCTGCTCCATTTTACATTCCCACCAGCAATACGCAAGAGTTTCACATTCTGCCCAATACTTGATATTTTCTGGGTTTTTTGTATGTTTGTTTGTGTATAGCCATCCTAATGGGTGTGTGAAGTAGTATCTCATTGTGGTTTTGATTTCCATTTCCCTAAAGATTAAATATATCAAGCATCTTTTCATCGGCTTATTGCAATTTGCATATCTTCTTTGGATAAATGTGATTCAAGCCCTTTGCCCATTTTTGAATTAGGTTATTTGTTTGCATTCTTTTTCACTAAAAACAAAGAATTAATGTTAAAAGCAAGATCTAAATGCAAACAGATAAGTTGAGTTTCAAAGCAGGGGTCCTTGGTGAGGCTCATAGATGGGTTCTTAAATGGGAAGCAGGGCACTACCATGTATTACCACAAACAGTGTTGAAGACCCAGGCATGTCCAGGCAAAATGAAAAAGTGTGTTACACTTTTGTCTCAATGAAATCTTTGCATTCTTTTGCAAGTCCTCCCCATCCTTCTAATATTCCTCTTCTAGGAAGTAGGAAAAGTCATTTTTTGTTTTGTTTTGTTTGTTCCATGGCTCCTGGGACACTCTCCTGAATTAGGCCCTAAGAGATAATGTTTCCTATAAGGAAAATGTTGATTTGCTCTGAGGAAAATCCATTTTTACAGGAAAAGCTCCTTACCTATTTCCAGTGCTGCCTCTGCATGCTTATCACCAGCATATCTAAGAACCACTAAACATCACTGAATATAAATGTCACACAGTGGTTGATGGAAGTGGCAGCTCAAAAGGGAGATTAAGCCAGCATTAGCGAGCAGCTGCCTCATGACTTTTCATCTGAGCCTCAGATGTAAGCACATTTTGTCTTCTCAGGCATCACATCTTCTGATGCCCTTCCAAAACTTTTTTTTTTCTTTTTTTGGTAGGAACTACATCTTATATTCTCAATCAACCAAAATAACTATTTAAATGGTGTAGAATGGAAGATATGAGTACAGACTCTGGAGCCAGACTACCTAGGTTTCCATTCCATCAACTAGCTACTTGCTAGTTGAGTCACCATGGTAAATCCCCTAACCTCTCAGTATCCCAGTTTCCTCATCTGTAAAATGGTACCCCATTAGGTTGTAGACAGGTTTATTTTATTTTTTTTGAAACATAGTCTTGCTTTGTTGCACAGGCTAGAGTGCAGTCATGTCATTTTAGCTCACTACAACCTCAAACTCCTGGGCTCAAAGGATTCTCCTGCCTCAGCATCCCCAGTAGCTGGAACTACAGGTGCACACCACTGCAGCGGCTAATTTTTTTTTTTTTTAATTTTTTGTAAAGAGGGGATCTCCTTGTATTGCTCAGGCTGGTCTCGAATTCCTGGCCTCAAGCGATCCTCTTACCTTGGCATCCAAAGTACTAGGACACAGGTGTGAACCACCACGCCTGGCCTGGATTAATTTTAAGTACTTGCAAAGGGTTTGCAACAATGCCTGGCTCATAGTAAATGCTGTGTAAATCTGAAGCTCTGAGATTACCACCATCTTGATACAGAGTGCCCAGAAGGACATTCGCTCAGCTGTTAACAGTGGTTTCTTCTGAGGAGCGGGATTTAGGAAGGGAGGCTGGCGGGAGGATTTTAATTTCTACCTCGTGCACCTCTGTATTGTTTGAATTTATTACTTTTTATTAAAAGTAAAAGGAAGAAAAAATGATATAAAATGACATCCGGCTAAGAGAATATAAAACAATCTCTCCCAATCTCCCGGTAAAATAGCTAAGAAGACATGAAGATTAAAAGAAAAAAAAAATCCACCCAAACATTTAAGACTAATGTTGCTAATCCAAGGCTTGAAACTCACAGGAATTTTTGAACCCACAAGACTAACAGAGGCTCAGGAGTGGGGGTGGGAGGAGGATGACATCAGTGGCCCATCTACGCTCTACATCACTGCCCTCCAATAATATTAAGAACTCTTCTTCAGTCCATTAGCAATTAAACTGAAAGGTCAGTGCCAACCGAGAAATCGAGTCCCCTTTACTTCACAATTGGTTTGCTTTGTCTGTTTTGAAACAGGCATCGGTGGCGACCGCCCCGGCGGGGAAGACCCATTTCTTTCCGTATTCAATAAGAAACTACAACTCCCAGGAGACGCCTGGGCAGGAATGGGGGCAGGATGAGGTGAAAGCGTGTCTCGTGCCCAAGCGTGGTCTTGGCGCCACCCACCCTGCCCTAACCTCACTCTCCGGGAAAAGCACCTGGAAGCTTGTCTGTGCCAGCGGCAAGGGCTCAAGAAACCTCGCCCCTGTGCTGGTCCTGAAGGGACCGCTTGAAGACGCACTCTGGTCAACAGGGGCAGGAGGAGGGTTATGCAAGAGCGGGCAGATGCCAGCGCCCCGGGACCCGAGCAAGCCTGCCAGCTAACGCAACCCGGGGATCCCCGCGAGATGGCCGACGTCAGCAGCCACGCCCGTAAGGGCAGTCCCCACACGCACCAGCCACAACGTTCAGGGGCACAGTTTGCTTCCACGGTGGCATTGAATGAGATTTAGAATGGAACGTTCACATCGGGAATTGTCATTGCCCGTGGGAATAACTGTCAGTGCACTCTGGCTGCCTCCTTACCAGTTTCAGAAGCGTCATGAAAGGTAATTACTATGGCGTTCACTATGTCAGAAACATGGAGCATATAAAACAGTCTCTCCCAATCTCCCACTGAAAGAGCTAAGAAGACATGGAGATTAAAAGAAAAAAAAATCCACCCAAACATTTAACACTAATGTTGCTAATCCAAGGCTTGAAACTCACAGGAATTTTTTGAACCCACAAGACCAACAGAGGCTCAGGAGTGGGAAAATAACCTATGGCTATTTTCTTAACAGAAACACACCTAGAATGGTGTAGCCACTTTAAAAAAGTTTGACATTTCTTCAAAAGGTTAAACATAGCGTTCTCATGTGACGGAGCAACTTCACTCCTAGGTATATACTCAACAGAATTGAAAACATAAGATGCCTATGATAAAACTTGTACGGGAATGTTCATAGCAGCATTATTCATGATAACCGGTAAATAGAAATAACCCAAATGGCCATCAATGGAGAATGGGTAAACAAAATGTGAATGTGGATATATCACATTTTGTATCACATTCCATACACTGGAGTATTACTCAGTCATAAAAGGGAATAAAGTACTGATATATGCCATGACATGAATGAACCTTGAAAACATTATGTTTAGTGAAAGAAACCAGACACAGAAGGTCACATATTATATGATTCATTTATATGAAATGACCAGAATCAGCAAAACCAGGGAGTTAGGAGATAGAAGAGGGTAATGGGAGTGATGGTGAACAGGCATTGGGTTGCTTTTTGAGGGAGAAAAAGTGATGGTGAACAGGCATTGGGTTGCTTTTTGAGGGAGAAAAATATTCTGGAATTAGGTAATGGTGATGGCTGCACACCTTGAAATATACTAAAACTCATTAAATTGTACACTTTAAATAGGTGAATTTTATGGTATGTGAATTGTATCTCAATAAAGCTGCTATAAGAGAAAATGAAATATCCACCAAATGTTAATGCCACCTCTTTTGTAAAGTATGGCCAGAGGTACCAATTTTTTTTTTTTTGAGGCACAATCTTGCTCTGCCACCCCAGCTAGAGTGCAATGGCATCATCATAGCTCACAGCAATCTCAAACTCCTAGGCTCAAGAAATCCTCCTGCCTCAGCCTCCCGGAGTTCTAGGATTATAGGCATGAGCCACCTTGCCCAGTCCAGAGGTACCAATTTTTATTTCAACTTTTCTATTTTTGTCACATTTTTCCCTTCTAATGGGCAGTTATTGCTTTACCAACTGAAGCTCTGGAGTCAGACAGACTGTATTCAAATCCAGGCTCCTTCAGGATAAAGTGCGTAGTCTTGGGCAAGTCATTTAATTATTCTAAATCTCAGGCCAGGCATGGTGGCTCACACCTATAATCCCAGCATTTTGGGAGGCTGAGGCGGGAGGATCCCTTGAGGCCAGGAGTTCTAGACCAGCCTGAGCAATATAGTAAGACCTCATCTCTACAAAAAGAAAGAAAAGAAAAGGAAAGGAAAAGGAAAAAGAAAAAGAAAAAAAATGGTTGACTGGTCTCTAAAAAAATAAAAAGAGTGGAGGGGGTGAGGGAGAGAGAAAAAAAGTAATGTTAGAGGCCAGGTGTGGTGACTCATGCCTGTAATCCCAGCAATTTGGAAGACTAAGGCAAGGGGATTGCTTGAGTGCAGGAGTTTGAGACTGCAGTGAGCTATGATTGTGACACTGCACTCTAGCCTGGGTGACAGAGACCCTGTGTCAAAAAAAGAAAAAAAAAAAAAAGAATGTTATGAAGCACTTAGCTCAGAGCCTGGCACATTAGTCAGTACTCAAGAAATATCAGCTGCCGTTTTTGTTATTAAAAATAGGTCCAAAAGTTCATGGAAAATGAGTATTATGAAAAAATATGCATAAATTTCGAAATTTTTTTTGCACCAAAATGAATTTGTACTAACTTGTTATAACATGTCTGAACAGGATCTAGTTTGAGTCACTAAGAAAGATAAGGCATCAGTTTGAAAAGAGCCCCTATCAGAGCAACATGAATTCTGCTAAAATTGAAGCAAAAACAAATGTCAAATTTATGGTGAAGCTTGGGTGGAAGAATGGCAAAACCATTGATGCTTTATGAAAAGTTTATGGGGACAATGTCTCAACCATCATCAGTTTACAAATGCATAATTTGTTTTAAGAAGGGACCAGGTGATGTTTAAGAGGAAGCCCACATAGGCAGACCATCCACATCAATTTGCAAGGAAAAAATTAATTTCGTTCGTGTCCTAGTTGAAGAGGAATGACAATTAACAACATAAGCAGTAGCCAACACCATAGACATCTCAATTGGTTCAGCTTACACGAATCTGACAGAAAAATTAAAGTTAGGCAAACTTTCTACTGGGTAGGTGCCAAAACCATTGTGCCCAGATCAGCTGCTGACAAGAGCAGAGCCGTCAATGGAAATTTTAAACAAGTGAGATCAAGATGCTGAAGCATTTCTTTGAGTAATTGTATAAAATATAATCCTGAAGACAGAGAACAGTCAAAGCAATGGCTACCAAGAGGTAGAAGTAGTCCAGTCAAAGCAAAACAGACTGGTCAAGAGCAAAGGTCATGATAATAGTTTTTGGGATGCTCAAAATATTTTGCTTGTTGACTTTCTGCAGAGCCAAAGAGCAATAACATATGCTTATTATGAGAGTGTTTTGAGAAAGTTAGCTACAGCTTTATCAGAAAAACACCCAGAAAAGCTGCAACAAAGAGTCCTTCATCATGACAATGCTCATTTCTTTCATCAAACAAGAACAATTTTATGAGAGTTTTGATGAAAAAAGCATTAGGCATTCACCTTTCAGTCCTGATTTGGCAATTTCTGACTTCTTTTTGTTTCCTAATCTTAAAAAGTCCATAAAGGGCATCCATTTTTCTTCAGTTAATATTGCAAAAGAGACTGTATTGACATGGTTGAATTCCCAGGACCTTCAGTTCTTTAGGGATGGACTAAATTGCTGGTATCACTTACAAGAGTGTCTTGAACTTGATGGAGCATATGTTTAGAAATGAAGTTTACATTTTTGTCTTTTTTTTT
>VBSM01000272.1:2154790-2167863 GCA_008086735.1 Cheirogaleus medius
AACTCCTGACCTTCAGTGATCCTCCCGCCTCAGCCTCCCAGAGTGCTAGGATTACAGGCGTTGAGCCACCGCACCTGGCCCATTTTTGTCTTTTAATTTAATTTTTACATGAACTTTTTGAAGTCCCTTTGTATAAGGCAATAAAATAACAATAATAATGATAATAATAATTATAGCCAGTACTTACATAGCACTGCTGTAGGTGCTTTACTCATATGGTAACACTTTTGATTCTCACAACTACCTTTTGAGGTGAGTACTCTTTTCCCCTTTGTATAAGTGAGCAATTACCATGGAGTGGATGAACACTTGCCAGCGGGATGCAGTCTGTACATTTTGTACAGGAATTTTTTTTTATTTTTTTTTTTGAGACAAAGTCTCACTTTGTTGCCCAGGCTAGAGTGAGTGCGGTGGCATCAGCCTAGCTCACAGCAACCTCAATCTCCTGGGCTCAAGCAATCCTTCTGCCTCAGCCTCCGAGTAGCTGGGACTACAGGCATGCGCCACCATGCCCTGCTAATTTTTTCTGTATATATTTTTAGTTGGTCAATTAATTTCTTTCTATTTTTTAGTAGAGACGGGGTCTCGCTCAGGCTGGTTTTGAACTCCTGACCTTGAGCGATCCGCCCGCCTCGGCCTCCCAGAGTGCTAGGATTACAGGCATGAGCCACCGCGCCCGGCCTGTACAGGAATTTAAGAGCAAGTAAAGAGCATAAAGAGCTAAAGCAATCAGGGCAGACTTCATGAAGGAAGTGCCCCTGGAAGGAAAGGAAGGTGAGCTCTGGATAATTCTGCATGGGTGGGAAAGGGCAACGAGGGCCTTGCAGGTATTCATATAAAGGAAGTTATGTGAGCAGATAGGTTGAAATATTAAAATTTGCTCAGTCTGGTAGATGAGTGTAAGGATATCTGTTATATTACTTTCTGGACTTTTCTGTACCTTAGAAATAATTACTAATTAATAAAAATTAAAAATATTTAATCACCATTTTCTGGAAAAATAAAACATTTTCTTTCCCTTAATTTTTGATCTTTCCATGTATACATATAAGAAACATTTGCGGATCGGTAGAATGAGTAAATGCCAGTTCGCTTTATCCTTTCTAAAATAAACCTTAGTGTTTTAATTCTATTCACTTTTTTTACTTATTACACTTTGGAGATGTTTTGGCCATATAAATTTACCTCACCCCTTGTCATGATTTCATAATATTGCATAGTAGGAATGTTCTATGATTTATTTCTTCATTCCCCCATTAGCCCAATTTTCTGCAACTACAAGCATTGTTCCTAATACTG
This sequence comes from Cheirogaleus medius, assembly GCA_008086735.1. NCBI lineage: Eukaryota > Metazoa > Chordata > Mammalia > Primates > Cheirogaleidae > Cheirogaleus > Cheirogaleus medius. Next base: position 2,156,090 of record VBSM01000272.1, read on the forward strand.
TGTGTGATTCTGCACGCCAAGTATCCTTGTGCCAGCCCTTTCATGCATTGTTCAAGTGTTATTCTGGGGTAGACACTAGGAAGCAGAATCGCTGGGTCATAAATCCAGTTTTTTCAAAGTAAATTCGCACGTAAACCCGGAACCCCGGCAGGCAGTTTCTCCCCGTTCCCCGGCCAGGCGCGCGCTGCCCTGATCCGCGCGCCCGCGGAGGCCCAGACCGCGCCCGCCGCCGCTGGACAGATTAGGTGCGAGGGCGCAGTGACCTACTACCCTCTGGGCACGCGCTCTGGCCCCGCCTCGCGGCCCTTTTCATTGAAAAACCCCTACGCGATCACGTGAAAGAGCCGTGCAGGCCGCGTGACGTCACCAAGGTCGGACCAATGGAAGCCTCTGTTTATGTCGAGGTTATCAAATATTCACGGCTCTCCCCGCCCACGCCCCGCCGACGCCTCGGCGCTCTCGGCCTCGGGTCTGGGGCGCCGCGGTAGAGCTGGCGGCTGCGCGGCTGGAGCGCCGCGGGGAGGGCTGCGTCGGTTGCTTTCTGCAGCCGCGTCTCCGCCTGCTCCCCTCGCCGTCCCCGGGGCGTTGTGCGTCTCCAGTCCGGGACCCAAGCCGCCGGCCACAGCGGCCGGCCGGATCCGCGTCCCGCCTCAGCGCCCGGAGGACATGCTGGAGAGAGAATGAGCCAGAGAGACACGCTGGTGCATCTGTTTGCCGGGGGGTACGGTCCCGGCTCCGTGCGGTCTGGGGCTGAGGGTGCTGGGGGGCTCCCGTCAGAGACGCGAAGGGGACGCCCGGGGTCCGGGCGGGGAGGGGTGAGCAGCCGCGGGCCCGCAGAGTGAGGGCGTGAGGCCCAGCCCGGGGGCGGTGAGGGGCTCCAGGTCGGGGGAGCAATGGCGTGAGGCCCGGGCCCGGGGTGAGTGGGGGAGGTTCGCGCGAGCAGGGGTGGGGGAACGAAGCCCGGCCGGGGCGCGAGGCTTTGGGCCCGCGGAGCCGGGGTGAGGCGGGGGCCGGATCCGCGCGCCTGAGCAGCGGGCGGGGCCGGGGTCGACGCCAGATCCCGGGGCCCCCGCGGGAGCGGGCCACGCGCCGCATCTGGCGGTGTCCGGGATGCGGGCCGCGGTGAGGAGCCTAGGTCCCAGCCTCGCGTAGCTTGCCTGGCCCGAGGGGGACGCGGCGGGAAGTGTGGAGGCCGAGGACAAAATGGGCGCCGGGGCCTCCTCCGCCGGCGGTCTTTGCCGCGCGGGCTGGGGCCTCGTCACGTCACTCACGCCCCACCTCGGACCTCGCGCGGCTGATTTCCGGGCCCGGCTCAGGGGTGTTTGGGCACCAGTGGGAAGGGCTTTGATTTTGCTCTCGCCCGTAGTTGCTGTAAGTTTCTTCTAGCTCGTGGAAAATTTCCTGCCCGAGATTTTTCAGGTTGTGAGATGTGCAACGCGGCAATGCCTTTGGGGTCAGATTCTTTTCATGAAAACCAGCCCTCTTGCACATCCCGCTGCTTCTGTTGCTTCAAGGAGAAAGTGGGGATGGAGAGAGGTCAAATTCTTTGACGATAGTTACTGTGTGTGTACAAGATTAGGGCTAAGCTTAAAGTCTTCATTCCCTGGCTGCCAGCGTGAGTGCTACAGCTATTTTGCAGAGCTAATTTAGTCTCCTTTTTAGATTTATTCTTTCGAAGTTACTTGGAGTATCATAGCAATATTAAGAGCTACTTCATATTTGTAGGATTATGGAGTTTTTATAGCAAAAATAGCTATATCGAATTATGCTGAGACAGACCAACATGTCCTTAAACCCTACAATTTATTTTTAGATCAACCACTTTAAAAATATTAAATACATACGTAGTTCTTTTCACAGTGTCTTGCTTTGATTTGGGACATATGGACTATGTTGCCAACGATGGCATTACTTAGGTTGGCACACATTCATTCAACAGACAAACATTAAATGCACCAGTTACCAGCCAGCCACTATTGTGGCATAAAAACAGTATTTTGTATTGATCTGTGAGGTTCAGCTTGGGCAAAGTTTGCTTTTCATATTTCTGAAATGTTTACTACCAATAATCAGGCAAATTAAATCATTTTTTAAAAATCCAGTAGCTATATAGTTGCTCTTGAAAAGTCAAGATGTCTTGACCTGCAAATAACTGAATTCCGTCATGTGATTAAATCTATGGTAACAGCTGAAAGGAGCCCACACATCTAGTCTGGCCACTGTTTTAATTTCGGTGAAAAGTGAACAAACCGTTTGGTTTTAATTGCTTCATCTGTAAAATTAGGAGGTTGTACTCTGTGATCTCTAAGGTCCTTCTTTAGCTCCTAACATTTCTATTACTCTATGTTCAGAATTCGTATAACAAGTTTCGTTAAAAGTAGGGCACACATATTTGAAATAACTGTTAGCTTGATTGCACTAACTTCCAAGTTTGAATTAAGATCATCACTTTATTATTAATACATGTAAATTTAGGCTGTTCTGGTTAGCTTTTTCTTTAAGAACAGGAATGGAGGGTTTTTGTAGCATCTAAACATAGGCTAGGAGCTCCCCCCCTAAAAAAGTTTAGAATATTAGATGAGATACTGATGTGTAGGATCTGATACAAGATAGGTGTTCAGCTGTGTAAATTGCCTTCCTTTGTATCTCATCTTGATTTTATTTTTATATGTGGTTGCATAAATAATTTTGCTAAAACATGCCTTACCTTTTTATTTATGTTTTGAGACAAGAGTCTTGCTCTGTTGTCCAAGCTAGAGTGCAGTGGTGTCATCATAGCTCACTGTAACCTCAAATTCCTGGGCTCAAGCAATCCTCCTGCCTCAGCCTCCCTACTAGCTGGGACTGCAGGTCCATGCCACCATGCCTGGCTAATTTTTCTTCTTTTTCTTTTTTGGCAGAGTCTGGGTTTTGTTATGTTGCCCGGGCTGGTTTAGAACTCCTGGTCTCAAGCTATCCTCTTTCCTAGCCCTCCCAAAGTACCGGGATTACAAATGTGAGCCACTGAGCCTTGTTCCAGCAGCCATTTTAAGAATGTTCTTAATAAAATACAAAATTTATTTTTTATCCTGAAACAATTTTGTAAATTGAAAGTTATGAAATTTATTCTTTACTTGAATAATAGCTACATAGGGAAAGAGAGTAATCTCTTCATAGGCTGTTGTGCCTGGGCTACTTCACATACATTTATTGTTTGGATTAAGTGTAGTACATTTTAAAAGAACCAAGAGTAAGGTAAGGAGCCTTTTGGCTGTTTTCCTGATGAATAAAATTGTATATATTAAAGTATATGTCAGAATCTCAGATTTTTAGTAGCCTAGTATCTGTATTGTTAAAGCAGGAACATTTGAAACACACCAGCACTGGACCTTGGTTCTGGGTGATGTATTCACATGCGTAACTCGTGCTTTAAGACACCCTTTGGTCCCATTATGCTTTTTTTTTTTTCTGTTAATAAATACGATTTATTGTGCATGTTTTCACATTACAAGTTGAATTATTTTCTAGCTTTTATTAGTGTTTTTTTATTATGGTAAAAACAAAATTTACCATTTTAAAATGTAGAGTTTAGTGGCATTAAGTACAATCACAACGTTGTATAGTCATCACCACTGTCCACTTTCAGAACTTTACCAAAGGGAAAAATACTTTTAGAAAGGTTAATAATTAGAAGTAAATAGGTTGGACAGGAGAATCAGGCAGTCTGTGGCCTCCCATTATGCTTTTGCCAGAGTTAATATTCAGAGTTTGTAAGGTCATTGGTTAGGTTAATTGAGTTACAGAGGCATATCGTAACAGCCTACAAAACGGATGTAAATATGATTTAATTTTAGCTGTACCTTTAATAACACTGTATGTCTATATAAAGAGATATAAACAATATGAAATGCATTTTTAAATACTTTTATGGAATTGTACATCGTCTAATTATTATGTGAGCTGCGTATATCTACCAGGAAGCAGTTCATTTATTTTTTTCTATTTGAAGAAGAGATTGTTTCAAATGGGAGCTATAAACAGTCAAACTTTACATGGATGAATTTTTTCTTTGTAGCTTCTATGACAGTGAGAGAACTTAATATATGTAGTAATATTGCAGATTATCTAAGATTATTTATTTTTATATCCTGGAATCAATTCATTTGTTCACTTATTAAATCATATATTTACTAATTCAGTAAGAAACTCCCATTTTGTTATAATATTTGTTAAATTTTCACCTACTTCCTTGTAAGATCAGGGCAGAAGTGCAATACTTAAGGATAATTAATGTGGTTTATTTCCACTTTGTCCTTATTTTTTATTAGTACCATATCCTTAATTTTTACATTTCCTTTTCCTCTGGCTTAGCCTTTTTGGGCTGCTATAACAAAATACCATAAACTGGGTGGCTTATAAACATCGAACATTTATTTACCACAGTTCTGGAGGCTGAGAAGTTCAAGATAAGGTACAGGCAGATTCTGTTTGGTGAGGGTCTACTTCCTTGTAGAGGAACGACACTTTCTTGCTGTATCCTCGCTGAGTAGAAGGGGCTAGCTAGCTCTCTGAGTCTCTTTTTATAAGGGCACTAATAATAATGCATTTATTAGTTCTCCGTTCTTGTGACCTAATCATCTCCCATGACCCTGCCTCCTAATACTGTCTCCTTGGGGTAGGGGAGTAGGATATCATGTTAATGAATTTTGGGCAAGACAAACATTCAGATACTTCCCCTTTTTTTCCCTTCTGAAAATGCATTCTATCATTCTCACTAATAGGTGATAAAACCAAGGGATGTTGCTTATCCCTCCTTAAGTTTGGCTAACATTTTTTAAAAATCTGCTCTTTAGTGATTGGTATTTCTTAATTTAACTAATGCCCTAGTTAGTAAATTACAGTGAAGTATTACCTGCAGGCAGAAACATGGCAAGATATTTTAACCTATTTATTTTGCTTTGCTTTAGAAAGCTATACACGGTATTTGTCTGATGAAAGAGGTTTGCCTAAAGTTAACAAAAATGAATTCTGTAGTACCTTTTATATTATACTTAGGACTGCTTCCTTCCTTCCTCTCTTGCCAGTCTACCTGTCTTTCTCCCCGTCCTTCCCCCACTGGCCCCCTCCCCGCAGGGAAGACGCCCCAAGTGCTGGTCAGTCTCAGCCACCGACTGGGGTCTGGCAGCTGGAAACGCGCGCTGTCAGGGCGCCTGTTCCTTTCCTCTCTCTCCTAGAGTCGCCCATGGGGCGCCAGGGCCCCCCAGAGCTCCCCTCAGGGGACCTGCCTGCTGGGCCGCATTCTCTGCTCCGAGGGCTCAGAAGGTGGGCCTCTTCACCCTGCCTCACAGAACGACTCCAGCAGGGCTGTCCCCTTTGCTGCTGGCCTTGACCCGCACCCATCTCACCCCTGTTGCCGCTGCTTGTTGCCAGCAGCTGTCAATAACACTAGGGGCAGAGAGAGGCTCACCATCTTCCCCACACTGCCCCCAATTTGTGAGAGATGAGGGTGGGGGCCAGCGGTTCCTTGCTTGGGTTTCATGCAACTAGTTGTTTATTCTATCTAGCCTCGAAAAAAAAATAAATAAAATATACATCAATATTGTGGACCTCATCAGAAAATATTTTGTCCATTTATAAATTACCTTGCCTGTTAAAAACAAGTTTCCTGGTCCAAACATCCTAAAAAGGTTAACATCTAGGACAAATGTCTAACAGTCACAACCTTGGAGTCCTAGTTTATTCCCATGACCCACCCTTTGCTTAGCAGAATCCTGAGGTGCCTTAGGTTTTTCCCAGGTATGGTTAGGAAAAGTCCTTTAAAGCCAGGGGAGCTGGACCTAGTTGTTCAGTAGCCTGAGGCTATCCAGCTGTTGGGGTTTCATGCCTGTGCACCTGACCTAGGTATTCATGACTCTGGGCATCATGGCTGACATTGATCTGCTTGCTATTCATATTTATAGTGAGCAGTTTCTCTTTGTCCTTTACCTCTCATCTTCCCACCCCCAACTTCTTATTCCTATACTGCTATAACTTGTGTGGGAGAGCACTTTGAGGCTGAGGCACTCAACAGAGGTCTTGCTGTTTCTTGCAAGACCTATTTGCACAGGGTTTTTTGTTTAAGTGATAGGGTCTCTGTTGCCCAGGCTGTAGCATGAATTCCTGGCTTAAGGATCCTCCTACCCCAGCCTCCCAAGTAGCTGAGATTACAGGTGTGAGCTGGGCCCAGCTTGTTTTGATTTTTTAAAAACCAGTGTTTTTACACTGCCTAGCTTATAAAAAAAAAACCACTCCTTTTTTTTTTTTTTTGCCACTCCTTTACCCAAGAGGTCTATAAAGGCCATTAAGTAGTTAGATCCCTGGCAGGCCAGAGTTTTTATTTTGTGCAATAAGTGGAAGCAACACTTTAAAGTTTTCAGTTACACTCAAAATCTTGATTTTATTAGTATCTGCAGTGTAACTGTAGGCAAAAAATTTGTCTGCATTCCATGAATTCTTGAGATGATATGGTTACTTTACTGTACAATTTGACAAACACTGTGAAAATAGAATAGTTTTAAAAAGTTCTTTTCTCAACATGGACGAAGCAGAGCAAAAAGAAAAAAGTTGTATAAAGGCGTTTAGTGATAGCCATAACCATGTTAAACAATTCTTAAATATTCTATAAAAATCAGTGCATAGTTAAATAATTATCTGACTTACTGAGCAACTTTGGCCTTCTCATATTTTTAAGATATATGACATTTGCCTGTAATACTTTTTAAATGAGCATTGATCAAGGTAGTTTCACTAAGAACATACAGTTTATGAAGAACATACAGAACAGTTATTTCTAATGTGGATATACCAAGGGTAGAGTGACATTTAATAGTTTTATTAGATTCATAACCTCGAAACTGTCCTTTCTAAACTCTGAAGAGTTTTGATCAGAGGAATGACTTGATCTGACTTTAAAAGTTTTTATTTTATTTTTTTAGAGACAGTCCTAGTCTGTTTTCCCAGGCTAGAGTGCAGTGGCACAGTCATAGCTTATGGTAACCTCCAACTCTTGGACTCAAATGATTCTCCCACCTTAGCCTCCCCAGTAGCTAGCACTACTGGCGCAAGCCACCAAGCCAGGCTAATTTTTTTGTTGTTAAGAGATAAGATCTTGCTATGTTGCCCAGGCTGGTCTCCAACTTGTGGCCTCAAGTGATCCTCCTGCCTTAGTCTCCCAAGGCACTAAGATTACAGGTGTGAGCCACCATGCCCACCTAAAAGTTTTTAACAGAATCACTCTGACTAGTGTACTGAAGATAGATTGGAGTGGGTGGGGAAAGCATAGAAGCAGGAGAATACTAAATAGGAGGTTACTGCAATAACTTCAGTAGGATATAGTGGTAGCATTCACCAGAGTGGAAATGGTGAGAAGTGATCAAGTTTCTGGATTATTTTGGGGTTGTGGATCAAATACACTTGCACACTATACACATTATTTTTTCATACAATTTCATGGGGTTCATTGGTTCCCAGAAACATCGGCCCACATATTCTCTAGTTTAAAACCTGTGATGTTTTAAAATACATAGTTACAATTTTGATAAAATTAATTTTAAAATAAATTAATGCAAATGGGAAAAAGAAAAAAATGCTGCTGAAAGATAATAGCAACTAGCATTACCCAGCTCTGCTCCTCTGCTTCCTGGTGGAAACAGCCAAAGCTCTTAGCTAGTTCTTTGGGAATTTTCTTTTATATTTCTAAATGTGCTGTTGCTTTTTCTTGATTTTCAGATTAATATGTCACACATCAGCTTTCTGTTCTGGTTAATGAAGATTTAGTTATATTGTAACACTCCCCACTTAGCCCTTCTTTTCATTCTCAATAAATACATAGTTATAATTTTTTGATAAGTCAGTGCTTACCTTGTCATAACAATATAAATACTGTTGTCTGCCGAGCTAACTTTTGTATTCTTTTGACCTTTCCTTTCTTGAATAACTTCATTTTTTGCCACTGGAGTTAATAATTGCCCCGATTTAAAATTTTTTGCTTAGTTATGTGAACACTCACACTTGAATATTAATATTTATTTTCATAGGTCAAATGCATTAGTCTTTTTTCCTGAGGACCTTTGTCCATCTGAACTTGGTGATCCTAGTCCTATCTAGATTGGTTATTTTCTAAGCCTAGCATTTCACTATCATTTTGGGATTCTTTTCTCTGTCGGGTTATTCTTTTCCTGCATTTGATTCTCTCCTTTTCAGTTTACTCTCTAATTTGTGGAACACATTTTGTAGTTAGCTTTGTAAGAAAGGGGTACAACATAGGCAGTTTCTTGAATACTTCTTTGTAAGTGTGTTTTATCTGTTTGATAGTTTGGTTTGGTATAGAATTCTAGGATAAGTAATCTGCAGGTGTTGAGAAGTCTGATGGTATTGTGGTGATTTTTTTCTGTCATACGATCTTTAGTTCTTTCTGGAAGTTGATGAAGTCTGAAAAGATTGCAGTCGTGCATCTTGATGTGCAGTTTTTTTACATCCTTTGTACCTGCTGAACCTGAGCTCAGAGATTCTTGAGTTCATGGTCCTCAGAGAATTAGCTTTCTGCCCAGGAATGTAATTTTACCTATTGTGTATATATGTGTGTGTGTGTGTGTACACAAGGGGTATACACTGAACATCTTGCTTTTGCTATATAACCTATCTGTTAGGCCTTGTTTTCAGTTCTTTGCCTTGCATCAGTCTTGAGTACTTGGTGTGCCCTTAATCATTAGGCCTCCTTGGTATTTTGCAGGGTAAAACTCTTTGTTTCATTATGTCGGTCACCCTTCCTATTTGCCTCATTAGATGAAATCTTGCATCTGCTGATTTCTCTGGCACTCTGTCCTTGTGGCATATTCCTTTACATAGTGAGATTTTTAACATGGAGAGGAGATAAATCTAATGTAGTTAATCCTGTTTTCATAAGTGGAGATTTTAAATGTTTATTGAAGCAGTAGTTTTGTTCTCTACATCAAATCTAGTGATTTCAGTGTACATAATAATTACTTTAAAATAGCAGCATGAGAAATACTGGGGTGTCATTCCTATACCATACATCTATTGCATTTTACGATTCAAAACTGGTTCAGGACAGCCTAAGTGCTTATGTGCATACCCACTTATACCACTCCCTACTTCTGTACAATTAAGATCATCATTATGTATTTTACTTGTTGAAGTGTTTAAAAGTATCATAGTATACCTTTTCTGTGGTCTAACCATAACATATTTGTGATAGCTCTGTTTAAAAATTTTACAATTCCTCTTGTTGGTAATAGACACACATAACTTCAGTAGCTAATATTTATTGAGCACTTTTTATGGGCCACTTTACAAAATACTTTACATATATTATATAGATCATCTTTATAAGCCTGTGAGGCATAGATATTGTTTTTCTCTGTTTTGTTTTGTTTCTTTGTTTTCTTTATATAGTGTGTTTATTCTCTTAGAACCAGGAATGACCGGGTAGGAAATATGGCTTTATGTGCTAACTTTGCTTTTGGTTTGTTTGTTTTAATTATAGAAGTAATTCATGTTCAAGAATACATTTTTTAGGTTTTACGGAACATAAAACCAAAACAAATGGGCATGTTTGTTACAGATTTTGGGCCTGTTTTATGTTCAGTAGATTTACAAAATAAACAGCTGAAAAAGAAATTAGGCAAAGTCAAATTAAGTATGATTTGCTGTAAATAAATCACTAGTATCATGTTAACATGGTAAACCAACCTATGGGATTTTTTTTTTTCTCCTTTATTTTAGAGAAGGTCTCGCTCTGTCACCCATGCTGTGAAGCTCACTGCAACCTCCAACCCCCAGGCTCAAGTGATACTCTTGCCTCAGCCTCCTGAGGGTCTGCAAGCATGTGCTACCACTCCTGGCTAATTTGCTATTGAGTTCTGCCTTGCATATGCTACAGAGTGTACTGTGTGACAACTCATGTCTCTTAACCACTTAGCCCTCAATACTTACCATATGTAAACTTATGACTTTTGTTTAAGATTCTCCTTGTGGCCTTATATAAATTAAGGGTTTTTTTTTGGTTTGGGGGTTTTTTTTGAGACAGTCTTGCTTTGTCGCCCAGGCTGGAGTGCAGTGACATCGTTATAATTCACTGCAACCTCAACCTCCCGGGTTTAAGCAATCCTCCTGCCTCAGCCTCCCCGGTAGCAGGGATTACAGGCACATACCACCACACCCAGCAAATTTTTTTTTTGTATGTTTTATGGAGATGGGATCTTGCTATTTTGCCCAGGCTGGTCTCTAACTCCTTGCCTCAAGCAATCCTCCTGCCTCGGTCTCCCAAAGTGCTGGGATTACAGGAGTGAGCCACCATGCCCAGCCAAAAATAAGGTTTTAAGACTACTTCATGGCTGTTTAAAAATAATATATGTTCGTTGTTTATTGAGTATAGAGTTCTCTCAGACCTAGTTTACTTTGTTTTTTTTTTTCCCCCAATGTGGCTTTGATTTAAATCTATAACCATGCCTTTTATCTAATTATGTTGATATCTGACTGTATATTATGGTTTTGATATTTTCTTTTTGGGAGTTAAAATTTTTTAATTTCCTGTTTAAGGCTATAATAATTTTTTTGAAATATTAAATTTATTATGATTAAATGTTTCAATGATATACACAGATTCAGTTCCAGGTAGATATTAGCAATTCCTACTAGTTTTTACATATTATTTAAGTCAGATTTATCAAGGTATTATTTATGTACAATAAAATCCACAAAAGCTAAATGTATACAGTTCAGTGAGTTTGGCAAATGTATTAAAATCAAGATTACTCAGATCAAGATAATTAAACATTTCCCTTATTTCAAGAATTCCCCCAAGCCACTTAGTCACTTTCTACTCCCTTTTCTACCCTACCCATTGTTAACCACAGATCTCATTTCTGTCATTTGTCTAGTTTTGCCTTTTCCAGAATATCCTAAAATGAAAGCCTTTTTGTACCTGGCTTTTTAAAATTAGCATAATGCTTTTGAGATTCATCCAGGCTGTTGCTTTTTATTGCAGAATAGTATTCCATTGTGTTAAATACACTACAATTTATCTTTCACCAGTTGATGGAGATTTAGGTTGTTTCCAGTTTTTAGCTATTAAAAGTAAAGCTGCTATAAACATTCATGAACAGGTCTTTGTGTGGACCATTCTGTTCATTTTTTGAGTCAGTAACTAGGAATGAGATTACCGGGTGTATGATGGTTGTATGTTTAACTCTAAGAAGCTGTCAAACTTTTCTAAAATGCCTGTACCATTTTCAGTTCCCACAGCAATGTATGAGATTTCCAGTTGCTCTTCATCAGCTCTTGCTATTGTCCATCTTTTTAATTTTAGCCATTACTAGATGTGCAGTGGTATCTCATTATGGATTTACTTTGCATTTTCCTGATGACAGATGATTTTGAAAAGCATTGCTGTGAGTTTATTTGCATCCATATGCCATTGGTAAAATGTCTGTTAAATCTCTTACTGTTATTATTGGATTGTGAGTGTTTCTGAATATAAGCACTTTATCAAGTATATGATTTGCAAATATTTTTCTTAGTCTATGGCTTGTCTTTTTATTTTATTTATTTTTTCATTTTCTTAACAGTTTCTTTCAAAGAGTAGATATTTTTAATTTCAGTGAAGTCCAGTTTCTCAATTTTTTTCTTTAATGATTCATGCTTTTTTGGCTCTTGTTCAGTTAAGAAATCTGTACCTAACATAAAGTCAAAAAGATTTTTGTCCAAATGTTTTTTTGTGGTTTTTTTTTTTTTTT
>VBSM01000272.1:2167963-2191671 GCA_008086735.1 Cheirogaleus medius
GGCAGCCACAGCTTTCCTTCTTCCCCCTGGGGACACACAATACCTAAAGCAGAGAGTCCCGCTGCTCACTTCACTGAGGAGACTTTCCCCTCGAAGCCTCAGCTTGCAGCACTAACAGGATGGCTGGGACCTGACAGGGGGAGCCGACCTTGTTGGTGGGGCTGCCCGCACCTTTCTGGTCACCTCTGGGATAGTAGCTGTCACGATGGGGCAGATGAGAAGGGCTGCTGGTCTTCTTTACTGCTCCGTGAGGAAATGCATGGGTCGTGCAGATATGCTGTGTAGCCACGCCCATCACTAGGTCTTATTTTCGGAGTAGGGCTTATATTGTGCAAATGCTTAGAAATCCTGCTAGGGCTTATATTATGGGTAAGTCTTATTTTCGGGGAAACACGGTAGTTATATGATCCATTTTGAGTTAATTTATTTAATGATTTCTTGTTTTAAATTTTATTTGGAGTGATACTAATGTTGCTATGCCTGCTTTTATCATATATTTGTATATATTTTATCTATGTTTATTTTTAATTCTGGAGGTAGAATTGTTTAGTATATTACTGTGGTGAATTGGTTTTCTTTTTCTTTAGTGCTTATTTTGGAAGTCCATGTTAACTTAATCAGCCTTTCTCTTTCACTGCAGTAAGAGCTCTGAGTGATTTTCTTCTTTGGCTAGAAAGTATTTCTCATGGCTTTACTCTGGGTAGCTATTAAGGCTTTAAGAGAAAATTATTTCCTAATCTTGCATTTAAAAAGCATAATTACTCAGCCTATATCTTACATACTTTTTAAACAGTTTTTAAAATGTTGGTTGTTAAGAGCTTTTATTTTGTTGTTCTGATGATAGGTCCTTTTATTCAAATTGGATTCTTCTAAGTCTACTTATATTGCATAAGTTCTCATGTAACACATACTAATTGTTAGAATCAAATGCCATGTTTTTTGTAGTTAAAATACTTCTGAGTGTTTGGGTATTTAAAATAGAAATATGTATGCTTATTCATCAGTGATTTATTTCTTATTGCTCAGAAGACCATTTCTTGAATTTTGAAAGGATAGGAGTTTGAAAGATAGAATATACCCCAAAGAATGGTCTAGGTTTCAGCAGCACCACAAGTCATACATGAATACTAACTCAACTCTTACAACAGTATTTAAAGCTGACTTAACCAGTAAGTTACCAGGTGTTATCAGTAATAACACCACCTACCAGTCGAAGTCTTCTTTGGCTTTTGTTCTTGCTTGGTAGATTTTAAGCCTTGTTCTTTTCAGCTACTGAAAGTGTTTGTATGCTGTCAAATAAATGAAACTTTAAAATTATTTAGTCTACTAAAATCATTAAAAATTTAAAATTTTAGTATGTTGGCAAAACTCCAAGTACCCACTTGGGTTACAGCTCTGGGCATGTGTACTAACTTACAAATTAAGTAGGTAAGTTTTGTTCTCATTTTCTTTGTAGATGTGGTGGTACAGTGGGAGCTATTCTGACATGTCCACTGGAAGTTGTAAAAACACGACTGCAGTCATCTTCTGTGACGCTTTATATCTCTGAAGTTCATTTGAACACAATGGCTGGAGCCAGTGTCAACCGAGTAGTGTCTCCTGGACCTCTCCATTGCCTAAAGTGAGAGCACAGTATTCATGAATTTGTTTTAGTTTGTTTACTTTAATGATTTCTACATTTGTTTATTTATAGTCTGCCACATTTGAAAGGGCTCTTTCTGTGGTGCCTCTGCATTTGCCAAAAATTGTTTTAAAAGCTCTTTACAAACTTAATGATAGAATTTATTTAAATTATATTCATTAGGAGCAATAATCCCCAATGGGGAAGAACAGTTAGGTGGATAATATAAAATGTAATACTGTTTTCAACTCATGTGTATTTAGAATATTTTTCCACATTTATCCAATGGATTTTTTTCTAAAGCTATTAAGAGTATTTTCTTTTGGATTATTAATTCATTTTACTTTTGAAATGTAATAGTGTTAATGCTCACTCTTTTTGTGTTTTTAATTTTCTGAGTACTCTCACAAGTAAGTATATCCAGTTAGTGGCAGTCTGTGATTTTTATGTAACCTAAATATAACTGAGACTTAAAGTACAGTTAGAGTTTTAAATGCTGTTCGGGATTGATTTGACATTTCCTGATAGTTTGGAAAAGACTTGTTTTTACATCTTATCATACTTCATTATGTTGCAATTGGATTCGAAATTTCAAAACTATTAAAATCAGGTCTTACATGTTTAAACTTATGTCTGTAACTGAGTGCCTGTGTGTGTCTACCTTATCAGCTCACTTGGGATTTAATCTGTTTGAACTTAGTTCAGTAGTATTTATTTTGTAGTAGCAAATAAATCCCGAGTGTTTACCTTCACTACCAAAAGCTTTCATCAGTCTTTTTTCAAACTTGGTTACCTAAATACATGAGTAGATAGAGTAAATTTGTTGACAGTTTTGGATTAAAATGCCCTAGTTATAGATAAATACTTCTATATTATTAAGAATAGGAAAAATTTTTTTTTTTTTTTTTTTTAGAGATGGGGTCTCACTCTTGGTCAGGCTGGTTTCGAACTCCTGACCTTGAGCTATCCACCCGCCTCGGCCTCCCAGAGTGCTAGGATTACAGGCGTGAGCCACCGCGCCCGGCCAAGAATAGGAAAAATGTTTTAACACCTTTCATACCGCATAGAAATCTCTAAGACACGCCAGGGACCGCACGTTTTTGGGCAAACTGCACGTTATTTAAATCATCTTAACTACAGTGAAAAACAAGAAAACTCGTGAGCGGTCCTTAAGGTGTTAACATGATTTTGAGATTTATAACTATGGATTACCTCTTTTAAGCTCTTCATGTATTAATTTATTTAATCCTCACAGTAATCCATTAAGAGGGTATGGTTTTTCCTTATTTACTCCTGATGAAACTAAGGATGAGAGAAGTTATTTCATGGTTTCAAGTTAATTACCAACATTGGGCTCCATAGTTGGGAATTCTGGCTCCTCAGCTCAGCTGAGGACTCAGCTGTCTGTCTTTCAAGAAATCATTCTTAAGCATGTATTAGATGTTTGAGAACCACTTGGTCTAGTCTGTTAACTCTGAATTAAATACCTACTCTTCAATCTCTGTTCCTTCTCACCTCTAAAACTTCATTTAATAACATTCTTAGAAAGCCTTCTGAGATTTGCACACACCTCTGTTCTGTCTCTGCTGGGTGTATATATATCTAGCTTGTATAGTATTTGCTTGTTAATAGGGTCTGTTAAATTGTTTCAATATAATTCTTTTTTCTACAACTGGACAGCAAATTTCTCAATATCAGGGGCTTCACCTTCTCTTTTCTATCTCCTTACTCTGCCTAGTCATAAAGAACTCTTTATGCAGTAAATACTCAATATAGTAAAAATTAACCACCTGTAGGTAGAAATTATAACAGGCCAACCATTCTAGTACCCTAAAAGGTATTAATTAGGTTGTTAGATCTTGTCACAGCATTTCAGGAGAATAAGGATGAGTTAATACTGCAGTACTGAGAGTGTTGTCCAATATCAAGTATAAATAAAAGACCTCAAAACTAGGGAGGAATTACATTTCTAATTGGAAATTGAATTTGCTGGTAAAGATAGTAAAATTGAGGAAATTGAAGATAAGAGTAGCATGATCATGTGAAAATAAATGTAGAAATCTATACCATTATGTCTTCTAATTTTTAAGGAAGGTATCCGAAAAATTATTTTTCAAATTATCACTAGTAAATCTATTATCAGTCTTCAATAATTTATACTATGTCCTGAAAAAGCAGATTTTTATAAGTAAGGAAAACTGACCAGAGAAGCATAACATATTATAATACAAACATGGGATTTAGAGTCTAATTTTGTTATACAAAGTAAATAAAGTTATCAGACTTTGAAGGACATTTCTTTCTAACTTTTTTTTTTTCTTCCAGGGTGATCTTGGAAAAAGAAGGGCCTCGTTCCTTGTTTAGAGGATTAGGCCCCAATTTAGTGGGGGTGGCCCCTTCCAGGTAAAAACCGTTTAAAGAGTTAAATAATTATGACAATCTTTCTTGTTTCAGGGTGTCTGTATTTAAGCATTTATAGATACAGTTAAATTTATAAATGTAGTTTTTAGTGTTTATGGGAAGTTAAAATACTTGATTTTTTTAAAGGATTTCAGATGCTAATCGGAACAAATTTACATAATAAATTAGTACTTGGTGGTAGGTAATGGTGCTGGGTATTTTGAAGACTAGCAATATTTCAGTACTGTTTGAAATTAAAAGTAATAATATGAATGCAAAGGATATGTTCCGTAATGTAAGGAAGAGAATGTATAGTATTTGTATTAAATTACTGATAGTCTTATACTGGGGGGAAAATAAAGAAGCATGGTATATTATTGCTAGAGGTTTAAGGAACACTGTATTTATAGATAAGATTAAATTATAGATTAGATTTAAATTCTATGGACAGACCTGAGATTTTGGGGGTATTATATTCAAAGTTTAAAATGGTGAAGATAGCATTTTATATTGTCTAGACTAGGAGGTATAAAGTTATTAATATTTGCAAGATAAATCTGGAAATAACCTTATAGCTAGTGGCTATGTGTTGGGTCCTCTTGGGAACATGTTTGTACTCTCTTAAGATCTTAGGAGTTAGAAGAATTTTGAAGGGGGAGCATTGAAAATCTACACAGGGCTAAGCCCATAAACTGATATTTTGAGATAGGTGTTTGGTAGTTTTGGGGAATTTAACTAAACCAACTCTTGCATTGTGAAAAATTTTGTCTCTAAGGAAAATAAGCATTATTTGAAATGTTTTTCTTGGGTTCAAAGGTGTTAATACTTAGGATATATCTCAATTTTTTCTGCTTCTTCTGCTTATTTCTGCTTATTCTGATAGCTATCATGTTCTGTGCTCCACCTAAAGTTAGTGCACCTTTCTGACTTTTTGCATGGATATTAAACTTCAAAGAAACAAGATGGAAAAGTAGAACCAAAGAGCTAAGAAGGGTGTCAGGGCTTAGAACAGGGTTGAAGAAAGGGACAAGAAGTTTAAAAGCAGAGAATTTATGCAGCTTTGAAGGGCAGTAAGAGATACCCACAGTACCTACCATAATAAAGGAAGCCTAATGAAGGAAGATGCTGACTAGAAGTCAAGGTAATAAGGATAAAGGACTGTGGTGTAACAGATAGGTATCAGTAACCATTTAAAAGGATGGGCAGATTGCACCACGTGGAGGTACAAAGGATCTCTTAGTGAGATCATTGTGAATCAATTTTTGCATCAAGTCAAAAGGCAAAGAACAAATACAGGAACTAATAACAATGAGAACTAACAGTAAGAAAATCTAGAACTCTAAAACTAAGCCATTTTTTGGCTTAGGGGACAAGCCAAACAGAATGGTTCCAGTCCCTGTTAAACCAAAAAGGCCGGAAAACATTACCTTGTCGTTTTTCTCTGATACCCTTTTATCTTAGATTGTTTACTTCTTCCATGATAGAACTGTACAAAGTTCATATGTAGAGTGAAAATGCATACCCAACTTTCTGTGTCCAAACTGTGTACCAGATCCATATCTTGCTAGTAATTGAGTTTCAACTTCTAATGCACTCTTTACTCTCCTTCAGAAATTATCCAACTTGCATCCACATTGTAATAATTAAACAAAAAAATATATAGCATAAAGTTTGACATTCCATTTTGAACATCACCTCTTATCCCACACATACTTACTCTTCTCATAGATAATAACCACCATTAATAAATGGTTTGGTGCATAGTCTTCTAGTAATATTTTGGGGTTATCATATACATAAAAATGTGTACTTATATTTATTATAATTTACCATACTAAGTATTTAACCTAATTTATCTTGAAGCTTTTCCATGATAATATGTGGGGTGCTTCTTTTTAATTTATCGTATGACTATCCCATCATTAATAAGCATTTTCTTGTTGATAGAAATTTAGATTATTTCCAGATTTTCACTGTTAAAAACAATGATTCTGTGAACATACCAGAACCTTTATTTTTGAGTGCTTAAGGAAGTATATATTTTTAGGATGTTTACCTAAAAGTAGGATTTCTGGATAAAAGGGTGCATGTGCATATTTAAAAACTGAATATTGCTAAGTGACCTTATAAAAAAACATACCATATTTTTAGTCTCAAGTAGTGAATTAGTTGCTCTTTATACACATTCTTACCAATACTGACTGCTGTTCATCTTTTTAGTACTTGCCAAATGGACTAAAAATCATTTTTCACTGTTTTAATTTACATTGATTTAATTTTGGCACAGTCACACCCTCTTTCTTACAGTTTGTCATTTATATGTCTTGTATGAATTGCCTGTCTATATTTCCTCCCCATTTTTGCATTAGGGTATCTTTTCTTATAATTGTCTAAATTTATTCCTCTTCACAATTTGGCATCGTGTATCCTGTGTTTTTCTTTCTCATTGAAAAAACACAAATGGTGAAACTCTCCCTGTTTGTACTTGTTTGTCTACTCCGTCCCTTATTGGACATATAATAAGGATTGTTGGGAAAATAACAAGATATTTCATACAGCAAGCAAATAATTCAATGCCTGGAAAGTTAAATAATGAGGAGGTACTGAGGATGCAAAGTCATAGTCAATAAATTAATGGGAGAAATAACTTAATTTCATTGAATGTTTACAGCTAATTGGAAAACATTGTGGCCTAATGGGCCTGATTTCTTTTGTTGGAATTATTTTGTCTATTTAAGGATACTATGAGCTTACTGTTTGTGTAGTATAGATTAGAATATACTACAGTATCTCAAAATTGTTTAGCATATACTTTGATCAGCTGGATCAGCTCTACCCTCTTCTCCCCACCAAAAAATTACATATTTGTTAAGTGCTTATACCACATTTACTTAACTTAGTTAAGTATACTTACTTTAGGCTTAGTATTGCACAAGCCCTATAGCCTTACTCATTCATGCAGTTTCCGATCATCAAAATCTTATACAAATACTTTTTGTTTCATTTACTCAGATGTTAAGTAGCTGTTAGAGTATTGGATTGGGGTCTGTTAGAGGAGGGATGCTAGGAACTTTACATTTGAGTTTGTCTGTTTTTAATTTTTTTAAGTTTATTTTTTCTTTTTAAGTTCCCAGATGCCATTAAGACAGTTTGTCTTTTCTTTAATGAGTCAATACAAAATGTACTTTGGGGCTGAGTGCAGTAGCTCATTCCTTTAATCCCAGCCCTTTGGGAGCCCAGAACGGGAACGTTGCTTGAGGCCAGGAGTTTGAGACCATCCTGGGCAACACAGCCTGTCTCTACAAAAAATTAGCCAGATGTGGTGGTGCATGCCTGTATTCCCAGCTACTCAGAAGGCTGAGACAGGAGGATTGCTTGAGCCCAGGAGTTCAAGGCTGTAGTGAGCTATGATCACACCACCACACTCCAGCCTGGGTGACAGAGTGAGACCCCCTGTCTAAAAAAATAAAGAATAAATTTTTTTTTTAAAGTACTTCAGGGTATTCAAGGAAATAATTTGTACATTAATATGTTACACGAGAATGTGGCTCTTTGTTTTTAGATGTCTCCATTCTAAAATTATGAAGATCAGTTTACATTTAAATCCTGTGAATTAAACATGTTTCTTGATAAATTTAAATCTTTCTTTTAGAGCAATATACTTTGCTGCTTATTCAAACTGCAAGGAAAAGTTGAATGGTGTATTTGATCCCGATTCCACCCAGGTACACATGATTTCAGCTGCAATGGCAGGTATGAATATATAATACTAAAAAACAAAATCTTTCTGAAATGTAGAGACTTAATATTGAACTATGATAAGTTTATATTGAAAAGTTAAGATAATTAATATGGTTTTCATTGATTAACATCTACAAAGATGATTTTTACATCTATTGATATAAAACAAATTTTATTAGGTATATGTAAAATTTGTTGGCATTTTTGTAATTAGGAGTTTAAGTGATAGGATATAGGTAATATATTAATACTGCCTTGTGTAGTGCTCTGATTTAGTGATCACTTTTAATAGTTTTAAGAATCCAACCATAATTACACTACAAATAAGTTATGGAGCTGTAATTTATTCTTCTCTCCTCAATTTCTGTTAGTGCCTTTTCCCTTTTTGCTGCATGTTTTGGCTTCTATCTGAAATGTGTCGGCAGTTCTTGGTAAAGTATTCATTTTGTCCTGTGCTCAAATGCTGAAATTTCTGTGAGTGTTGTATTATTAATAACTCAGACAGTTACTATAATGTGTATCTTTTAAAAAATGTCTATCATTCCATATAAATCACACTAGAGATAGCACCTGAAATTTAGACACTGGCTATGTGTACATGTTTGCTGTAGAAATGTTTCCAGGAACTCTTCTATCATCATTGATGAGTATATATGATTCTGAATTAAAACCACTTGGCTCAAGTCTCTGCACTGCCCTAAAGATAAACTATGGGAGATTGGTTTGACCAATCTGGTTCTGGAATCATTTGCTGCCATGCATGTTAGACAAAGCCATGAACTTTGGTTCTCAATGAAAAATTCTCTCCAATTTTCCAAGATTTGTAGCTTATTTACCCATATCTCACGTTTTCAAATTATGCTACGACTTTATAAAGCAAACTTTATAGCTGCTTTCATCAGCTATTGATCAATGAAATGAATGTCGATTGTGTGCTTAATAATGAGTGCCTTAAACTGTTAACCACTTTCTGTTTAGAAAAAAATTGTATCAATTTGAACCATATACTTAGCTAAGTTTGAAATACTGATTTCTGAAAGATTGATAGCCATTGCTGTATAATAAATCTATCATTTACAAGTTGCTTTCAAGGTTTTTATATTTAATAATTGTTGACTGACTCATTGAACTTTTAAAATCAGAAAGGACAACCTTAAAGATCAAGATAGTGAAATACTCTGATTTACCAATAAGGAGATCTTGGGCAAGTTATATAATTTATGAACCTCTGTTACCTTATCCATGGAATGAGTAGACTGTTTTACATAGATCTGGATTTTAAAAATTAGTTCTTTCATTTAATATCATAGAGATTATCTAGTTAAAACTAGAATTATTTTTTAATGTATTTTTTATGGATGTTGAATATGAATATATATGATTTCCCCCTTACAAATTTGAGTGATTATAAGGTAAAAGTTGGTGGCCAATGACAGACTTTATAACCACACTATTAGCTACTTTAAGAATATATTTCTGGATTATCAGTGTTTATGTTTTTGGCTTTTATTCCCAGGAAATTATAAAGAAATGCTCATCTTTTTTGAAAAAATTGAAATTGAGAAAGTATATGAGCAGTTTAAGTTGAGGATACTGGTTTTATATTCAGTATCACAAATTTAGGGGTTCAGAATATCTTAATTTCCACTGGATCATCTTATTTCGTTAGAATATTTCATCATTATTATTATATTTATATCACATAGCAAAGAATTTCAGTAGAATTGTCAATGTGTACAAATGTTAACGTAGTTTGTTTTCATCTATATATTAATAGTATTTCCCAACTTGAATTCCTTGCATTTTGGTAAATTGATAGTCGTATACTTGTTCATAAATTATTGCACTTATTGTATAGTTTGAAAATAGTTCTTCCATTTGTTTGCAGTTATATTGTTCTGAGAATTGTGCTTTCAGAGCTTCCTTGCACTATTCATGAGCATTAACATTTAGCTTTGCAGTTTTTATACATAATTATATATGATTGGTGAAACTGAATGGTCTAATGCAGACTCATTAAAGTAGTCTTTTGCCCCCTTCATTCTTGAAATAATCTAGACCAGATTGTTCTGGTTTTTCTTCAGGATCATTTTTATAGGTTTGAATATAAATAACTTGGGGGTTCAAAGTACTTAAGAGATCATCATGTGAAAAATCATTTTTAAGTGACTATTCAAGGAAAAAAATGCTAACCTTGTCACTTTAGTATCAAAAAATGCACAGAATATACCATTAACAATAATGCCTGCAAGATTTTACCACACCAAGTAGCACACACATTAAAGATTTAGTAAATTATTCCAAGTAACCTCTCAATTCAGTTTTATTTTGCATTTCATCCATATGAACTCAAGTGTTTAATTTAGATAACTAAAACTTTATTAACAAGACAGTTAAATAAACTGGGTCTTTTCATTTGTTGTAGTGTTACCAATGAATACCAAAAGTATTTATATACCTCTAAAACTGAGTTATAAATTTTCATGCATTAAAAAATTTTTTCAAGTTGTGAGGATATTTAATCAAATTAAATAATGTTGACTCTGTTTCTGTTTTTCCTGTCTCTTTTCCCCTAAATGACCTTTGTCAGACTGAGTATATCTTAGCTATTGAGGATATCTGTGCCTGTGTGTTTTGTTTAAATGAACTTGAATATCCCTGTGTATATACCTGGGCACAGATGCATACAGAAAAAAAATGTATTAAGTTACTTTATAGTAATTCTCAATTTTTAAAAGTTTTTATCTAGTATGTATACTTTTATATATAACATTACTTTTTATATATAACATTGTATACTTTTATATATAACATTATAAATGTAAAAATGAATTCGAATTTTTATTGGATTACATATTCATACAGTTACTGTTCAATTTTTAAAATACCAATAATGTAATTGTTGAATGTCTTCTATATTCATAGTGGGTTTTAGTGGATACACTGTTTTTCAAGATACATTTTTCTGTTTGACTTAAAGTTCATTATTAAAGGTTAAGTTTTTACTCATTAAATAACATTTCATCTTGCATTTATAAAATATTTTTAAACAATATTTTATTTGTCCATGGCGATTCATTCAGCCAGATTGATGGTTGGACAGATGTTTTGTGTTTGTGTGTAAACATTGTTCCTGTTTTTTGTTTTATAGAAGACAAGAAATTAAATAGAAAATAATCCAAAATATTTCATAAATATGGATGTGCAATATTACTGGCCATAGTGCAAAAGGTGAAAGGTACTATTGTAGCAAAATATACTGTATTTTATAAAATATTATAATAGCTCCAAAATGAAGTTACTTGAATATTCTGTTCGGGTTTTTATTTTTTTTTTAAAGGCTTACTACGTAGGCTTATTTTTAAATAATAGAAAATTGTGTTTTCAACTCTTTGATCACAGTAGATAATAATGGTAGGAAAATATGATAATCCCCTCTAAATATTCCCCCTTTGACAAGGTTAGCATTTTTTCTGTAAGGCAAAATTGGTCTTCTTTTAGGTAAGTATTTGGACTCTGAAACTGTTGCAGATGGCAGGATTTTCAGTACTCGGTGCATTTTAAAAATTATGGCCCATTTTAATATTCCTTTCTTTTCTTTTTTTAACTTAAAATTTTCCAAAAGGTTAGATCTCACAGTAAATATTTCTCACATCCTTCCAATGGGATTCAATTTGTACACGTGTTTCTGATGAGGTCACTGCTTGTTGTTATGATACAGAAAAGCCTGTGTCTATTTTAGGCATTTACTGTACATTTCTCCCGAGAAAAGAGTGAGATCGTGTCATCTCATGCTCCCCATCCGCAGGTCACTTCCTGTAGAAATATGGACTAACTTAAACCTCGTGAGTACTGATCTGAGCATCTCTTGCAGCCTCTAGTATAAGAAACACACCCTGGGATTTTATAATAGCTGTGGAATTAATAGAAGGCGGGAAATGAATTTTTATTTCCTGAATTTGTGTGTGCATTATTTTACAAAAATTTAATTCTGATCCTTTTATAATATTCCTTCTAGAAGGAAGAATGGGGTACTTTTCAGTCATCACATAATAAAAGCCTGGGGTCTTCAGCTTGGCCATAGCAGCCTTAACCTCCAAAGAATTTGATAGCAATATATATACATAGTTATAAATGGTATCAGACCATCCTACAAGTTTTAGATAAAGTAGTACTCTTTGCTTAGCATAACACATTTAAAAGTCTAATACAATGCTTTCCATTCTCTTGTGTGTTGATACATGGCTTTCTACTCTTTGCAAAAATATTGATCTTAATGCCATTATTTTCCAAATAAATGCAGGATAAGAATACAGGGGATCTTAGCTGTTTTAGTTTTAATTACTTTAAAAAATTGTTTTAATACATTTTTCTTAGGAGTTTAGGGGAGTTTTATTCTTACAGAAGTGAATTGGAATGAAAAGTACTGAAAATGCAATACCACAGGTATAACTCACTTAATGAAATAAACATTTTCAGCAAGTTTATCATAAGTAGAATTTTTCTGTTAATCTGGTTTTTAATTGGTTTACATTATCAAATGAAGTCAAATGAAACAAAACTTCTAAAATTTCATTTGAATTTTTTTTTAAACTTTTCTAATAAAAACACTAGCCACATTACTAATAGTATGGCCAATATATTAGCATTTTGCTTTAACTGACTATGGAACTATATTAATTCTTATTAACCTACAAATGGATCTTAGAGAACATGTACTCTAAGATTGTTTTAATGTTTCACTAGGTGTTCAGAATATTAATATAAATTAACATATTATCAAAATTAAAATGTAAAATAAAAAGGCCATTTCTAAATTTTAGGGGACCCCATTCCCAAAATCTTTGTGTGTGTGTGTTTTAGAAGTAGTAGGAAGATATATTTAGCTTTGGCTAACCTCAAATTGCCATATGATATATAGTTCTAAGTTAATGATAAGATTTTTGTTTCCATTTGCTTCATTTCTTGGATTAATCAGTTATATATATTTATATTTAATTAGCTTAATGAATGTCTTCTTAGTTTATTAAAATGTCTTTTGTTAAGAGAAAGTGATAGCATAAAACTCAACGACCTGAGTTTGAAGTGGTAAAAGGCCAATAGCTAAAGACCTGTGGATTATGCCTAGATTAGTTAGGCTAGTGTCTTTATTAACAGCTAGCTCTCATTATTGAAAGAGTTGAACCAGAACAACTATCATAAACATAACTTACTGTTAATAACAATTATATAGGGATAAGATAACATTCTCTCACTTACCTAAATTTTAATGCATCCTGTTACATAGGTTAATTTAGCTTGGAAATGAATTTTAGTTAAGTGAGAAATACCTGTTGTTTGCTTTCTAACATTGTTTATTAATAAGTACAGACAATAGTTTAAAATTAGAATTTATGAGTTTTAAAAAAATTCCTAGCAACATTTATAAATATTTGTTATAATATTTTAAAGTTTTATATATTTATGGGGTTTTTTTCCAGCCTCAAATTGGAGAATTTTGTAACTTGGAAGAATATTATGGGCAAAAACTTGAGTACTAAGTTTATATTTTTAGAAATATAACTTTTGTTAAAGAAAAACTTTAGTGTTCATTTTCTTTTCAAATAAAGTATAATAGTGCTTGCTTCGGCAGCACATATACTAAAATCAAAAAAGTATAATAAATTGAGAATTTTTACCTAAGTTAAGCTGTTTTTTAAAAAAGTTTGATATATAAGGGGCTGGGTATGGTCACTCACACCTGTAATCCCAGCACTTTGGGAGGCCAAGGTGGGAGGATTGCTTGAGGCAAGGACTTTGAGACCAGCCTAGGCAACATAGTGAGACCCTGTCTCTACAAAAAAAAAATTAAAAGTTAGCCAGGCGTGGTGGTGCACAGTAGTCCTAGCTGTTCAGGAGGCTGAGGCAGGCAGGAAGATCCCTTGAGCCCAGGAATTGGAGGTTACAGTGAGCTATGATGATCCCACTGCACTCTAGCCTGGGCAACAGAGCAAGACCCTCTCTCTAAAAAAAAAAAAAAAAGTTTGATATAAGGATTCCAAGTTTTTTTTTAAGTTTTCAAAATTAAATAAAAAGTAAAGAGTTTTTCTTAATTTATGATTTCTACAGGATAATTAATAACCATTGCAAGTAATGCAAGATATATTGTTGATTTATGCTTAGCAGCTTTTCAATAATAAACCCTTAATCTTGCTGCACAGACATTTAGCTAATACAAATATTTAAGTTTGAAAAAATAAGAATCATTAAATTGGGGTTTGACCAGAATATTTATGTCTGGTTGCTTTAAGATATAATTTGGATATCTAGTTTCACTTTTTCACTTAGAAAAATGAGGTTCAAAAGAAGAAAAAAATATTTTGTATCTTTGTTCTCAATTAAGCCAGGCCATATAAGAAAAATATTTAAACTGGTCTAACAGTTTTCATGTTTTTCTTTTCTTTCCTTTTACCAAGAATATATGCATGAAGAGAACCTCTTGTTTAAAAAGATGTTCCTGGCAACGTGTTCAACACTTTAAATATTTATTATTTTAAGTACCTGCTGATGCTTCCAAAATTATTGGTCCCATTCTAGTTTTATACTTATTTATGTAGCACTAAAATTAGTAAAGGATGCCATTTATCTTGCTAAGTAGATTTAATTGGTGCATCCATTTATGTAGCATCTGGCTATTTCTACGGCGTTAAAACAATGGGGTAAAGGGAGTAAAATTTGAGATAGCTAATTGTCTGACATCATAGAAGGGAAAATAACCTTCTAAGACCAAATTCAGCTTTGTAAACAATTCAGTAAAATTATTTTGCATATGTAGAAATACCCATACTATTTTTGAAAACCAAGAAAGTTTTATGATTGGTTCTGCACTGCATATTAATTTAAAAAGCAAATTATTCTTAAGTACGTTATAGCCTTTCTGTTGTATTTTACTCATATCAAGTGTGCTGATTATAATTCACCTTGTTAAAAATAATGTGCTTGACCTGCTAGTGTGTGATAGGAAATATTAAAACAGTTAAGATCCTTAGACATTTCTGCATGTAAGTTTTAATTGGATTTAAAGACCAATTGAATCAATGTAGCTCGATGTAAATAGTTCTATGAATTTTGTGTAACTGATTTTAAATGTAAAAGCAATATATTAAAACCCTGTTTTGTGTAGATGAAGCAATCTTCTTAAGTGCCCATCATCAAGATTGCATTTTGTGTGCTATTTTTCCATACCTAGGAAGATGGCAAGTAAAAGATATGCACTAGCCTAGAAACATACCGTTTCTTAATTTACTACCTGGAATAGATCTTAATTTACTACCTGGAATTTAGTCATCTTAGGTGACCACCCTTCCGCACCAATAGTTAATACATAGTACTTTAGTTTTAAAGTAAACTAGAGCTACCTTCTATCCCTAGTTTCTTTCTTTCATGTCTATAAAAATGAGAGGGAAGTTCTAATTTGTACCTCTTTGAACCTTTGCGTTTTTGTCTGTGTTTAAATAGATAAAAAATAAATCTGCCCTATTAACCCTAACATACCTTATCTCTGTGATACCATTATTTTAAAAGTATTAGTAAGTATATTTATAGAAAGTATTTATGGGGTCAAACAACAGTCTTTTCTGTTATGCAGTCAACTAAAAATCAAAATGTTAGTAATTGCCGACATTTATGTAGAGTCGATTTTGAATATAGTGATTTGTGATGCTAATCAGACCCCAAGTAGCTGTTGTAGAACATGCTTTTTTAGCTCTAGAATACACAAAATTTCTGTTTGTCTGTAGAAATGGGTTTCTATATTCAGCTTAGACAGGGAGCACCCTAGAGGATATTGTGAATAGGTGGGGAAAGCAATTTATA
Organism: Cheirogaleus medius; assembly: GCA_008086735.1. NCBI lineage: Eukaryota > Metazoa > Chordata > Mammalia > Primates > Cheirogaleidae > Cheirogaleus > Cheirogaleus medius. Next base: position 2,183,580 of record VBSM01000272.1, read on the forward strand.
TACTGTTGGATTTTGCTCTTAAAATTATCTTTTAGTTAAGGTCAGAATTTGAGAATTGATGTAGATTACAAGTGAAGACAAATGTTCGTGGTTGTATGGATTTGTAAAATGAAAGAGTAAAGCATATATTAATAGTTTAAATAGTTATATATTTTCTTTAATGTAGATTCATATAATGGTAAAAACCTTAAAGTTAATAGTGTGTTCTTCATTTTTACCAGAGTTCATTTTAAAAATGTTTGTTTAGGTTTTACCGCAATCACGGCAACCAACCCCATTTGGCTTATAAAGACTCGGTTACAGCTTGATGCAAGGTATGTTAATTCCTTAAAATAATATTAGTTAAAGTGGGTTTAACTGATTTATTTTTATAAATTTATATTAGTAAGATTTTAATGTCAGCTATCTAATGCTGTTTTTCTCTACTTACCTTTTGTTGCTGGATTTGTTTTTTTTTTTTACTGTTTTGTTTTGAAACTTGGGTCTGCCATCAGAAGCAAAAGTGATAAGTGAAAACAGTGTATTATGTGTTGTGTTTTTTAAAAAAACAAAAAGGATATTTTGACCCCGCCCAAAAAGTAATACTTCCCTACATAAGTGCTTATAATTGGCCTTCCAATTGTAAGCAGCTAAATAAGCCACATGGTCAACTAGTCTAGACTGAATCAGTCATTGCGCAAAGCTAGTGACCTTATGTACACAGAACTCTGGGCTGGGAAATAACTTTTATATATGCATAAACTTCATCTGTTACCACTGACCACTTTGTAATAGCAAGATTCATTCATTCAGCAAATCTATATTAAGCCATTACTGCTGTGTTCGAGACTCAGAGATATACCAGGAAACAGTGGAGACCAGTTTTCAATGGAATAATCAAGTAATAGCTTTTTTTTGAGCCTATTATAAGCAGAGGAAACAGTGCAGACCCTAGAAGTCCTAAATGTATGGCCTTTGGTGTCTTAGGAACTGAGAGGCCAGAAGCAGTGCAGCTATCTCATTTCCTGTTTGCCTTAGAATGGAGAATGGGGAAAAGTAATATTTTTAAGTATCGAGATGATCCTGTCTGGTGTGTTATAATAATGTTAATAGTTTTGAACTATTTTAGACTTGCAGTCTGGAGTAGGTTCTGTGTATAACATACTTCCACTGTTTTTATTTTGAGGGGGTTGGAAAGTAGTGTTATATCCTATAGCCTATAAGTAAAACTGATCTAACATTAACAGTTAATTTTGCCTGCCTAAATATTTGTTTTCCACATCTGTCATGTTGAACTAGATGCTATTTGGAAACTTGAAAAGAAATGTCTAATTGTTTCATCTGGATTAGCCCTTTTAGTGAAATCTTAAGTGTTGTAGCAAAGCTCAAAGTTTATTTCTTAAAGCCAAATATCTGAAAAGTAATCATAGCCAAGACTTAACCCCAAGGGTTAAAAAGTGTGAGATGCCAGTCTACATTATACTATTATTGTAAACTACCAGAGTTATGTTTCACTGTGTTACAGGGCTGCTCTATAGGGAATCCAAGAAAAGCATGGCTTAGAACTCTTCAATATTCTTTCCTTCCATTTACAGTTGTAACACAAGCTAGCACAATTTTAGGCTTATAGGGGTGGGGAATGGGATAGGGATAGAGTAATAGTGAAAAGTTGACTTGAGGATTCTAAAACACAACATGAGAGATCAAGAATAGGGCTGATATATCTGCATGTCACCCTTCCAGCTGTATATCTCTCTTAACTTTGTGTAAAGAAGGATCTCTAGTGGTAGAAACTAGTTACAGTAGGTTACGTGGATCATTCATCTAAATAGGTATTCGATAGCTAAAGACAATTATCAGTTCATTAAAACTGGCAGAATTTATAGGTTATTAGGTGGATGTTTTGGTTTTATTTTCTGTCAGAAATAGGTTAGATATAATTTGTAAATAGGTAAATTTTCTGTTTCTTTCTCTATAGGTAGCATTTAAACCCATTTCTTAGAAATAAGGTTCTACTGGGGAAATCATAGTGTGAGGTAATAAATACTGTTACAAACTCAGAATTATATACATGTATAACAAATCTTGTACTCCATAAGAGTAGATGCTGCACCCTTAAGTAGCACTAAGGAAATTGTCTTGGGTACAGTACTGAATAAATACTTGCTAACTGCACAGATTTGCATCCACTATTTCCTGGGGATACTAATAGGCCATTGCCTTTAAATAATCAAAGAGAATTTGAGTTATGTTCACCCATCGTTTCTTGGAGAGAGTCTGGGTGGGGTTGAAAGAGAAACCCCTCAGGTGCACAGAAATTTAATCTGTCATATATATTCCTTGCTTTATGATACACTATCATCATTAGCACCCCAGTCATTGTTTTTGTGTTGTTAAATGCAGAGGAAATTCAGCTTACTGAAATTAATAAAATGTGAGGGTTTTTGTTTACTTTGTGTTATTTTTATCTTGAGCTGCAGAGTGTATAATTCCCAAAGGATTTTGTTGCTTATCCCTACTACATGAACCCCAGTGAGAATGCAAAACTGAAGATTGAATGTAGCGCATTTTGTATTCAGTAATATAAACTATTTACATGTTACCCATTCAATATGACAAATTAGGGACAAAAGAATAGGAAATCTAAAATATGAATAGTTTTTTAAATTCCAGTTTTACTTCATGAGTTAAAGAAGACCATTCCTTATCAGAGTGACATATTTTTACTGTATTTGATTTACTTTAATTAAAAACTTTAGTTATACTCCTTTATTTATGTCAGTAAGATCTTTTTGCTTTTCAGGAACCGTGGGGAAAAGCGAATGGGTGCTTTTGAATGTGTTCGCAAAGTATATCAGACAGATGGACTTAGAGGATTTTATAGGGGCATGTCTGCTTCATATGCTGGCATATCAGAGACTGTAATCCATTTTGTTATATATGAAAGTATAAAGCAAAAGCTACTGGAATATAAAATTGCTTCTACAATGGAAAATGAAGAAGAGTCTGTGAAAGAAGCATCAGATTTTGTGGGAATGATGCTAGCAGCTGCCACGTCAAAAACTTGTGCCACAACTATAGCGTATCCACATGGTAAGAAGAGTTGAGTTTAATTATTTAATTAAATTATTTAAATTAAATAATAATTAATTAATCAAATAATAATTATTTAATTATTATTTGAGTAATTGTTGAATCAGAAATATTTCCCACCCAGGGAATAGCAAACTTATTAGAGCATTTATAATTTTATTGCATCCTGGTATAACAAAATACATTTCTTAGGAGCTCATAATGGGATTAAATCTGGTTACATAACATAAGGCTGTAGTAATAGGTCAGTATAGGCTATCAAGTTTCATGGTGGTGATGGAGCATGAGCTTTGAAGTCAGATAGTCAAATTCCAGCCACACTTTCCCCAGCTTTGGGCAAGTTTCTAATTTTTGAAAACAGTATGTATATAGGTGCTATGGTTGATACTTTACATACATTATTGCTAACTCTATAAAAGTCCTCTAAAGTACTATCTTCCCCTGTTACGCCAGAACATAACCAGAATTGTGCTCATCTTCAAATGGGACACAAGTAACTTGCCCAAGGTCACATAGCTACTCAGTGATGAAGCCCAGATTTGAAATGAAGTCAGTAATACCAAAGACCAAGCTATTTTATATTACTTCATGTTGGCAAATAAGAGTATGTTATTGATTTCCTTTTTTTCTGTCTTTAAATTTTATAATATTAGTCTATTTTATTAATAGCTAAATAAATCATTTAAGAATTTGTCTACCACGTGCTGAGGTTTTTATTTTTTTTTTTAAGACAGGATCTTGCTCTGTTGCCTGGGCTAGAGTGCAGTATTGTAATCTTAGCTAACTGCAATCTCAAATTCCTGGGCTCCAGAGATCCTCCTGCCTAAGCCTCCTGAGTAGCTGGGACTACAGGTGTGTGCCACCAGGCTCGGCTTATCTTTTAAAATTTTTTTGTAGAGACAAAGTCTCACTATAGTGCCCAGGCTGGTCTTTGAACTCTTAGCCTCAAGTGATCCTTCCATCTCAGCCTCCCAAAGATCTAGGATTACAGGTCGCACACTGAGGTATTTGATAGCTTTTGTTGTTGTTGTTTTGTTATTTAAATGTAGCCTTTGATTTTGGGTGTGTTTAAGATATCTTTTGATGTTTTGGGGTGTTTTTTTTGTTTTTAAATCTAAGTGCTTCATTTTGGTTCACTGATTAACATTTACATTCTCCCTTGTATATCATATCTGGAAAAATGAAACTGGGCTAGGAAATGTGTATTTGCTCTAATATGTTATTTATGAAACACTTTAACCAAGTTAGATTGTGAACTTCACTGGTTTCCTGAGGGAAGTTCCTGACTTCTCTGAAAGAAAACAAAATAGGACAGTATTAGCAACATTGTCGAGGTTCTGGCTTCCTATGGGTGGATTAGAATGGTAGCCTGCTAAAGTGTAAGGGGTAGAGTTTTGGGGCTGAAGCAGTCTGTCCCTTTAGATGAAATGAAGTCATTACAAGAAGAGGTACAGTTATAAACAGGATATTTTGGAGTTAAATGTATAAATGGCATGAATCTTTATGACAAGACAAGAGATTTCCAATAAATATTTACAATTTCTGTGGGCTGCTTTAGACTGTTTCCCCCAGGCCCATCAGGAGTAATTTGTTGAAAAAATTTGAGAAATAATAGATGTATAAAGAGCAGGTACACTCTTAAAATAGGAAGCTCTGAATTCTTGTCCCAGCCTTCTCCCAACTGTCTAGAACCTCTCAGTTGCCCCAATTTCTCATCTTTTAACGTGAAGAAAAATTGGACTAACTAATCTCTAAAAGTCCATTAAGCTCTTAAAAACTTAAGATTTTGTTCTTAAGTTTGCTTCTTTGTCCGCATGATGTTTCACATTGGTATATATGGGTCATTGTGAGTAGATTAATCATTCTATTTTTTCTTTTTATTGTACACATTTTAAACAATGTTTTCTGCTGTTTCTCACTGTAATCTTTTTACATGCATCTGTGATAACCATCTATACTCCCTTACCTGCTTCTTTACCTTTTTCTCCTTATATCTATTCTCCCTTCTGTTTATCTAGTGTACAGCTGATACTTACTTTTTGTTTTTTGTCTTTTCTCATTCAAAACCTGTGAAGTCTTATAATTAGTGTACGTGATTTTGGCTATAGTAGTTCGGTGTTACTATATAATATGACTCATTTCAATAAGCTACACATTAAAAGTCACTCCTTATTAATTGTGAGCTTACACTTAAAGACTAATAGGATGTGCTCTGTGTAAGAGGTTGTAAAGACATCAGTAATGTTTAAATAAAATGATTTTCTTTCTTTCCTAAACAGAAGTTATAAGAACAAGACTACGTGAAGAGGGAACAAAATATAGATCTTTCTTTCAGACACTGTCTTTGGTTGTTCAAGAAGAAGGTTATGGATCTCTTTACCGTGGTCTAACAACTCATCTGGTGAGACAGATTCCAAACACAGCCATCATGATGGCCACCTATGAATTGGTGGTCTACCTACTCAATGGATAGTATCACATCAGGCTGCTGTACTACAAAGAGGGAAGCCCAAAAGATTACAGTGGACCATGGAATATTGGAGCCAGCCTGGTGGACAGAAGAAAAATAGTTTGGGAACACATAGCTGTGCTTAAGTGGAAGTTTGGTTGTAGGAATTAAAGTAATCATACCACATTACTTGGTCTTTCAGTAATGTGAATAAAACCTCGGAGCCTCCAAGGAAATGCCTTTAGAAGCACTCCTTTCTCAAAATTGCCATTTTCTCTACCATGTCTGCTAGACACAGTCACGTTTAGTTGATTTATGTCAGTGACATTATGGTGTTGTTTATTCCATGAGCACTTTTCCAGTCTTCTAAACAAAGCCATCCCTAATTATATACTGTACTGTAACTATCCAAAGATAGTATTGGCAGTCATAAATTTATAACTTCTGGCTTTTAATTCCTGTGAAATTGTAAAATAACAATAACAGGGAGAACCTCAGTATTATTTTCACATTTTCCTGAGGGGACCTGGAACAATATTTTAAATTATATAGTATTAGTAATCACTGTTTTTGACAACCAATGAAATAGTATCTAAATATCTTGTGTATTTTTAGCATTAAAATGTTTTGGTTTCCCTTGCTAATTTTGGTGCTTGATGTTTAGCCTAATGTGGACATTTAAAGTTGTTTGTTAACATATCAAACTCACATGATAGTAGTTTGAGACAAAATAAACTAGTAAAATGTTGATCCTTGGCCATTTCACTGACTTGAGCATGTCCTCATACCTTCTCTAATTTGATGGTACATGAATGAATGTAATTATCTTTTCAGTGACTTACTAGTGATAAACTTGAATTATTACCTGTTCATCGTACCTAGGTATCATTTACTTAAAGTGGAAAAAATTTACCACTTTGAATCTTTTTCTACTTACTTTCACATTAAGAATTTGAACCTTTGAATTATTTCCAGGTGTTTATAGATTACATTTATTTTGTAGAGAAAATGGTAATTTTCAGTTTTGCCCTTACAAGTTTTTTTAAGGTAACATTAATATTAATATTTGGAATAGTAGAAATACTACAGAAGAGGAGCCTCTGCTATCTGATCCAGCAAGTAGTGATCTTAATTGACTTACAGTTTTATAAATGAGCAAACTGCTTTTGACAAGAAATTTATTGTATTCTAGTTTACTGAATGGTAAATCATAGATAAAAGCTAATTTGGGTTAAATGTGCTAATAGGATATAGCTTTTAAATTTTGCAATTGAGTTAACTGTAACTTTTAATACTTTAAATGTATTATATGTATGGTCCTTATAGAAATGTTTGCTATAATTCTGTTAAGAGACTTTACCAATATGGATGTTGCTATACTGGTGTATAAAATTTCCACAATTAAACTCCAGTGTGGTACTCATTTCAATATACCTGAACTGTACATTTTGTGCAATGGCTTTATCTTAAAGAATGACTCTTTGTGAATGCACTTTGTGGCCTTTTGCGGGGGTGAAAGAGTAGGAGAGAATTCCTGTTAAGATTTTTTTTTAAAACTCTGGTCATGTATTAGGCAGAAATAGTGTTCATAACGTTTTTCTGGGTTTTAGGTATGTTGTTTTGGAGATAGTCAATATGAATGTTTTAAGTATATTCCATGTACCCTGTAGTGTCCCCACCATTATAGAAAATTGCAGCATGTCATTGCAAGCTTTCTCTGCTGTCACCAATGAAACATAGGTCCCTCTTAAATTCCCTCACCTTAACTTCCTTGTAGTCAACAATAACTGGATGTTTTTGAGGTGCTCAATTGGGATTTAAAATAATTCCAATCTATTTGGAGACCAAAGGCAAACTCAGTTTTCTTACCTTTGGAATTATTCATGCCTTTTCTGGTGAATTTCAGCTTTGACATTTATTGTGAGGAACATAACCAACACCCTGACCACCCCCCCAAAAAATGGGGTTTCTAACTTAAAATCTGTAGAGAAGATCTCAATCTATAGTGTTTGCCTTTTCAGGTGCCATTTATACTGCCTAGTATAGTGCCATTCGCCTTGTGAAGATCCATAAACATTTGTTGTGTTGAATGTAGGGCAAAGACTCTCCTTAGTCTTACTGATCTCAGTACCCCACAAATGATTAAGAATGATATGAAAACCAGCAGCTAAGAAACATCTTATTATTTAGTTGTAGCAAATTCATAATAAGTGTCCTTCAAGGATGAAAATGTATTCTTTCTGTTTGTATTTAGCAAGTAAAATTTATGTTGACCTTTAGTGCATTATATTCAGCTTTTAAAAGTGAGTATGTACTGGAAGGAAAAGAGATCTTAGTTATTAGACTTTGTGCAGCAACTGGAAAGAAGCAATGAGGTTTGTTTTTTTTTTCCCCCCCTAAGCACAATATGCCATAGTTTACTTTATGTATAACAGAGATAATTCAAAAAGGAAAACTATAATGTATATAAAGTTTGTCTCTGAAATATTTCTTTCAGGATTTGTTTAATTGATTCAAATGTTTTAAAAGAAATGCACACTCAAAACATTAGGCTTTTTTTTTTTTTTAACT
>VBSM01000272.1:2196719-2210722 GCA_008086735.1 Cheirogaleus medius
GCTCAGGCTGGTCTTGAACTCCTGGCCTCAAGCGATCCTCCTACCTTAGCCTCCAAAGTGCTAGGATTACAGGTGTGAGCCACTGCGCCCAGCTCTGAACAGATCTTTAACGCAGACGAAAGTGCCTTAAACAGAATCCTTTTGCTGAATTTGTTCTTGAAGTCAGTAAACACTTTGCCAATAAGGAACTGCCTTTTAAAGTTCTTTTGATATTGAATAATGCCCCTGGCCACCCAGAACCTTATGAGTTTAACATTGTTGATTGATTTTAAGTGGCCTACTTTCCCCCATACACTACATCTCTAATTCAGGGGGTCATGAGGACCTCTAAGGCTCATTACACATGGTAATCTATGGACAGGATTGCCAGTGCTGTGGAAGAGAACCCTGATAGAGCATCATGAAAGTCTGGAAGGATTACACCATTGAAGATGCCATTGTTGTTACAGAAAAAGCCATGGAAGCCATCAAGCCTGAAATAATAAATTTCTGCTAGAGAAAACTGTGTCCAGATCTTGTTCATCACTTTCAGAGGATTGATGACAGAATCAATCAAGGATATCATGAAAGAAATTGTGGATATGTTTTACCAAAAAAAAAAAAAAAGTGTAGGGTGAAGGGTTTCAAGATAAGAATCTTGGAGAAATTCAAGAGCTAACTGACATCACACCAGAGGAATGAACAGAGGAAGACTTGGTGGTGATGAGTGCTTCCAAATCGGCGCCAGACGACAAAGGAGAAGACATGGAAGAAGCAGCATTAGAAAACAAATTGACGTTAGACAATTTGTCAGAAGGGTTCTAATTATTTAAGACTGCTTTGACTTCTTTTACAACATGGACTCTTCTATGATAAGGGCACAGAAACTGAAGCAAATGGTAGAAGACAGATTGGTGCTATATGGAAACATTTTTAGAGAAATGGAAAAGCAAAAATGCCAGACAGAAATTACAATGTATTTCTGTAAAGTTACACCAAGTGTGCCTGCCTCTCCTGCCTCCCCTTCCACCTCCTCTACCTCTTCTGCCTTTGCCTCCCCCGACACAGCAAGACCAACCCCTCCTCTTTCTCCTCCTCCTCAGCCTACTCAACATGAAGATGACAAGGATGATGTTCCACTTGCACTTAATGAATAGGAAATATATTTTTCTTCCTTATTTTCTTATTAATAATATTTTATTTTCTCTAGCTTACTTTATTCTAAGAATATAGCACATAATACATATACAATTAACATGCAAAATACTTGTTAATCGACTGTTTATGTTATTGGTAAGGCTTCCGATCAATAGTAGGCTATTAGTAATTAAGTTTTGGGGGAGTCAAAAGTTACATGCGGATTTACAATCGTGCAGGGGGTAGGCACCTTTAACCCCCACATTGTTCAAGGGTCAATTGTGGTTACCTTAAATAGAAAGGGACCAAATGTTCCAGTTTAAAGATTGTCAGACTGGATTTTAAAACAACAACCAAAAAAACTATTTGTGTGAGATCTGGCTAAAACCTAAGGGTATGTTAAAGTTGAAAATAACAGAATGAAGAAAAATAAGGCATGAAAATACTCCCCAAAGGAAAACATGTATAAACTATATTACTACCAGATAAATTCAACTTTAAGGCAAGAAGGCATTACTAGATTTCAAAAAGGTCACCTCATGATAATAAAAGTTTCGTTTTACCAAAGATATAATGATTTAACATTTTCATACATCTAAAGAAACTTCCTCAGTATATAGATCCAAAATTGAAATTAGAAAGAACCACAAGAAGAAACACACAAATCCACAATAGTGGGTGATTTTAACAAACTTCTCTCAGAAATTGATAAAACAGGCAAACAAAAATAGTAAGGTTATAGATTTTAAAAATATAATTAACCTTAATCCAATGGAAATGCGTAGAACACTGCATTCAACATCTGCAGACTATGCATTTTTTCAAGCATACATAGAATATTTATAAAAATTGACCCAAGCAGTCTCAACAAATTTCAAACTATTGAAATCATACAGAGGATATTCTCTGACCACAGTGCAATTAAGCTGTAAATCAACAAGAAGATAATTGAAGTACTTTGTATTTATGGAAATTAAGACATGCTTCTAAATAACCCATGGATCAGATAAATCAAAGGAAACAACTGAATGGTAATAAAAATTCTAAATGTAGAAAGTAGTGAGTGGAGTGAAGTGGCACACTCCTATGTCCCAGCTACTCATGAGGCCGAAGTGGGAGGATCACTTGAGCCCAGGATTTCAAGGCCAGCAGCCTGGGCAACACAGCAAGATCTCAGCTTTTAAGAACAAACAAGCAAACAAACAAAAAGCGCACACACGCACACACACCAAAAAACTGGCGAGATACAGCTTGTATTAGGGTTCTCCAGACAAACAGAGCCAACAGTACATATTAGGAATTGGTTCACGTGATTATGGAGACTGACGAGTGCTGAGATCTGTGGGGTGTCAGCAAGCTGGAGACCCAGAACAGCCGATGGTGTCGTTTCAGTCCAGAGGCCACAAGCACAGGACTCAGGAAGAGCTCATGGGTCTCAAGGCAGGAAAAAGCTGATATCCCAGCTTGAAGGCAGTCAGGTAGGAGGAGTTCTTTCTGACTTGGTCTTTTGTTCTATTTAGGCCTTCACCTGATTGGATGAGGCTCACCCACATTAGGGAGGGTGATCTGCTTTACTCCATCTACTGATTTAAATGTTAATCTCATGTGGCCAAAATGCTTGTACCACCATGATATTCTGAAATTTAATAAATAAATAAATAAAAATAAGTGTTCATGTCATCCAAAAACACCCTCACAAACACATCCAGAATAATATTTGGTCAAATATCTGGGCACCCTGTGACCCAGTCAAGGTGACATATAAAATTAACCATCACACAACATAAGTCATCTTTAGAAAAACTTTTAAATTTTAAGTCCATATATTAGAAAAGGAAAAAGGCTGAAAACGAATGAGATAAGCCATTTATTTAGTTAGGGCTGTCTAGGACACAGTAGTTTAAAGATGCAAATGCATAATGGCTCAGCCCAGTAGACATTTAGTTCTTCCTCATGGAGCAATCTTGGACAGAGGAGCAAGTTTTCTGCTCCAACAGTCTTTCAGGAATTCAGCTGCCTGAGGTGCCGCTATTCTTTTTCTTTTTCTTGTTTTTTTTTTTTTTTTTTTTTTGCTATTCTTTTTCTTTACTTGTAACTTGTTTTTCTGACAGTGAGAAGCCTGGTTCTTATTGTTGACGACAATTCCTAGGATACACATGAAGCAGTTTAAGAATTATTAACCCATACTCCTGTGAAAAACAAATCTACTAAGTAGTGTACAAAGTAGTTTTCCAAAGTTATTTAGGTTTGTTTTTTCTTCCCTGTTCTCTTCAGTTTGGTCACATTAAACAACCCATTTTAAATATAGAGACATCAGTAGATTAGAAGGAAAAGAATGGAAAGAGATATACCATGTAAATACTAAGCATAAGAAAGCTGAGTGGCTATATTAATATCACACAAAGTAGACATACTACTAATATTATAGCAAAAACTCACATCTGAAAGTAGAAATAGACAAATCCATAACTATTGTTAGAAATATCAACACTCCTGTCTCAATAATAATAGAAAAAGTAAATAGAAAATCAGTAGAGACATAAATTTGAACATTATAAACTAACTTGATTTAATCGGCATTTGTAGATACTCCATCTAGTAAGAGCAGAAAATGTTCTTTGAAATACATGTGATACATTCACCAATATAGGCCATATAAAGAAGTCATAAAAGAAGTCTCAATAAATGTAAAAGGATTTAAGTCATGCAGAGTATGGTCTCCATATAAAATGGAATTAAATTAGAAATTAATAGCAGAAAGATACCCAGATTCCTCGAATATTCAGAAATTAAATAGCATACTTCTAAATAACTCATGGGTCAAAGAAGAAATCAAGAGATTTATTGTCTGATAATGGTTGCATAACTCTGACTAAACTAAAACCCACTGAATTGTATACTTTAAATGAGTAAATTGCATACGTTAATTGTATCTCAAGCTGTTTTTTAAAGTTAAGAAAAGTTTCATTGGAAAATATTTTGGACTGAAGGTTATTGAAAACACCATATCAAAATTTGTGGGATGAAAATAGAGATGTGCTTTAATGAATGACTTTAATGGTTAAAATAGAAAAGAAAGGTGTAAAATCAAAGATCTGAGCTTCCATCTTAAAAGCTAGAAAAAGAAGAACAAATTAATCCCTAAGTAAAGAAAGAAGAAAATAAAAGTAATAATAAAAAAATCTATGAAATAGAAAGTGAAACACATCCATGACACTAAAAGTTGGTTCTTTGAAAGATCAATAAAATTGATACAACTCTAGCTAGACTAACAAAAAGCATAAGACACAAATTGGTGATACCAGAAATAAAGAAGAGACAAATAACTACAGATACGGAAAGGTTAATAAGCAAACACGAAAAACTTTATGCCAATAAAAGCAACAACTTAGAGGAAATGAATACATTTCTTGAAACGGGGATCTGTGTGACGCATTCATCCACCTCCCTGTCCATCACAGTCTACCTGCAGATCTGCCTACATATTTTGAAAGCAGCTCCAGAATTGCAGTGAGCTGCTCTTCCGGAGGGCAACTCAAGAGGAAGGCTACTGAGATGAATTACAGGCCCCAACACTGAAGTTGGTCTTGGAACCACTACGAATACTCACTGTTTCTGAAAGGGTCAGCCTCGCAAAAATAATAGGAAAATACCTAATCCTGCGATTTCCCCAGTAATAGTTAAAGAGCAATCCTACGAGTTCTCTCACTAACAGGCACCCCACAGGACTTCTGTTTTGCACAACTTCTGAAAAGAGCTGAATGGACAGAAAAGAGAGGTAAATCTCTCTTTCAGAATTGTTTTTTGAGAATCTGTTTTTACAGAGTTCCTGAGTAAACAGCAGAAGAACGAGCTACAGCCTCAACCACATCTCGAGGACAGAGTCACATCTCCTGTGATAATCCCATCTCCACGGAAAGGCAGGGAAGCCAGCTCTTGGACTTTGACATCCCGCAGCTTTTGTTATCTACCTGCTGCCAAGAAGAAAGGAAGGAGCAGGTGCAGCAGTTTCTTGACTGTACCCTGCCATTTTTACAACCCCCTTTAAAAAGCCTGGATGGCTGGTTGATAGAACTGGTCTCAGGGCCAGCACTTTCTTCCTCTTTTCACCTCCATGGTGAAAAGGGGTCCTTTCCCCCTCCCCAGAGAAAAGTAAATAAACCTCTTCTTTCTATTCTAGTCTCTGCATGAGAAATCTTTCTCCACTCCTGTCATGAGCACCTACTGGGCTTTCCACCCTAACAATTTCCCTCCTCCACTGTCCATGCTAGATCTCCCTTGTTCTCAGGTCGCACTTAACACTGGTCTCAGTGATTTAATGGTGGCATGACCCAGACTCTCATCTCTGAAGCGTCTCAGGGTCTGGTCACCATACCCTTTCCAGGACAAGTCTGCTGCATCTGTCTAGTGACCATCAAAATTGGGTAAGAAGAGTGCCAAGAGGCACCCAGGTGGATCTTCTGGGTACCCTCCCATTCCTCCCTGCCCTCACTGTGCAAAAGAAACACTAACTTTCTCCTAATGATTCGGGTCAATTCCCCTTGATAAAATGGTGACCCCTCTTTTTGCCTGCCGGTCTCTGGACATGAAGAGCTTAAAGTGCATAGGTGGTAGATGCAGCTTATGGCTCAAGTGGTTTCTTGTTATATATGCTAGCAGAAGTGTTCCTCCATTTGGGGACCACGGCGTCTAAATTTGCAGAACCCAGAGTTCTGAGAAGATGAAACCCACTAGCTGGAAGTGATAAGTGGAGTCACCCTTTGAACCCATGTGTTCTTCCCACTGGGGACGCAGAACTATTAATATATAACTGTCTTTGGTTTGTATGCAACATCTTAGAGGATGGTGTCCCATCCTTGATTAAGTGTCATCTGTGAACTGGAGTTTCAGCTGAGCCTTCAGCAGGCCATTGCAATGTTCTATGAGGCCAGAAGCTTTTGGGTGGTGCAACATATGATATAGCCTGTGACTCCCGCATCCACAGGCCAACTCCCACACCTGCCTCCCTGGAAAGTGGGCCCGCTGATCTGGTGTGATGTGCTAGCGGAGCAGACTCTAAGTTCTCGGATGGTGGTGCTGGCAAGACTCTGCAGGCAGGAAAGGCAAACCTACACCTGAAATATGTCTCTAGTTCCATCAGAACAAATTGCTGGCCCTTCCCAAATGCAAGAGGCCAAATAGAGTCAACTTCCCACTTAATGAGGCTGCTTGGTCCCCTCAAGGAATCGTGCCACACCAAGCGCTTAGCATTGGTCTCTGTTGCTGGAAGGTTGGCCACTTGGTGGCAGCAATAGCTAGATCAGCCTCTGTAGGTGGGATCCCATGCGGCTCTGTTATCCGGCCACTGCCAGCACTAGGGTAGGAATTTAAGATTTTCAGGGGCATCAACCAAGATAAGCCTGTCATATAGGTCAGGGCCCCATTCTTTCCCAATCACAGCCCTGACCTGGGCATAGTGGAGTTGGCTTGGTTGGGAGCTCGGTCTTTGGAGCTTGACTATTCCCATGATTAGCTCCTGGGCCTCATCCTCTGTATTTGTTTTTTTGGGTTTTGGGTTTTTTTGCCCTCCCCCTGGCTTTCAATTGCCTGTTAATTACTCTCAGCCTTTTGTTAGCTTTTTCTAGAGCAGTAATAGAGCTTAGCTGTAAGCACCCAGTGCCATTTCTTTGTGGTTATTAGTTTCCCTATATTTTTCAAATGCATGATATGTTCTATCACTTAGTGCATTGGCCACCACAGTTTCAGCAATGGAATGGAAGCCTTGTGCCAGAGGTCTGTCTCTACTTGGACCATGTCTTATGTCTTATTCCCTTTACCTTTTTACTTCATCTTGCCTGGAATGCAGTTGTCATGCTTGAGGCCAACCAACTTGTGACAAGGCAGTCACAAGCACATAGGTTATAATGAGCAGGACAAAGGAATCATCCCAGATAGCAATGTGGAGCAATTACATCACTTTGGACAACCAACCTTTGATCTCATCATTACACAAGAAAAATAAAACCTGCTTAAGCCACTAGATTTTGAATTTCTCTTACAAACAAATGTAACTCATCTTAACTGTGTGATGATCCAAATATTATACTAATAAATTTTCAAATTTAGATGAAATGAACAAATTCATAATAAGAACCATTTACCAAAACAATCAGTATTGACTTATGAAGAAAAATGTAATCTGTTCTCTGAAATTTTCTAATAGCACACCCACAGAAATCCCAGAGGTTTTAACCATCAAGTCCTGCCAACCACTTGTGAACTAAAATAAAATCTTAAGGTTCCCCCGCCACCAGCTGACTAAATGGATCCCCTCTTGGCCAAAAGGATATCCTAAAACTAAATTGCCTGTCACAAGGAGGGAGGTCAGACATGCCTCATCATGCCCCCCTCCCTTCTTGGAGACAACCTTTGTAAGCCATTAACAGGCCTAAGGGTATGCAAGACACACCTGTAAGTCCTCAATTTATACAACAAATATATGTCCAGCGGCTTGTCTCTGATAACAGCTCCTTATCTTCAAATACTCCAAGGCTTTAGACAAAGCTTCATGTCTTTAACCAATTATAAGTCAAAGAATCTTTAAACTCACCTATAACCTGTGCCACACACCCCCGCCTTCGAGATGGCCCACCTTTTTGGGCCAAGCCAATGTATGCATTCCACGTATTGATTTATGACTTTACCTGTAATCCCCGTCTCCCTGAAATGTATAAAACCAAACTGTAACCCAGCAACAGTGAGTCCACTTGCTCAAGGCTTCCTGGGCGTGGCTCTAGGTCATGGTCCTCAAATTTTGCTCAGAATAAATCTCTTTAAAATTATTTTACAGAGTTTGGCTTCTTTTCTGTTAACACACTTAAGGAACAGAACAGAGAAAATGAACATATATTTTTCCCAAAGAACAGAAAAAGAAGGTACACTCTCTATTTCATTTTTGTATATCCTTATCACAAAAGCAGGCAATAAGAGTATGAAAAATTGGAGGTCAAGCTCAAAGCAAACTGAATTCAGTAATGGTATTTTTTAAATAAAAGATAATACATTATGACCAAATTGGGTTAATCCCAACGATACAAGGTTAGTTTAACATTAAATAATTCATCAGTGTAAATTTACTCCATCAGCAGATTAGTGAAGAAAACCATATAATCCTTATAGTTGTGGAAAAAGCATCCATCATTCATTCATGACAAAACTCTTTGCAAATTAGAAGTAGAGGGAGAACTCTTTAATCTGATAAAAATATCTTTAATAAACCTAAGTAAACATTGTATTTAAAGTGAAATATTTAAAATCAAGAACAAATCAAGAATGTCTGCTATCACTTCTTTTATTCAACATTGTACTTAAGATCCTAGCCAGAAATGATTAAAAAGGAAGAAACTAAGCTATTATGATTATCAACAAGTAAAACTCAAGAGAATCTATGGATAAATTGTTAGAATTAATGTATGTTTGACAAAATTGCTTGATATATAGAAAATACTGTTTTATATAAGCAACAAGCAAAATATAAATTTTAAATAATGCTTTTTACAATAGCAATCATGAAAAATAATGTAGCTAGACATAAGCTCAGAAAATATATGAAGAAAATATGTAGGAAATTATAAAACTCTTTTGGAAAACCATTAACAAAGTTCAAAAATAACTGGACAGGAATTGTCATGGATAGGAAAACTTGATATTAGAATGATACCAATTGCCTCCAAAAGAACTTGGTTCTACACAATTTAATCTCATCAGATTTTTTTCTTAGAATTAGTTAAAATAATTCCAAAATGTACATGATAGAACAAGGGACCAGCATAGCCTAGATGCTTCTAAAGAAGAAGGATAGAATAGAGTGACATATTATTGTAAAGTTAGAGTGATTAAGACAGTATGGTTTTGGTACAAGGATATACAACTAATGGAGCAAAAGACAGAGTCCAGAAACAAACACAAACCTTCACAGAAACTTGACTGTGTCAGAGATAGCATTGCAAATCACTGAAAGTTAGCTGAACCAACCAGCGAAATGGTGATGGTTCAAGGTTATCCATATGAAAATATATGAAATTGAATATTCATATTCAGTTGGTAGATACCTTACACCATATTAAAAGAATCCATTTCCGATAGATAAGCTTAAATGTGAGAGGTCAAACTTTTACAACTGTAGGGAGAAAATACAGAAGAAAGTCTTTATAAACTAGTAGGAGAAAAGGTTTTCTAAAGCAAGATATAAAAAGTGCACATCATACAGGAAATGATTGATAAATTAGCCTACATTAAACTTTAGAACTTCTTTTCCTCACAATACTTCAAAAAGAATTAAAAGATAATCTAAAACCTGGAAAAATATATTTGCAACTCATATAACTGACAAAGGATAGAATCAGAATATATAGAGAACATCTATGAATCCATCAGTTAAAGACAACCCAATAAAAATCTGGACAAAAGTTGTAAATGAGCATTTCACAAGAGAATAAAACCTAATATGTAATAAGCATGTAAAAAAAATGGTCATCTTAGTAGTACAGTAATCAGTGAACTGCAAATTAAAATCACAATGAGATGTCATTTTACAACTATCAAAAAGGCAAAAATTGGCTAGGCGCAGTGGCTCATGTTGGTAACCTTTGGGAGGCAGAGAAGGGAGGCTCGCTTGTGCCCAGGAGTTCAAGACCAGCCTGGGCAACATATCAAGACTCCATGTCTACAGAAAATTTAAAAAATAGCCAGGCATGGTGGTACACGCCTATAGTCCCAGCTACTCAGGAGGCTGAGGCAGGAGGATAGCTTGAGCCCGGGAGTTCAAGACTGCAGTGAGCTATGATCACACCACTGTACTCCAGCCTGGGCAACAGAGTGAGACCCTGTCTCAAAAAAAAAAGGTAAAAATTAATAAATCAGGTGATATCCAATGGATGTAGAACAAAGGAATTTTTATGCACTCTAGTTGGGAATGTCATGTGGTATCATCACTATAAAAAATTTTGTATTATATTATAAACTGACTCCTGGAACATATTATCACACAAGAATGTTCATAGCAGCATGGTTGCAATAGCAAAATACTGATAACATTCTAAGTGTCCAAGGACTAGAGAATGGAGAAATTTACATGAGGGAAAACGAATGAACTACATGCCTAATGTGACTCAATCTCAGGAACCTAATTTCAATTAAGAAAAGCAAGTCACAGAAACATACTATAGCATGATTCTGTTTATATACAGTTCAAAAACCTGCAAAACTCAACAAAATTTGTTTAGGCAAACAACATACATGTTATTATAAATAAATAAATAATAAATAAATAAATAAATAAATAAAATTCTAAAGGAAACCAAGGGAGCAATAAACACAAAATTCCAGATGATGGTTACTTCTGGGAAGAGAAAATATTTTCTTATTTATCACTGCATAACAAATTATCCCTAAACTTAATAACGTAAAGCAAAAAATATTTATTATCTCGTAGTTTCTATGGATCAGGAATCTGAGTCTTCAATCTCAGGGATGTTCATAGGCTGTAAGGTGTCAGCTGGGGCTGCCATCAACTCAAGACTGTACTGGGGAAAGAACTGCTTCCAAGCTTACTCGTGTGATTGCTGGCAGGATTCAGTTCCTCATGAGTTGTTGGACTGAGGGTCTCAGATGCTTGATAGCTGTTGGCCAAAGGCCACCCTCAGTTCTGTGCCACGTGGACCTTGCTGTGGAGCAGCTCACAGTATGGCAGCTGGCTCCATTAGAGTGAGTGAGCGATGGAGCAAAAGAGGTGAGCAAGGGAGCCAGAGTCTTTTTATAACCTCATCTTAGAATGACAGCCCATTACTTCCGCCATATTCTATTCACTAGAAGCAAGTTACTAGGTCAAGCTCACACTCAAGGGGAGAGAATTAGGTAAAAGGATGAATACCAGGAGGCAGGAATTACTGAGAGAGCCATTTAGAAGTTGCCTGCCCTGTGTGTGTGTGTCTGTGTGTGTGTGTGTCTCTGTGTGTGTGTTGTATTAAATATTCCATAATACACTGCACACAGTGGCTCATGCCTGTAATCGTGGCAGTTTGGGAGGCCAATGTGGGAGAATCACTTGAGGTCAGGAGTTCAAGACCAACCTGAGCAACGTAGAGAGACCTTATCTCTACAAAACTTAAAGAATTAGCCAGGCCTGGTGGCACATGCCTGTAGTCCCAGCTACTCAGGAGGCTGAGCCAGGAGGATCACTTGAGCCCAGGAGTTTGAAGTTACAGTGAGCTATGATCTCTCCATTGCACTCTAGCCCAAGCTACAGAACAAGACGCTGTCTCAAAAATTTTAAAAATGAATATTCTATAATAACAAAATACCACCAGCAGTTCTCTAGGAACTTCAGGATTAAAAAGCAGGTAAGTCCATGCTAAGGAGCTCACTTCCATGGCCTGGCCTTGTCTTCTCTTCCAACCTCTGCTGTCCCTCCCATCAGATGATTAACTTAAGTTTTCCAAATAGGAAAGCTCTCAAGCCCCCATGCATTTTCCTGCACTATGGAACGATGGGGTGTACTCTCCTCATTCATCTCCTCCACTCATCTGCCTAACATGCTCACATCTCCCAGAAAGCCTTCTCTGCTCCACTACTCATCTTCTCCTGCTCTTGGGCCGGGGCCAGGGTCTGCTGATCCTGCAGCAGCCTGGAAATTTGCTCCATTCCACTCTGGGCCCTTGGAGGGCAGGGCCCTGCCTCCCTGTTTTGTTTCCCTGGTACCTGGCCCAGAGCCTGGCATACGAGCCACTCCAGGTGAAGTAGTGCTGACTGGGTGATGGGACATTGATATTTCTGCAGCAAAGCTTATGAATAGTCATGGCAAGGAAGTGCATAGAGACGATAAAGAGCCTTAGGTTCGGGTGGGGCTTTGTTGACAAAGGAGTTATAAAAAAACCTCAGTTTTCAGGGCTTTTGAACTTCAGAATTTCAGATAGGAGATTATAGATTTGTGGTTGCTTAAAATACACAGAACTATTGTAAGGCTTTTTAAAATTAGACTTTTTAATTTTGAAAAAATTTTATTTTATTTATTTATTTATTTGTCCTGGGTAGAGGGCAGTGGCGTCATCATAGCTCACTGCAACCTCACACTCCAGAACTCAAGCAATCCTCCTGCTTCAGCCTCCCAAGTAGCTGAGACCGCAGGTGTGCACCACCATGCCCAGTTAATTTTTTCTGTTTTTAGTTGTCCAGCTAATTTTTATTTTATTTTTTTAGTAGAGATGGAGTCTCACTCTTGCTGAGGCTGGTCTTGAACTCCTGACCTCAAGTGATCCTCCCACCTCAGCCTCCCAGAGTGCTGGGATTATAGGCACGACCCACCACGCCCAGCCTAAATTATTGTTAACTGTAGTCACCCTACGGTGTTATCAAACACTAGAACTTATTCCCCTATATGTATAGGGGAATAATGTTGGATTCATTAACCAACCTCTTCCTATCCAACCTCCCCCACTACCCTTCCCAGCCTCTGGTACCCAGTATTCTACTCTCTACTTTTAGAAGCACAACTGTTTAGTTTCCACCTATGAGTGAGAACATGTGGTGTTTGTCCTTCTGTGCCTGATTCATTTAATTTAACATAATGTCCTCCAGGCTCATCCACGTTGCCACAAATGACAGAATATTCTTTTTTTTTTTTTAGCCAAATAATATTCTATTGTGTGAATATACCACATTTTTTATCCATTTATCTGCTGATAGACACTTAGGTTGATTCTGTATCTTGGCTATTGTGAACAGTGCTGCAATAAACATGGAAATGCAGCTATCTTATTGACATACTGATTTCCTGTTCTTTGAAGAAATCCTCAGTTCTGTTTTTAGTTTTTTAAGGAACCTCCATACTGTTTTCATTAATGACTATACAATTTACATTCCTACTGGCAATGTATGAGTTCCCTTTTCTCCATATCCTCTCCAGCATTTGTTATTTTTTGTCTTTTTAATGATAGCCATTCTAACTGGGATAAGATGACATCTCATTGTGGTTTTGCTTTGCATTTCCCTGATGATTAGTAATGTTGAGTATTTTCTCATTTGCCTGATAGTCATTTGTATGTCTTCTTTTGAGAAATGACTATTCAGATAATTTGTCCATTTTTTAATTGCATAATTTGGTTTTTTGCTGTTGAGTTATTTGGGTACCTTGTAAGATGAATAATTCACAAATATTTTTCCCACTCTGCAGGTTGTTTCTTTATACTGTTGATTGTTTCTTTGCTGTGCAGAAGCTTTGTAGTTTGGTATGATCTCATTTGTTTATTTTTGCTTTTGTGGCCTGTGCTTTTGAAGTCTTATCCATAAAATCTTTGTCCAGATTAATGTCCTAAAGCATTTCCCTTATGTTTTCTTCCAGTAGATTTCTAGTTTCAGGTCTTATGTTTAAGTGTTTAATTCCTTTTGAGTTGATTTTCGTATATGGTGAGAGATAGTCTCTTTTGTATATGGTGAGGTCTAGTTTCATTCTTCTGCATATGGATATCCAGTTTTCTCAGCACCATTTATTGAAGAGACTGTCCTTTCCCCACTGTATGTTCTTGAGTTGGCTGTAAATGAGTGGATTTTTGTCTAAATCTTTATTCCATTGGTCTATGTGTCTGTTTTTATTCTAGTACCATGCTGTTGGGTTACTATATCTTTGTAGCATATTTTGCTGTCAGGTAGTGTGATGCCTCCAGCTTTGTTCATTTTGCATAGGATTGCTTTGCCTATTTGAGGTCTTTTGTGGTTCCCTATAAACGTTAAGATTTTGTTTTTTAATTTCTGTGAAGAATGCCATTGGTATTTGGGGGGATTGCATTGAATCTGTAGATTGCTTTGGGTAGTATGGCAATTTTGACAGTATTAATTCTTCTTATCCATGAATA
>VBSM01000272.1:2210822-2221701 GCA_008086735.1 Cheirogaleus medius
CCGGCCAATTTTTTTCATTAGTGTTCTGTTGTTTTCATTGTAGAGCTCTTTCACCTTCTTGGTTAAATTTATTCCTAAGTATTTAATTTTTTGGTAGGTATTGTAAATGAGATTGGTTTCTTGATTTCTTTTTCAGCTAGCTTATTGGAGATGGAAATGCTACTGATTTTTGTCTATTGATTCTGTATACTGCAACTTGACTATATTTATCAGTTCCAAGAGTTTTTTGGTGGAGTCTTTAGACTTTTCTATGAATAAGATTGTATCATCTGTAAACAGGGATAATTCGACTTCCTCTTTTCCAATTTGGATGCCCTTTATTTCTTCCTCTTACCTAATTGCCCTGGCTGTGACTTCCAATACTGTGTCAAATAAGAGTGGTGGAAGTAGGCATCCTTGTCTTGTTCCAGATCTTAGGAGGAATGCTTTCAGCTTTTCCCTATTTGGTATGATGTTAAGTGTGGGTTTGTCATATATGGCCTTTATTGTGTTGAGATACATTTCTTCTATACCTAATTTGTTGAGAGTATTTATCATGAAGGGATGTTGGATTTTAGCAAATGCTTTTTTTCTGCATCTATTGAGATGATCTTATGGTTTTTGTTCTTTATCTTATTGATGTGACATATCATATTTATTAATTTGTGTTGAACCATCCCTGCATCTGTGGGATAAATCCCACTTGGTGGATCCTTATGGTGTATATACCTTCATTTATTGTTAACTTGTTAACATCTTGACATGTTTGCTTTCTTTCTTTTTTTCTATGTGTCTATGTGTTTGGGGGGGAGAATAATGACTCCCCAAAGATATCTAATCCCTGGAGCCTATGAATATATTTTATTACATGGCAAGGAGGAATTAAGGATGCAGATGAAATGAAGGATGCTAATCAGCTGACTTTAAGATAATGAGATCATGCAAGATTATTCAGGTGGGCCCAGTGTAATCACAACGGTCCTTATAAAGGGAGAAAAAGGCAACAGAAGAGTCAGAACCAGAGAGATGGCATTGTGAGAAAGACTCAAAGAGCTATTGCTGGTTTTAAAGCTGGAAGGGGGCCGTGAGTTAAGGAATGCAGGCAACTTCTAGAAGCTAGGAAAGGCAAGAAGACAGATTCTTTCCCAGCGCCTCCAGAAAGGAATACAACCCTGCTGACACGTTGATTTTAGCCCATTGAGACCCATTTTAGACTCTGACTTCCATAACTGTAAGATAATAAATTTGTGTTACTTAAAGCCACTAAGTCTGTAATAATTTGTTAAAGCAACAATAGGAAATGAATACAATGTGCATATTATTTATATATTCTCTCAATTTTCATCTTTTACGATTTTTTTTCAGTTAAGAGTAAGTTGAAGAGATTAAGGACATTCTCTTACATAACCATAGTGTATATGATTAAATTCAAGAAAATTAACATTTTTGCAATACTGTTATCTAATGTACAGTGTATATTCAAATGTTGCTGATTGCTGCAAAAAGATCCAGTTCAGAATCACAGGTTCCCTTTAGTTGTAATGTCTCTTTAGTTTCCTTTAATCTGGAATTATTCTGTTTCACTTTCAAGTCATTAATATTTCTGAAAGTACAGACCAATTCTTTCATAGAATGGTCTGTAATATGGGTTTGTCTTATTTTATTCTTTATAATTAGATTGAGGTTATGCACTTGGGAAGGAATACCCTGGAAGTGATAATGTGTTATTGCAAGGTTAATCTTATTCCTGCAACAATTAGAAAATAATTACCACTGCAACCCAATTTTCAACTTAGGTGAAAAATATTTTAGAAAAAAATTCACCTCAACATTTCTCCCAATCTAAACACGTTCTTAGTTGAAAAGGCTTTAGAAACAGAACTGGCCTGAGACTTAAATAGAAATGAGGCATTGTGCCCCTTCAGAAGCCCACACAGCGTGTCTGGCAGGGCTGAGGGGCTTGGAGCCACTGTCTGGAGGTCCACAGTGGTTCTTCACCTCTGAGCTGAGGAGCAGGCACTGAGAAGCTTCAGAACCCGGAAATAGCATCCACCCACAGACGAACGCCCCTGAAAGTCTTTTAGATTAACATTTTAGGAAAATTCATGAGATGCCCAAGAGTCTGATAAATTACAACCATTAAAACATGTAGGCCAGGCGCGGTGGCTCACGCCTGCAATCCTAGCACTCTGGGAGGCCAAGGCGGGAGGATCGCTCAAGGTCAGGAGTTCGAAACCAGCCTGAGCAAGAGCAAGATCCCATCTCTACTAAAAATAGAAAGAAATTAATTGGCCAACTTAAAAAAAAAACATGTAGAGAACTAAAGACTGTTTTTATACTCTTCTGTGGTGAAAAAGGGCATATTAAATGTCATTTGAATGAACATATTTACAATTAGGTACTTGCCCTTTAACATACTATTTAGTACTGTAATATACATCCAGATTTGTGCTGCATATTAATAATTTTATGATTGAATGGTATAATATAGTTAGAATGAGATTATGAACTTGAAAACAGCAGCTGAGTACTCCCAGATTACCTAACCCATAAGGGAACAGGCTGCAAAATATTGATGTTGTAGCTTTAAAACAATTTGATTCTAATTCTAATTGCAGTTGTGATAAATACCCTCTTTTAAATCTCTCTCTGGCCTCTCTCCACTTTTTGGGGATGGAATTTCATACTGACTTGCGTGGGCATTTGAGCAAATGCTTTGCTATGCCATTCAGGAAATCAAGGATTTAAAGTAATATTGTGTTTATTGGTGCAATTTCCTCTTTGTTCCCGGAGGGTTTCACTTTAAAGCAGGTGGGACGAGGAGAAGCGCCCAGGCCTGCGGTAGGCTTGCTGCAGCCCCTCCCCTAGTCTCACTCATTGAGAATATATTCTCAGGCTATGGAAGCACAGAATACAGTCATCAGTTTTCTTGTTTATTCGCTTATTCATATTCAGCAAATGTTTACTGAATTACAGTGAAATCCTGGCAGCGCTTGCTGGAATTTAGAACTTCCTTCAACAGTTCTTCATGGTATGTAGTGAAAGACCATTAAATTGTGCTCACAGCCGTATCTGTGAGGAGACAGAACCGGAAGGAGAAAGAGCTGCTTTCCAGAGGAACTTGTAGGTAGAGTTTGCATTTACAATTGTGCCCCTGGAGTTTCAGATTTGGGAATTGATCCAGATTCCAAGGGCAGAAAGTCCAGTGCATTGGGCCACACAAATAATTATGTCCAGTGGGGTGGTCAACGCCCTGTCCCCTCGTGAGATGGTGGAGGAGGGCAAAGTCATTCAAACAAGTGATTACCAAAGGCTCTAATAGAATCACCGTGGTTTCCTAGCTCAGACAGATCTAGCTTCATATTCTGAGTCTGGCATCTGCTTGGGAACTTGAGCAAGTTATCTTCTCATATTTTCCCATCTGTAAAATGAGAATTGTGATCCACTAACAGGGCTGCTTTGGACATTGAATTTGATGAGCAGGCCTGGTACCCAGTAGAAAGCAGTAAGTGCAGGATCCTTCATACCCTCCACCCCTAGCCAGTCAACGGAGAACAATCACTCCGCCTTCATTTAGACACTGCATCTGCCCAACCTATGCTTAGAGAAACTTCTGCCAGCCTTGTCTTTTCTCTTTCAAGAAAAAGAAAAAATGTGCATTGGAAAGAGAAGAATTGAATAAAGAAAGCATTTTTCTTTATTTTAAAATGAAAACTACATATATGAAAACAATGAGAGAGACTGGTACCTACGGAGGAGAGAAACCACACTGTAAATTCACATTGCCTCAAGTTCTGCCAAGCCAAGCCAGTGTTGGAAGATGAAACAATTGGTCAGCTTTTAGATAGAAGGAATATGGAATTTTGTGTATTTCATATTGATTGTTCTCATGTCATTAATCCTGGGAACTCCTGTAAGTCCTTTCTTGCAGCTGACTGTCAGCCAAGGGCTGACTTGGGCCCGTGTGCCTGCAGAGAGTTCCTGCTCATCATGTCGCATTTCAGGCTGAGCAGTTGTTAGTGGAGAAGTGCCACAGAGGCGCTTCCTCTCTCCTCTTATGATACCAGCAAAGCAGCTTAGATTATGATTTCATATTATCCAAGGATTCATTACCCAATCCAAGTTAATTGGCAGATGTCTTATGAGAAGAACGTGCAGCATTGGTTAGGTGTTTCTATATAAAACAGAGATGGTCGTGTTAGACATCCTTATTCTCTGTTAGTTCTCTTAGAGGTTTGGAATTTCGTTTGTTGAGGGGCTCAAGACCTGGTTGTTTTAGCATCAGTAGTTTCCCAGTGTCTTCTGCTTCTTCCTCTGGCAAATGGGGACAATGACACCTGACCCCCAGAGTTGTCCTTGGGATCCAGAAGGAGCGTGAAGGAGAAAGCACTCTTATCTGGGGGATTTTGCCCTCATTCTGGAGGCTGCAGAGAGGTTTGCATTTCAGAGAGCTGTGCTCTGCCAGCGATTCTCAACCAGGACAGGACCACGCGTGAGGGGGCGCTCAGGAAGTTTGAGGGGTGCTTTTAGTCATCAGGCTGATAGGAGGGGAGGGCGCCTGGTGGGTGTGAGCTGGGATGCTGGTGGCCTTGCAAGGTGTGGGACAGTCCCACATAACAGAGTTGTCCTGCACCCCACACAAATTCTCAGTATCCTACTAGAAATTCAAATTGATGAACCGCCTGCTCATAATTAGCTGATCCTAAAACTCTTTGTTTAATATATAAACACCAAGTATTTATGTGTGGTTTTAATACACAGTGTATTTTCTAAAAATGCATCTACTGTGTAAATCAAGGCAAGATTGTGCTTTGTTTCATTTGATTGAAACATTACCAAGAGTTGTTTGCCATTTCAGAAAGTCACAACACCAATGACAATAAAAGTCGTATATTTGAGTCACAAATAAAACATCCTTGTTATCAGCCTGCATTTGAAGCTACCATACTCACGGGGAGTTTCCCCATTGCTTTTGACATTTGATGGCCTCACTGTGTCTGTTGGTGTAATTGTGCCCAAGCATTTATATATTGAAATATACATTATTACAAATTACTTTTATTTCTCCTTTATATTAGAATTAGGACATTATATTGATTTGGACATATTACATGTGAATCTTATTTCACATGTAAATACTTGTCAAACAAAGGAGAAGTTTTATCAGGAAGGCTAAAAGCCTCTACACTAGGAGGTCACTGAAGTTCCAGAATTCTGCATTGCTTCTGCTTTCGACGCTGTCACTTCTATCTATTTAGATTAGGCTTGTCTGCCTTGAACAAAATACCCAAATAAGTGGCTTCAACAAGAAAGAGGTCTGTTTCTCTCTCTCATAAATGAAGTCCAAAGATAGGCAGCTGGGGCTGGCGTGTCAATCCAATGGTCACCAGCGACCCAGCCTCCATCTGTGTCTCCGTTCTATTATCCTTAGTGCCAGGCTTCCATTCTCAAGGCTATTTCATGATCCAAAATGACACTGGAGTCGTCATGGCCAGGAATGGGAGAAGGACAATACCCTGCAGCTGTCTGTCCCCTTGCAAGGAGCTTATGCATAAGTCCCATCCCACAACTTCTACTTAGGTCTTTGTTGGCTGCTCCTAACTGCAAGGGAGTCTGGGAAATGTAGTCTTTCAGCTGAGCACATTGTTCTCCATAATAAAGTCAGAATTCTGATAGTAAGAAAGGGAGAAAGGATATTGGGGTGGTATTTAGCCATTTCAATTGCTGCTGCTGCTAGTGTTGTTGATATTGTAGAAGTACCTCCCTCTCTAGGCTTAGGGAGCCCATTGTCATGAAAGAAACAAAGGCTGTGAAGTCCAAGAGACCTGGGTCACATTCTAGCCCCTCCACTTATAACGTGGTGACCTTAGCCAAGTCACTTAATCTCTTTGAGCCTCATTTTCCTCGTTTGTATGGAGGGCATAGAAATAGTACCTACCTCCTAGGGACATTGTGAGGTTTAAATAAGAAATTGTTTGAAAAGCCCCTTAGCAACCATTCACCTCTTCTTCCCTCTCCTACCCAAACACACACACACACACACACACACACACACACACACAGTTACACACTTACACACTTAACAATAGCACCTCTGGGTCCTCCGTGAGGAAGCCCAGCACACTTTCTTTCAGATACCAGAGTAGTGAGCAGAGAAAGCAGGTCTGCAGGATAACACCAGCCTCACACCTGTCAGCTCTTGGCCAGTTGCTCTAAGGGAAGGATGTGAAGACAGCTGGGCTTGGTTTTTCTGGGCTTTTCTCCATGATCCTTTCCGGCAGGGCCAGCCAGAGGTCAAAATCTTGAACATAGTAAAGTTGCTTTGCAGCATCTGCCTCTCCTGGCTGCACCAGAAAAAATCTGACCAGCGATTATGTGAGCCGCTCATCTGCTTCACTTCCAGAGGGGTACTGTTTTTAAAATGACTGTGTTCACTTACCACCAAAAGCAACCAGAGCTCCTTGGAGAAATGGATTCCAGGGCTAGGACAGGATATGTACAAGATAAGCCTGGGATATCTTGTTCCAGAAGGCAAAGAAGCTCTCAAACCACCAGGCCATAGCGAAAGGATATAGAGTCCAACTTGAAGGAGCTTTCAGTGGCCAAAGGTCAGATGAGACAATTTGAGCATCGAAATGAGCAACGATTACAACTTACAGAATTATATATATTTGAAATATTCTTTAAATGATACTTAAAAATTTGTGGATTTCTTTTTTTGGCCAATACATTTATTTTTAAAATTTACTTTATTTTTTAAAAATTGACATATAATAATTGCACATATTGATGGGGTACATAGTGATGTTTCGATACATACAATATATAGTATCAGATCAGGGTATATTGTGGGTTTCTGGTTTGTTTGCTTAAGATTGATAGAGAATAAGTCATTATTCCGAAAAAAGGTAAAATGAAAGGAAAGAATTAAGCATTAACCCTGCCTTTACTGAATGGACTATATATTTCAGAGTAATCAAATAGTTGATGGGCAAAAGTTATCTTTATAGAAGAGTCATAGCTTATAAAAGCAAGAAACATGATTGAATTGGAAAACCACCATTTTGCAACCCCAATTGAAATAATGGATATAAGCCACAATCATTAATACTGCTCAAGTCATTAGGTGAAAGGTGATGGCACTTTGTGGTGGATAAATCAGGATGATGCCACCTGAACCCTCTGATCAATTGTAACATCACCAACAGCATAGCATTCAGGTATGATATGCCTCCAGGTGTAATGTGCCTCCATAGAAAATACATAGCACCACCATGAAATATTCTTGCCAAAAAAATATATATATATATATATATACACATATATATATATATAACCTGAATCAAACCTGGCTTCTACATGGTCCTGCCACTTTAGAGGAAATACAAGGGATAGAGGAACATTCTAAGAAACACTGGGAAGATACAACCTGCCAAGTCCAGAATTTGGAGATTCCACAGGATAAATGACTCTGTTTCTTTAATAAACAAGTGATTTGGGATTTTAAAAAAAAGTCAAGGAGGATATCGTTATAGGTTAGACATTAAGACACATAAGCTGTATGTAACGTAAGGAAAATAATTGGATTCTGATTTGGACAAATCAACTACGAAAAGACATTTTAAGACAATTGAGGAAACTTGAACATGGATGGGGAATTGGGTAATTCTAAGAAATGACCATAATTTTGTTGAGTGTTATAAAATTGTGGTAATGTTTTTTTTTTAATTTTGTATCTGATGGTAAAAGAATATGATGTGTAAGTTTACTTTAGAATGTTCCTCTAAAAACAAAAAAGGTGAGGGGAGAATAGATGGAATAGATGAAAGAAGAGGGGCCAGAACTCAGCCACATGCCCGGGAAGTGCTGTCTTCCTGTGTGCCATCCTCTGCCCCCCAGGCCTCCCAGTGACTGATGATTGTGAGTCATGACTGAGGAATCTGATTCCTGTACTTAAGGTTAAAAAAGAGGAGCAGGAAAGCTAGAAAAGTAAAATGAAACCAATGGAAAAATAAACCCAATGGGCTTAATAAAGATTGGGTATTGCTTCGCTCATATACCCCAGAAGATTTAAGCAATGCAGGACTCAGAGGACCACAGGACTGGGTCTCCCTCATCTCCTAGGCCTATTCTCAGTAGGCTCCCAAGGTCTATCACCCACTTATTATTTTCACCATTCCAGTGGAGAGAGGGCTCCCCCTTTCTTAGGAAGCCAGCAGAAGTCCAGGATGGAATCTCCCTGGCTGACTTGGGTCTACTGCCCTGCCCTGAGCCTGCACTGTGTCCCAGGGATTGAACATGACAAGGCGCCAGGCAGGGTCAGGTGCCCATCCTAGGAGCCAGGCAGCCTCACCTGAATCACGGTGGACTGTGAATGGGCAATGGAAATTGGGCTGCTATTGCAGAAGAAAGAGGACTCGATCCTTGGCAAGGAAGACACAGGATGTCCCTCCGTCACCTCACAATCTCCAGCCTCCATTTCCTCCTCTGCAAGATGGCGATAATGCTGCCTACCTGAGGAATCAACGGGTCTATAAAATTCCTGGCACTCAGTAATATGATAAATGTCACTGCTCCTTCTTCCACCTCTGATGGCTCTATTTCTATTCCTTTTGTGGAGACAGAGCTTATACTACAGGCTCCTCCTTGAGTCAGCCTGTGTGTGCCCATGACAGCCACCTCAGTGGCTTCAGGGAGCCCTAGGATGACAGGACACCTGGGGAGGGGGCCACCTCCAGATGTTTGCAGAATGTGTTCTGTGGAGCCAGCAG
The DNA here is from genome assembly GCA_008086735.1 of Cheirogaleus medius. Classification (NCBI taxonomy): domain Eukaryota; kingdom Metazoa; phylum Chordata; class Mammalia; order Primates; family Cheirogaleidae; genus Cheirogaleus; species Cheirogaleus medius. Next base: position 2,219,573 of record VBSM01000272.1, read on the forward strand.
TGGTTCAGAGTGGTTGTGCTTCAGCACAACTGTGCGGTCAAAAACTTTTTTTAAAAAACTATTATTTTAAACATCTAAAAACATACCTTTTGTTTTAAGGACGAGGTCTCACTCTGTCACCCGGGCTGGAGTGCTGAAAACACACATTTTATTGTGACATGAATATCTCTAGTCAAGCAATCTGAGAGCTTGATTCATTTGTCCCTGTGAAGAAGTCTGATATTTCCTGGCTTTTGACAGCAAAGGTTGAGGAGTTTTTAGTGTTTTGTCTTCCTGACCTTGGACAGAAATCCTGTGTAAGAGGCCAAGCGCTAGGCATTCACCGTATAGAAAGAATCTGGCGAAGTAGATTGAGAATACCAGCTTCCAAAGCAGACTGCTTGGTCAAATCCTGAGTGTGACCTTGGACATTTCTGAGACACAGTTTCCTCATCTGTGAAATGGAGGTTTTTAGAGTTTGGCTGTGAAATTTAAACGTAGAAGCCAAGCCAGGCTGTCCCCAAGCTCAGGGCACGCAGGCTGCAGATGGGGGCGCGGGCAGAGGTGCAGTGTGCGTTCCAGGCCAGCGGGTCAGGGCCCTTGACAGGGTCTGAGCCGTGTGGCTTTGCCTCCACTGTGCATCCCCTTTGTTCACCGTCTGTCACCGAGGGTGCCGCCTGCCATCTGGGCCCAGCCCACTCTGCCTCCCTCTGAACAATGCTGAGGAGCCTTCCCCGCCTGGCTCAGGCCTCCGCTTTGTGCCCACCCCTCGCCTGTCCCCTTCAGAGCCCAGATGGGCCTGTGGCCCAGGCCCCTGTGGGGGACTTTGAAAGAGGCCTTTGTGGACAGGGGTGACCACAGGGAAGCGCAGCCTCGCGGACGCCCTTCGCCCAGGCCTCTGTTCACCCCCGGCCTCAGCACTGTTTCCTCACAGCAACTTGGACTCCGCGTAGGGACCGGCCAGGCCCGAGGCACAAGTGTGTCGGACTAATGAGACTTCCCAAAGTTAGTTCTGTCTTCTGCAAACTTTTCTCCTTCCTCCTCCTTTCTGGGCATCAACCCCACACACTGTGTTTAGGTGGTGTTCGTTAAGGAAGTCCTCTCTCACAGAATTTTCTTGCAGGGACTGTAGATTTTTCTGAGTTAGGCTCTGTACAGGGAGAACTTGGGGGCTGGGGGTGTGCCAGCGATCCGGGCAGGGGGCCAGGGAGGGGCAGAGGAAGGGAAGTAGGAAAAAAATGGAGGTGAGAATAGTTTCAAATAATTGGGGGAAACAGTTCCATTTTTATTTGCACACGTAACACCAGGCTTTGAACGTTTAGATTTTAACATTTCAAAATAAAATGGAAGAAAGACACTCACACACACACACACAAAAATCACAAATTAGTAGATTTGTCTTCACAGAGAAAAAAATCAAATGAGTTCCTCGTATTATAGAAGCATTTTACCTGCGTTTTGTGTTTGATCATCATTAATAGCCCTGTGAGGCAGGAAGTATTATCACCACAGCAGAGCATAGGAAATGAAAACTCAGAGAAGTTAAGTGACTTGCCTAAAATCACACAGCTGTTTTGTAATATAAGCATTTAATGATATAAATTTCTCTCTAAGCATTACTTTAATTGAAAAATCCACAGATTGTGATATGTTGTGTTTTGATTATCATTCAATTTAAAATATGTTTAATTTTCTTTATGATTTTCCTTTGACTTATTAGTTATTAAGAAATGTGCTTCTTAATTTCTAAATATTTGTATATTTCCAAATATCTTTCTGTTACTGTTTTATGGTTTAATTTTGTTCAAATGTTGAGGTGTGTTTCATAACCCAGAATAGGGTCTATTTTCAGGTTTGTTACATGCGTACTTGAAAAGAGAGAGTATTCTGCTGTACTGAGGTAAAGTGGGCTATAAATGTCAATTAGGTCATGTTGGTTGATCTCTATATGATTTCAATATATTGAAACTTATTTTATAGCCTATCATATGGTCTATTTTGGTGAACATAACTTATAGGCTTAAAATATATATATATATTTTGTTATTACTGATTTTTTGTGTGTGTGGTTATTCTATCATTTTCTCAGAAAGGTGTTAAAATCTTTACTTATTACTTTGAAATTAGTTTTTTCTTTATATATATATATA
>VBSM01000272.1:2224900-2237174 GCA_008086735.1 Cheirogaleus medius
TCGGCCTCCCAGAGTGCTAGGATTACAGGCGTGAGCCACCACGCCCAGCCAAGTACTTTCTTTTTAAACTTCAGATATTGTACTTCTCATTTCTATATTTTCCATTTGGTATATATTATGTGTGTGTGTGTGTATCTGTATGTATGCTGAGATTTCTTTTTTTAATTCATTGTGAGTATAATTTCCTTTACTTGCTTGAGCATAGTTATAATAGCTGCTTTAAAATCCTTTCGTTTAAACATCTAGGTTATCTCAAGGTTGGTGTCTATTGATTTTCTTTTGTCTTAATGATTGGTCAGATTTTCCTGATCTTCATATATCAAATAATTTTGGATTGTATCCCTAACACTGTGACTATTATGCTGTGGAGACTCTAGATTCTGGTTTGTATGTTTGTTTGTTTCTTAGCAGGCAATTACCTTTGTTGGATTCAAACAGCAAGTTCTATTTCGTGGGTGGCAGCTCAAATCTCAGTTCACTTCTTTTTTTCCTAACTAAGCTGCCCACAGCCTGCCCAGGCATGCACATATCAGGGGGATTATACAGATTTGAGTAGAGATTTTGCACAGAATTTGGGAGTTCCCCTCTCTGGATCTCTCCTTTATGGGATCCCTCCTCACTTTTCAGTGGCTAAAATTGCCCTGAACTCTGTCCTCTAGTTTTACAGGTCAGAAAGCCTGCAGGTTTTCTAGCAGAGGTTTGGCTGCCTTGCATGGTACTAATTTAGACCTAGCCAAAGTATAAAAGCCATAAATATGAGTAACTCACTCTGTGCCCTTCATTTTTCCCAAGTGTAGACCACTCTCCAGAATCTGCCTGCTTTTGTTCATTCTTCAGGGTTTTCAAGTCATTGTTTTTTGGTATGTTTATCCGAAGTTTATATTGTTTTGTCTGGAAGAGTCAGGTCCCTTGGCCATATTGGCAGTGGAAACCTCCTTTTGCCTTTGTTTTATTTATGTAGTTGCTTTTGTTAAATTTGTTTTAGGCCTGTTGACAAATGTTTTATGAAATGTTATGCAACATAAAATGGATTTTATTTTGCTATGTTCGAGTAATAGAGACATCAACAAAAATCTAGGATTACTAAAATGATGCCTATTGACACCTCCTCCAGTTTTCTATACGTATTTGTTCTTATATGTCCTAACACTTCTGAAGGGAAGCTCTCTTGGCAGAATACTTTTCTATGGCGAAGGCAAAGTCATTAGTTCAAGTTCGGAGGCCATTGGGTGGGAAGAACTTGAAAGGGGCCACGCTGGATAAACAATGCCCCTCTGCATGTTGGAAGATTTCCCTTAGTTGATTCATTGACTCATTAATCTTTATAGAGCCCTAATATGTGTCAGACATGGTGCTGGATGATAGGGAAATGATCATCAGAATTTACTAAAGGAGTCAGCCATGAGACAGCAGCCCACAGATAGGGCATTTTAACCTGTGATGAGTGCCATGCGTCAAAAGCACTGGGTGCCGTGAGAGTGCATGGTGGAGCACTCGGCCCAGCTGAGCAGTCAGGGAAGGCTTCCCACAGGAGCAAGACGTCAATTTATTTTCTTTTATTATTTTTTTATTTAATTTATTTTTTTATTTCAGCATATTATGGGGGTACAAATATTACGGTTACGTATATTGCCCATATCCCCCCTCCCGCCTCGAGACAGAGCTTCAAGCGTGGCCATCCCCCATACGTTGCACATCTCACTCATTATGTTTGTATATACCCATCCCCTCCTCCCCCCTCCCACCTGCCCGACACCCGACAAATGTTATTCCTACATGTCCACTTAGGTGTTGATCCGTTAATACCAATTTGCTGGTGAGTACATGTGGTGACAAGACGTCAATTTAAAGAGGAGTCGAAGGTAACCAAGTGTGTCGGTGCTGGCGGGGGCAGTTCCAGCAGAAGGAACTACATGCATAAAGACCCAGGGATGGGAGAGGCTTAAAGACATGAAGAACCCAGAGCAGATTCGTGAGCTAGAACCTAAAGAACAAGGAGGGCAAGTAGCAGGAGACAAAGCCACAGAGGACAGGGTCCTGGTCATGTGCACTTTGTGGTCCAGTGTGGGAATTGGTTTGCCCTGTTTCTCTCCTTCCTCATCTTCCTTCTCATCTTACTCCTTTGTTAAACTATTATGAAAATAACCCATGGGTTTAATTCGAAGAAAACTCAGTGACTTCCCTCCTTCCTGCCTCATTTCTCCCCTAACCTGTAGAGACAACCACCATCAAGCTTTCTTGTATATCTTTTCACAACTATTTCACAAACAAAACACATGTAAAAATACATAGCTTCTTTTAAAAAAAAACCTGATGTGCAGGGTAGGGAAAGAGAGATGGGATTCTATACACAATGTTTTTACCTTCATTTGCTTCACTTGACAATATAGGTAGAGAGTTTTTCACATCAGCGCAGTTAGATGTACAACCAGTTTTTTGAAGAGCTGCATGGTACTCCAATGTACAGATGTGTCACGACTTATTTACTCATTGCCTGATTGATGGGTATTTTAAGTTCATTCTATTTTTTGTTGTTACAAACAATGTGGCAATGAACACTCTTGTAAAGGCATATTTGGGTACACCTGTGAGTATATGTATAGGGTACATTCATTTCAGTGGAATTTGTGAAAAAATATGCACATTTATAATTTTGATATACATTGCCTAATTGTCCTCCGGAGATGTTTGTCCAGGGTCCTTTCACCATTAAAATGTTCTATAGGCATAGCTTATCATCAGGGGTCTAGAAACATGCTTGGGCACTGAAAAGTGCTTCCTAGCACAAAGGGAAACTGCAAATTTGAGATCAATAAATATTTAATTAAATGTCTCTACAATATATTACTTGTAGTGTTATTATTCATAAAAAGTTCATTATATTTGAAAACAATTTATAGGTTATATATTTCGCTCATTTTGCAAGAATCCCCAAGTATGAGTAATGACTATTGAGAAATAGCCTATCATAAATCAAATAGCCTATTATAAATTAAATAGGCTATCATAAGAATTACTTATGACCAAGTCATTTCAAAAGCAAAATTATGAAAACCCTTTCAATATTTCAGTATCAGCAAAAATTATACTAAATATGGATGTGTGTATATTGAATATATTTGACATGATGTAGGGTGTGGCTTCCAAAGGTAAGAATTCCTGAGACCTGCAAAAGTTTAAAAATGGCCCTGCTTGTACCAACTGTGCAGGAAATTGCCTGTATCTTATTCCCTCATCGACACTGTGGATTTTCAAAACTTTTGACCTATACCAATATGATAGGCAACTTTTTTGCTTGTTTCTTATTTATTTAATTGTCACAGTTGAGCATCTTTTTTGTGTATTCATATGCCATTTTTCTCTTTTATTATATACTGGATTTTTATATTCTAGATTCATTTTGCTATTGGATGTTGATCATATTGTTGTTGATTTGTAAGGTCTTTTTATATAATGACGAACATAGCTCTTTGTCAGTCATGTGGAGTTACAAATATTTCCTTCCAGTTTGTTATTTGTTTTCAGCCTATTTTATGATTACATATATATATATATATATTTTTTTTTTTTCTTTTTTGCCTTGGAAAGTTTTGTATATTTTCTCAATTAAACTTAAATTTTTCCTTTGTGGCTTCCTGAAGGAAATCTAAGACCGAAAGGAAGCCTCAAATAGTTCTGAGCACAGAAGTCATGTGCTTTGATTTGTGTTTTCAGTGTGCAAAACTGGAGAACGCATCTCAGGAGGACAAGACCATACACAGGGAGAGTGGTTAAGAGGTGAAAGGTGATGGTGGCTGAGGCTAGAAGGGGACAAATGAGGAATATGTTAGGAGGCAAAACCCACATAACTAGTGATGGAGAGTAGGGGAGAGGATGCCTCAAGGGTGACTCTTGGATTTCTGGTTGTGATAATGAAATGGGATGGAGCAGCCACTCTCTGATATGGTAAACACTAGAGGAGAGCTAGGTTATTTTTTGTTTGTTTCTTTGTTTTGGTGGGGGTTGGGGCTCAAGAAAGCGAGAATGTGGGTTTGGTTTGGGACCTGCTGAGTTGAAGTACCTTTGAGATAGCCAGAGGAGAAGTGGCAAGCCGTTTTGATAGGCATGTTTCCACTGGATGAATCCTGGTTCCACCTTGAGGATCAAAGCTCCACAAACCCCTTCGTGGTCCTGACTCATTATGTTTCACTCAAAGAGCTCAACTTGGGTCCAGAGATTGGCACAGACTTAAGAAATTACTGAATGATTTTCCTGCTGGGAAAAACAGCTTTTGGTTAAAGCAGAAATATACCTCCATTTTAGCTATTCATTTATGGCTCTAAATTTTTTTTCTTTTAATTTTATTGATTTATTTTTCTGATCTGTCTGCCTTTTAATCTTAAAATAATATCAAACTTTCAGAAAAGTTACAAGAATGGTACAAAGAACACCCTTCGTATCAATCACCTATTTTTGGATAAAAAACTATTTTTTCTATAAAAACAACTCAAAAATTTGATGGCTTAAAACAACCGCCATTATATCATACATCATGATTTTCTATGTCAAGAATTTGGGCAGAGCTCAGATGAGTGATTTCGGTTGGTTCCACGTGGTGTTGACAGAGGTCAAGGAATAGCATTTGGCTAGTGGATAGATGAGTCTGGAGAATCCAAGACAGCTTCTAGCACCTTGGAGAGGAAGAGTAAAAGGAAGCTGGATTCAGCAGGAACTGCCGACAGGAGCACCTACACATCTTCAGCGTGGTGGTCTCAGGGAGCTGGATGTCTTATAGAAGTTCAAGCTCCCAGAGAAGCATTCATTCCAGGAGGCCCAGGTCGAAGGTGCTAATAAGCACCTCGTGACTTAGCCTTGGAAGTCCCAGAGCATCATTTCACCCACATTCTATTAGTCAAACAAGGCACTGAGGCCAGCTCAGATTTTAAAATGGGAAATTGGACTCCATCTCTGAATTAGGGGAGTAGCAAAAAGCTTGTGGCCACCGTTATTATACCACGATCAACCAGTTGTTCACATTTTGTCACATTTGCTTGATTATTCTTCTGTCTGAACTGAGAGTAAGTTGCATGCATCGTGTTCCTTTACCCCTACATACTTCCTTATGTGTTTCCTAAAAATGAAGAATTCTTTTACATATCCATAAGATAGCAGGAATTTTAATATTTATAACTACTATTATCTAATCTATAGTCCATATTCCGATTTTATCAATCATCCAAATAATATCATTTATAGCAAATGTTTTTTCTGGTCCAAGACCTAATCCAGGGTTACATATTGCACTCGATTGTTGAGTCTCTTTCGTCTTCTTTAATCTAGAACAATTCTTCATATTTCCTTTTCCTTTTATAACCTAGATATTTTGAAGAGTACATTCATGCCGATTGTTTTATAGAATGTCCATCAATTCGAATTTGTCTGCTATGTCCTCATGATTAGATTGGGATTATGTACTTCTGGCCGGAATACTACAGAAAGGGTGTGTTCTTCTCAGTGCATCCTATCAGGAAGCACATGATGTGGATTTGCCCTCTTACTGATGATAACTTTCATCACTGTGTTAAAGTGGTGCCTAGCAAGTTTCTATTTTTCCTTTTCTAAGTAATGACTATGTTTGCAGGGAGATTTGTTGAGACTGTAAATATCATGTTGCTCATCAAACTTTTGCACACATGTTTTAACATTCCTTGATGATTCTTTGCTGTATCTATTAGTAGGATGGTAGCAAAATGGTGATTTTCTAATACTGTCATTTCTTCAGCATTTATTAGCTGACATTCTACAGAAAGGAAAAGCTGACCATTCTGTATGTATGTATGTATGTATTTGTACAAACTTATGGATTCTTATATTCAATTGCTTATAATCCATGACTGCCATACATCTGAATGCTTAGTGCCTTCAGATGTCTCCCGTGTACTTTTGATATGTCCCTGTTCTTTCTTACTTTCTCTTACAGCACCATGTTCCAGACTTACTATGTACTTTCCTTTCCCCAGTCCTTGAACCAGCCATTTCTTCAAGAATCTCTGGTGCCTATGAGTAGAAATGTTCTTTTAGAAATCAAGAACTGTGTGTTAGAGCAGCTCATTGCCACTGGAGAGTAAGTGCTCTGGGACCTTTTGCTGGACAAAGCTGGAAATACTGACATCCCAAATTCCAAGCCACCTTTAAGGTTCTGCTGGCCTTGCCGATTTATTGTTGTATCTCCTTTCTTCCACAGTAAGAATTGTAAAAAATAGTATATGTACTTTTATTTTCATACCTAAACACCATAAAAAACAGTTTCAGACGTCTTATACTCCTACAGAAAACTAGATTTATTAAGTTGAAAATGAGATTATTTATTTATGCACTTCTTTTTGTTGATAAACTGAAGATTTATAGTCAAAATACTGTGCTCAAAAATTACATAAGGCCAGGCACGGTACCTCACGCCTGTGATCCTAGCACTCTGGGAGGCCGACGCAGGAGGATCAATTGAGCTCAGGAGTTCGAGATCCTGTCTCTACTAAAAATAGAAAAGTTAGCTCGTGTTGTGGCTTGGGCCTGTAGTCGCAGCTACTTGGGAGGCTGAGGCAAGAGGATTGCTTAAGCCCAGGGGTTTGAGGTTGCAGTGAGTGATAATGATGCCACTGCACTCTACCCAGGGCGACAGAGTGAGATTCTGTCTCAAGAAAAAATAAATTACTTAAATTAGTTAAATTTTTCCCCTTCACTGTGGCTGTTTTTCAAGATACAGTTGAGTTCATTTATCTGTTTATATTTCATTTTAGTCTCTCCCCATCCTCCATTCTTTTAGTCAGTTTGAATATGTAAAACACTAAGACACTTCCAAAATCCAAGACTACACACAAAGTTAAACTCAAGTGCAGTGTTACTTCTTCTTCCTTCTCCTTTTTTCTCCATTCCCTCCATCTGTGTAAGTGACCAACTTCTGTGGTTTCTAGTTAGCTCTGTATTGCTTTTTAAAAACAATGAGCAGATCAGAAACATGTATATTTTCTTATTTACCCTTCTTTCCTACATGAAAGGTAGCATACATACCCTTTTGTGCTTTGCTTTTTCCTCTTGATAATACATCTTGGAATTTGCTCCATATGAGTTCATAAAGAGCTTCCACATTCTTATTTACAGTTGCATAATGCTCTGTTGGGTGGACGCATCATAGTTTATTCAACCAATTTCCTAGCATTTTGATGGTGTCTCATAATTTATAATACAAAATAATAATACTGAAACAAATAAATCTGTACAGATGTACTTTCATACTATTTGAGGTATATCTTCAGGGTAAATTCTTAAAAGAAGGATTATCTGGATCAAAGCGTAAATGCTTATGAAATTTTGTTAGATGCTGTCAATTTCTCCCCCATAGGGGTGATATTGCTTTGCATTCCCAGCAATGTATGAGAGTAAATGACCCTAGTCTTTCACCTCTCTTTTTTTTTTTCAGTAATTACTGAAAATAATTTTTTTCACTTCTCATTCTTATTTAAAATAAGTTTGACAAGTTTTCTTTATAGCCAAATTCTGTTTGCATGTAGGCAGGAGAGCCTCTTTACTTTAGATTCAAGAGAATTGAGAAAAGGAGTTAAGTCAGGGGTAGGAAATTCATTCTCATTCATGGAGGACCTTTAAGTCAAGTCAAGAAGTTTGTATTTTATTCAATGGGAAGCCAATCAGGAGTTTTGTTTTGTTTTGTTTTTAGCAAGGCAGTACCATGGCTAGATTATGGAAACGATAAGGAATCGTTTTGCCTGCGAACAATAAACTATTCCACTGTCAATGGCTCAAACAGAAAAAGTTGTCTGATTATTTCTTTTATAAGAAGTCACAATAACAAAAATATTGCTGCAATAGCTTCCCAATTTTGCTCCTATCCTTGTCCCCCTCTGTTCAATATTCCAGTGGAGGGACCAGACATACTGGTCTCCTTGCTGTTCTTGAACACAATATACAATACCCAGCCGAGGGCCTTGGTACTAGGTGCCTAGGAATTTCTTCTCCCACTGCCTGCATGACTCACTCACTGCCTTAAGGACTCTGCGCCAATGCCATCTGCTCCATGAAGCCCCAGTACTTCCAATCTCCCTCATTCTTCTCGTCCTTGTTGTTCTATAACGCTCACTACCCTCTAACATATATATTTTCCATTTATGCTGTTTATTGTCTGACTTCCTCCCCCTACTACTAAAATCTAATATCTAAGAAATTAAAAGTCATTGTTCTTTGATATATCTTTAATTCTGGGAACAGTGCTGGGCACACAGTAGTGCTCGATGAATGTTTGTTGAATACGTGAATGTAGTCACGGGGTAGGTGGTTTCCCCCTTGGTTCAGTGGCTCAAAAACATTAAGGCACTGAGCTGGAATCTCCAATTCTCTTAGCGTTGTCTTCATGGTTGAGAGAAGTCTACCACTTCAAACATCATATTCTCACGCTGTAATGTCTCGAGCTGGAAGGAAAGGGTAAGAATAAGCAGAATTTTCTCCTCTTCCCAAGGTGGATATTCTAGTAAGAGAAAGTCTTCTCCAGGAAGCCCCAGTAGACTTCCCCTTAATTTTCATTGACCAGAACTGAGCCACTTGCCTACTCCTAGAACAATCGCTGGTAGAGGGAAATGAGGTTGCCAGGAATGACTGAGAAATATCAGAATTCGTCTCCTAAGGCTGGATATATTGCTACTGGATATACAAAATTTAAAACTATCATTCTGTTAAGGTAAAGGATATGGGGGAGGATTTTCAGTGGGCAACCAATAGTGATTGCCACATCACTCTGGGTGTTATCTGGAGAACACCGGTAGGGCAGGGGAATGAGGAGAGGCAGAGACTAGACTGCCAAGGTCCAGGGTAGAGATGGTAAAGGCCTGAACCAGGAAGCCTACTTGAGGCATGCTGCCCATAAAATCAGCTGAGTCCTTCTAGAGTCTTGCACACTCTAGCAAGTGTCAGATAATGCATTTCAAACGTGCGTTCTCCAGTGTCAGGGGAGTATCAGCTGTGTGACTTAGGCAAATTATTAACCTTTCTGAGCCTCACACAGGTCACTTTGGCTCTAGGAGAAAGAATGTGAGCCTGACCATGATGCTGCTCAGAGAATTTTTCCAGATTTACTTCTAATTAATAGTTTGGGCCAATAGCATGCTTTTCTTTAATTGGCAATTACATATTCCTTTTAATGCCACAGGAATCTGAGATCCTATTAATAGATGGCATTGAAATTGCAGTTTTCTTCTTAAACCACTTTATTTTCAGAGGAAATGAGCGACTATGTCAAGAACATATGAGATAATTCAATGAAAAAGATGAAATGCTTGACTACCACACAGGTAATAGCTGCCAAAAAAGTCTCAAGTGGCAATAGATGAGGTAGTGTGGAGAGTGGAGCTTCCACTTGTGTGGTGGAATATATCTCCAGCTATTCATTCCTAGGTGCTCCGGGCCAATCATCTTCACTGATGGCTTGACCTGGCTTCCTCTCATCAGGGCAGGTGCTATTCATGTTAGTAGTGGGGTGTGGTAGCAGCAATCAGGGCTGTAGAGTCACCCGGACCTGTATTTAAATTCCAGCTCTGTTATTTATCGCTGCGTGATGATGAGCTCTTAAACGAGGGTAAGAAATCCTGCCCCCAGAATATACTGTGTGCCTTTGGTGAAGTGATGAGTGATGAGAGCCAGGCTCACAGGCACCCAATAAGTGTGAGTTCCCTTCTCCCTCCGTGTCTTCCATGGACTTACTTTTGTGCTCTGATAAAGTCCTAGTTATCTATGTATCTTCTCAGTCTCACAGTGGCCTCAGCCTAATACACCATCAACTGGCTATGAAGATTAGACCACCAGAGGAACAAGAGCCAAGAGAACAAAACTTTTTCCAAGCCCACACCCAGTACTTCTTTCAGGACTGAAGGAGCACTGAGCCACCTGCTTCTCTCTTTCTAAAATAATAATAATAATAATAAACGTGTTTGAATACCTACCCAGTGCCCAGACTTGGTATTGGATTTTGTGGGTGATTCAAAGAAGTATGAGATATGGCCCTTGCTTTCAAGGAATTTAAAATCCCCCTAAGAATCCAAAATAAGTACAATGCAAAGCAGACAGAGCTAGGTTTAAATCCCAGCTCTGCCATTGACTAGCTGTGCACCTTAAGCAGTTGCTGAGCCTCTCTGCATGTCTACTTCCTCGCCTGTGAAACAGACCAACCAGTACCTATATCATTAGGTTGTCTTGAGTTGTAAGGGACCTAATGCACAGTAGGCGCTTGGAAAATCTGAGTTCCTTCGTCTTCAAACCACCTGGTAGTTAAATAGTAAAACATAAGATCTATTGCAAGACAGCCTATAATTAATTACCAAGTGAAAAGTCCTGAAATAAAGGCCTTGTGGAGTTCAGTGGAGGGCAGAGCCATTCAGCGTGAGGTAGGTGGGGTAGATTCCTGGGTGAAGAAGCAAAGTGACTACCATTTTACGGATGGGCTGATTTTCTCAGATGCACCATGGGAGCCTTGGCCCTAAGCCCTTGTTCTGCACCAGTGATAAGGAATAAAGACTTGGGTACCCAAGATAGAAGTGGCACATTGGAGAGTGAGAAAGTAATTTAGATATCCTCTCAGTGCTCAGACCACTGATACTATTCATTCTCAGTCTGTGCTCAGTCAACCTGCCTCAGTGGCCTTCCTGTTCATTACGAATGAATGAATTGTCCTTGTTGCAGTGTGAGTAACCAGACTCCACTGGGCAATAACAAACCAAGTGGAGGACAGATATATGCTTGGGATAAAGGAAATGTTAATGGACAGAGATGCGTTCACCCAGTACTCCTAAGAAAGTATTGCTTTTACCAAAAATATATAGGGAAATTTGCCTGCAGAAAAGGCTTTTGATAACAATGATCAGCTGTGGGAGATTTTATTATTATTCCCAATTATCAGGTCCCTCTTCTGTAAGAGAATCATACACCCCTTTCCCATCAAGATTCTTGGTATGTGAAGTACGGTGGCATCCCATCAACTTCCATGATCATGTGACCTGCTGTAGCCAATGGAATATGCCAGGGTGCAATAGACACCACATTAGAGCAGAGATATTAAGTGCATTTGGATAGTTTATTTGGCCTCATGCTCTTGTATTTACCATGAGAACAGCATATCTCAGAGGATTCTACTATCAGCCTGGGTCACAGAACGAGAAAGCTGGGTGCTCAAAGTGAGCCAAGCAGAGCTGAGCTATGACAGACACAGTTACACAAACCAATAGACCAACAGACCCAGGAGTTAGAAATGTTTATTATTGTAACCCACTGAGATAGCTGATATCTGCATTAATTAAACACTTGCTTTGTGCTGGCACTGTCCCAAGCATTTTTTTTTTTTTTTGAGACAGAGTCTCACTCTGTTGCCCAGGCTAGAGTGAGTGCCGTGGTGTCAGCCTAGCTCACAGCAACCTCAAACTCCTGGGCTCAAGCAATCCTTCTGCCTCAGCCTCCCGAGTAGCTGGGACTACAGGCATGCGCCACCATGCCCGGCTAATTTTTTCTATATATTTTTAGTTGGCCAATTAATTTATTTCTATTTTTAGTAGAGACGGGGTCTCACTCTTGATCAGGCTGGTTTTGAACTCCTGACCTTGAGCGATCCGCCCGCCTCGGCCTCCCAGAGTTCTAGGATTACAGGCATGAGCCACCGCGCCCGGCCTTGTCCCAAGCATTTTACATGTGTTCTCTTATTTAATCCTTGTATTAATCATGCAATGTAGTGTTTCAGCCATGGTTTGCCATTGAAAACATCAGAAAAGTACTCTGGCTGTGTGCAAAAGGAAGTACAAAAGGAAAACTGCTGCTTCTAGCCAAGATGGAGCAACAGAATCTGGATGTTCCCTCCAATCTGAAAGAACTGAAGACCTAGACAAAATATATGAAACAATGGTTCTCAAGACATTAGATGATAGGCAATGAAGGAGAGTCATCTCTGAGAGATGGGAAACGAACATAATGAACCCTGCAACTGATACCACTTACCACCTGGAGACTTTCCAGGCCAGGGTGCAAAACAGCACAAACCAGAAAGACCTTGCTAATCTCCTTAATTTTGGAATATGGAACTGAAAGGAGAAAGGCCAAAGTGACTAAAATTTGCAGGGCAGAATACTGGAAAGAAAAAAAGCTGCAGAGAGAGAGAAACATGAAGACTTGCAGAGAGTCCCCCTTGAGGATTCAGCTGAGTACAGATCAGCACATGCATGACAGGAAATGACTCAAGGACTGTTACAAA
>VBSM01000272.1:2239051-2257688 GCA_008086735.1 Cheirogaleus medius
CAATATACGTAACTGTCATATTTGTACCCCCATAATATGCTGAAATAAAAAAAATACCGAAAAAAAATCCAAAGCAATTATCAAACAGCGTAGATGTCAGACCAATATTAGTAGCACAAAGAGGGTCATTTTATAAATGGATATAAAAACCAAAGTGTATGTACCTAAAACAAAGCTTCAAAATACCTGAAACAACACTGATAGAACTACAAGGAGGAGCAGACAAATCCATAAGTACAGTAATAGATTTCAATAACCTTCTCTCAATAATGCACAGAACAGGTAGAAAATCAGTAAGGATACAGAGGACTGGAGCAACACAACCAACTTGACTCGTTGCCATTTCTAGAGCACTCCACCAGCAATGGCAGAATACATGTTCATTCCAAGTGCACCTGAAACATTTGCAAAGATCAACCACATTCTGAGCCAAAAAATAAGTTTCAATAAATTTAAAACAATTCTAATCATACCATGAATGCTCTCTGACCACAATAGAATTAAATTAGAAATCAATACCAGAATGATGTCTAAAAACTCTCCAAATATTTGGAACCAAAATAACATAACATAATTCTAAACAACCTATGAGTGAGAGAAGAAAAATTTTAAATTACAAAGTATTTTGAATTGAAAGAAAATTAAAACACAATATAGCAAAATTTGTGGAATGCAACTAAAACAGTACTTAGAAGGAAATTTATGACCCTAAATGCCTATATTACACAAGAAAATTAGCCTGAAATCAGTGATCTCAGTTTCGACCTTAAGAAAATAGAAAAAAAAGAACATATGAGTCCCAAAGTAAGTAGAAGTAAGGAAATATTAAAGATCAGAGCAAAAAAAGTCAATGAAATAGAAACCAGAAAAACAGAGAAAATAAATGATACCAAATGCTGATTCTTTGAGGTCAACTAAATTGATAAACTGCTAATCAGATTGAACAGATGAGAGAGAGAGAAAGAGAAAGAGACCCAAATTATCAATATCAATCAATATCAGGAACTAGAGAGGTGACATCAGTACAGATTCCACATGTAATTAAAAGATAATAAGGAAATAGTATGGACAGCTTAATGCCTGTATATTCTACAATTAGATGAAATGGACAAATTTTTTGAGAGGCATAAACTACCCTAGTTCACTCAAAAACAAACAGATAATCAGAAAAACTCTGTATTTATTAAAGAAATTGGATTTCCATTTAAAAAGCACCTCCCCCCCCAAAAGAAAACTCCAGGGTCAGATCACTTCACTGGTAAATTCTATGAAACATTTAAGGAGAAAATAACACTAATTCTACGCAAACTCTTCTAGAAAATAGAATAAAAAGAAACACTTTTTAACTCATTTTTTAAGGTCAGTGTTAGTTTGATGCAATAGTCAGACAAAGATTTACAAGAAAAGAAAAGCACAGACCAATATCCCTCATGAACATACATGCACTGGCCAATGTCGTTCCTTCCTTCTGCTTTGCCTTTAATCATTCAGTCCACAAACATTTGCTGGGTGTCTACTGTTTACCACGCCCAAGGCTGGGTGGTAGAAGCACTGGGATGAATCAGACACAGTCCTGCCACAAAGGGTCACTGTTTGATGCAGGAGTCTGACAATTCCCAAAA
The DNA here is from genome assembly GCA_008086735.1 of Cheirogaleus medius. NCBI lineage: Eukaryota > Metazoa > Chordata > Mammalia > Primates > Cheirogaleidae > Cheirogaleus > Cheirogaleus medius. The sequence continues at coordinate 2,240,674 of VBSM01000272.1, forward strand.
GGTTTACAAAGCTATGACAGATGTAAAGCAACAAGGAGCAGCAGGGCTCAGAGAAGGGCCCCTCACCCAGCCAGGGCTACTTGGGAAGACTGCGAAGCTTTCTGCTTTGAGATATTATCAAGAAGAAAATGTAGATGGGGGTACAAAGTATAAAAAAGACAGCCTTGCTCTTGAAGTGCCCGTATCTTGGGGTATGAGTGACAAAAAATGAAGCCATTGCAACACTGGGATTTGGGGCCATGAGAGAGGGAAGCACAGGCCTGACGATGCACACAGGAGGGCCACACGCTGAGGCTGGGCTGCCAGAAAGGCTTGCTGGAGGATATGACATGCACAGAGGCAGGGAGGTGAAGGATAAATTGTAGTCACCTGGGGAAAGTCTGTACCAGGGAGAAAGGGACTTATGTGCAAAGGCCTGTGTCAAGGAGAAAGGGCTTGGCACTCCGGAGAAGCTCAGAGGTCCCCAGTGTGGCCAGGCCTGGAGCACTGATGCAGGGAGGTGACGCTAATGGAGTGGGCAGGAGGCACATTCCATTAGAGAGTGTGAAAAGCATCCTGTGGGCCATGGGGTACCTGTGAAGGGAATGGTGGGGTGATCTTTCCTTTATGAAGACAGCCTGGCAGCAGAGTAGTGAGGAGGCTGCTGCAACTGTTGGGAAAAGAGACAGTGGTGCCTGAGCTGCAGGGAGGAAGAGGATGTCAGAGCTGAGCACCTGAGTGGCAACACCACACTGCAGGCTGGGCTCGGCCAGGGCTGCTCCTGAGGGGCGGGCAGAAGACCCCACACGCCACTGTTCTCTTGTCCTGGCATGCACCTCCTCGGAGCAAGCTTGAAGTTCCAAAATTTCTCGGAACTGAGGGTTTTTCCTCAACTTCTGTAAAACCATGGTTAGTACTTTTGCAAGACAGAGAAGGAGTCCAAGATTTTGATAGCTGAACACTAGTAAGTAGATTGTAAACCAAGCCCTGTGGGAGCACAGGCAGGAGGACGTGGGGTTCACAGCTTTGCTGTATAAAAAGAGGTCTGGACCCCTGACTGCAGCAACCCTCTACTGGATGGACCCAGGCATGACCCTGCCTTAGTCCAAGAATTCCAACTGAGAAATAGAAGGAAACAGGTTTATTGTGTACCTACTATGTAACAAGCTACAGCACATTAACTGTACTCTGAGGAAATACCTCTGTCCCTATTTTATAAATGAGAAAGTTAAGACCCAAAGAGTCTGAACTGAGATTTAAGCCCAGAGCTGCCTGACTATGCCTGTGCAATATTGTGCATTCTTCAGAGTGATACTCTGGCTAGTTTTTTGACAGTTTATTTTTAGACTCACTCTTGGACAGTTAAGGACATCTTCTATTAGTCATCTACAGTGCATAACAAATTACCCCAACATTTAGCAGCTTAAAACAACAAATGTTTATTATCTTATAGGTGCCATAGGAATCTGGGTGCAGCTTAGGTGCCTGTGAATCAAGGTCTCTCATGAAGTTGCAGTCAAGGCGCTGGACAGGGCTGCGGTCTCATAAGAAGGCTTAGCAGGGATTGGGGGGAGGGTGGGATCTGCTTCCCAGTTCACTCACATGATTGTTGGCAGGCCACAGCCCCTCACATGGGCCTCTCTCTACAGGGCTACCTCAGGACGTGGCAGCTGGCTTCCCCTAGGGAGGCAATCCCAAAAGAGAGCAAGAGAAAGAAAGAGTGCATGCTCCAAACAGAAGCCACGGTCTTTTTATAACCTAATCTTGGAAGGGACATGTCACCACTTTTACTGTATTCTATTTGTGAGAAGCAATCCAGTAAGTCCAGCCCACACTTAAGGGGCAGGGGTGTGAGTACCACTTGCTGGGCTCCTTGGGAGCCATCTAGGGGCTGCCCAGCTCAATCTAAAGAGTTTTAATAGCCAGGCTATCTGGGCTTCTCTGCAAATGCCAAGTTGTTTCCCCATTATCCAGGGGCTAGAGGATTTGGGAGCCCACAGGGACACTTGGGGTCCTGCTGTGCCCACTCCTTTGTGCCTGAGGCATAGTCCATTTGGAAAGGCCAGTGTGGTGAATGTATTTAGAGCCCCCAAGGGAGGGGGGTTGTTCTCAAATTGTGGCCACTGCTCCCTCACCCCCTTGTCTTTGAAGTTGATGTGATGTTTCCTGGCAAGGAAGGGAAGCAATGGCATCCCCCACTGCACCCCATACCCTGTCAGCCAGATTGGGTTGGGGTCCAGGTAAGGAAACACCAGCATGAATGTCTTTAAACTTCCCCTGGCTTCTGATCTTCTTTCTCAAATTTTCTTATCTTGCTCCCCATTCCATGTCCATAACCCCTGCAATAGCTCCCAGAGTAGGTGCTCCAGGAGCTTGTTGATGGAGGTGGGAGGGAAAGACTGGAAAGATAGCAAGTGTGCATGCAGGTCAGCGCCTCCACTCAGGGCAGTTCAAATCACATTCCCTGCACTCGGCGTCTATTCTGTGCTGGTGCAGAGCATCCAGAGATGGATGAGATACAGATGCTTGCCCTCCGGGGACTCAGTTTCAGGAAGGAGACAGAGGCGCAAACAGACAAGGATGAAACATTAGGATAAGCACCACAAATATTTGGCCAATACACCCTTTTTGTCACCCCACCACAGCTATCTTGGTTCATAACGCATCATCTTTTGCTTGAACTATTACGGCAGCTTCCAAGCTGTTTTTCCTCCATTTATTCACCCACTCTGCTGCTGAGAGATCTTTCTGGAATGCAAATCTAATGAGGCCACCACTCTGGTTAAAGGCCTTCCCAGATGCTCTTGGGGAAAGCCAAGCCCTTCAGTTTGCCCCCAAGGCCCTAGACACTGCCCATCCCTCCAGCTTTATGTTACCCCCTTCTGCTCACACTCCAGTCACACCACAGGCTCTGTGCTGTGGCAAGTACCTACGCAGGTGACCATGCTGTCCCCCTGCCTCCAGGAGCTGATTCATGTGGCCATATCCACTAGAAACATCGCCAGATCGCCCTTCCCCGTCTGGGAAATTAGCCCCGGAGCCTCTTAAAACATTTCGCTCACATCTTCTGTGTCCCTAATGAAATGGACACATGGTATCTAGATTCTGCCTGGTGCCTGGCACAGAGAGGGACTGGGTCAGTAGATGACTGTGGAAAGGACCTGAAGCCAACTCTGGGAGCAGGACGAGGACACCTAGACCAGGCACTTCCAATTTCTCCCAGGAAGCACGGGTATCAGAAACACCCTCCCCGACTCTGCTCTGCCCACGCCCTCTCCCTGCTCTCCGGCTCTGCTTGCAAGGAAGGGCCCAGGATGAGCGCTGGTAGCCAGCTGAGCAGAGACCGACCTGTCTGTTCCTCGGGTGGGCTGGGAAGCTGCGTGAAGCAGGTGCGGTATGAAATTGGACTTTAAAAGATGAGTGGGAGCCTGATATCAATAATAAAGTGTGGACATGTGTGTGAGGAAGGGGGATGTTAAACCAGCCTCTTTCCCCCGGCTGCTATTACCCACGTAAGTTGAGTAAAGGAAGCAAAGCTGCCCAGTGACTGTGGGTGTCTCCACCCCCTCAGGGGCACCCACCCTGGCGCTGCAGGCGCGCTTGAATGAATGGGAGAGGACCCGCGCATGAATGAGTGCGAGAGTGAGGGAGCGCGCGGGCGAGCGGGCGGGTGAGTGAATGGCGACCGCGCCGCCGCCTCGGCACAGGGGCTCCGGCGCGGGCTCCACTTCCCTCTCCCGCCAGCTGGTGGCCTCGAGTAGGTGGCGGCGCCGGCAGCGGCCCGAGCTGGGACGGCCGGGGCGCGGGATGGTGGGGGAAGGGGCGTTCCCAGCGACCGCGCCTTCCGCGGCTATTGGATTAGTGGCCTTCAGGGATGAGCTCAGCCAGATCGGCTTTCAGCTGCAGCCTCCGGGCCGGCCGGGAAGGCGGGGAGCGGGCGGCGGCGGAGGAGGGGGAGGCGGCGGCGGCTGCAGCATCCAGAGCTGGCCGCGGCGGCCGGCGCGCCCCGCGCACAAAGGCGCCCAGCCCCTGGGGAGGGCGATGAGCGCACCGCAGCTCGGGCCCGGGCCCCAGCTGCAGCTACCACTGCGTGCGCCCAGGGCGCTGGGGAAGACGCCGGGCTCACCCGGGGCCGGCGGCCGAGGCGCGGCTCGTGCGCCCTGAGCGCGGGACTCGCAGCCCTCTGGGTCAGGCGCCAAGCTTCGCAGCGGCTAGAGCGCGGGCCTCGGCGCGCCCCCAGGATCGGCGCAATAAGGCGCTTTCCCACTCCCGGCCCGACCCCCCGCGTCCTCTCGCCGCGCCTGAGCACCAACTTCGCCAAGAACGCTCCTAACTCTAGGCCATCCTGCCTGGCAGAGGGGGCGCTGCTGCTGGGCATCAGCCTTAAGGACGCACACTTGGCCCTAGGGAGGAAGCCGGCATCTGCGGGGTCGCTGGGGCGCCCCTGAGTGGGCGGCGGCAATAGACGCCTCTCTGGGGAGTCCAGGATCTTCCAGCGCTGGGGATTCTTCCCGGGCCGGCGCTCGCCCTCTCTTTTATGGTGAGTACTCTTCAGCTCCCGGTGAGGGGCGCCTTGGGGCGCGCGGGGGCCGGGAGCCAGGAGCCGGGAGCCGAGATCTGGCCGCATGGACTTGCGGGCCGGCACTCGTCACAGCCCGCGCTCCTGGCGTGGGTCAGGTCCCGGGGAATTCCTTTCTGCAGATAGTGGCAGTCTGAGCTGATTGATCTGCACACAGTCCTGGGGCGTTTGGGGGCCGGCCCCTAGTACGTAGGGTTCGAAACCCGCTGGTTTTCTGCGTAGCGGAGACAGCATGAAAAACTGCCTTCCGAATCACTTCGCCTGGGTTTGGGTCCAAGATTCGTCACGCACTGGCTGGGTGACCTTGGGCAAGGCGCCAAACCTCGGTTTCCTCATCCGTAGGATGGGAATAATAATGGTACACGTTTTACAGGGATATTGGGAAGATCTATGGGATGGTGCTTGTACCTAGACCTGTGCCTGGCACATGGGGAGCACTCAATCATGTTAGCCAGTATTATTAGCTCCGTGAGCTCAAGCGTGTCATCCAACTTTCCGGAGCTGCAGCAGCTACCTCGTTTGTGTGATGGGAACAATAATTCCTGAGGGGTCTGTTCGTCGAGGGTATTCAGAGTGGTGGAAGTAAAGCGCCTGGCACGCAGTAGGCACTGGTGAAGTGGTGGCTGTTATCATTTATTCCTGACGCTGGGGCAGTAAGGGTGGTCGCCTGGTCGAGAGCTCGGGGGCCAGTTCCCGGCCTTGCTTGGAGACAAACTTGGCGATGCTCAGGAAGGAAGGGAGTTGATGGCTCTGGGAGTCCTGGGCGCGGGACTCTGGGAACGAGGCAGGAGGCCGGAGCGTGGAGCGCGGCAAATGTGTCGGCCGGGTCGCTGTACGCGCCAGGGGCTCTGAGCCAGGAGAGGACGCCGAGCCCCGACCTCTGACTGGCGGGAGAAGCTGGGGGAGTGGCTGCTCCAGCCAGGGCCGAGCGCGGGCTGCTGCGGACCTGAGGGGAGAGGAGGGCACTTCTGTACCGCGAGGAGGCGGAGAGGTCTCAGCTCTGTCTCCACCACTAGCCCACGGTGTGACCTTGGGCAAGTTCTCTAACCTCTCCCAGCCCAGTTTTCTCTTCTCTCCACCCTCCTCCTTGGGGGTGGTCGCAGGGTGAAAATAGGAGTTCTCTCCTTTTCATGACTCTGAGCCCCTATCCTCCCACCCACCTTCTGCACCCCGCTACCCCACCCCCCCTGCAATTTGATGAGCCTAAATCTGGAAGACGTGAAATGTGTAAAAGCATGATATAAACATGCTTTACCCGAGGGCATATTCCTTTGAGACACATACCCTCTGATTGATTCCATTTTTAAAACTCCTTTAAAAATGGTAATAAAGCCGCCACCTTTGGCAAACAACAAACAGAATCCAACTTCCTAGCCATTCTACTCAAATATTTCCAGTTTTTATTTCTCTTTTACTTTGAAGATTGATAAATTTGATGACATTAAAATAAAATCTGCAGGGAAAAGAAATCGCCAAAACAGTCAAAAGACTTAGACAAACTGGGGAAAGAATTCCCACTCCTATCAAAACCGGCTCATCTCTTTAAATGTGTAAAAGATTACTCCAGTCAACAAGCAAAAGATCAAAGGGACAAAGACTACAGACAGTGCACACACACAAAATGAAACAGAAATGATACTAAACATATGACAAGATGCCCTACCTCACTCAATAAGACAAATGCAAGTTAAAACAAGATTCTGTTTTTTCATGTATCAGATTAGCAAGTAGCAAGAGCCATTTATCAGAAGCGTCTTTTAAAAATGTAAATAGATCAAATTCCTCCCATTCCTCCTTCGTTTAGGCCCTCCTTAGGCTACCATGGAGTAAAATGTAGACCCCAGGGCCCTCTCTGTCTGGTTATTGCCCCTCCACCCCTCTCAGGCCAGTTTCCTCTCTCATCACCGTCCAGCCCTCTGGCCTTCTCAGTTTTGCTCCAACATGCCAAGGGCTTAGTCACTTGCTGTCCGCTCCCCCTACTCCCCCAATACTTTCCCCCCTGGCTTTTCACAGGACTGGAACCCTCTCATCATTCTTGCAGGCCTGTCCTTGGTGGTTTTATTTCTGTCCCAGGAAGTGGCCAAGGCCTGCGCCAGTGCAGAGTTCCTTGCCCTTTCGGGAAAGACCCAGTACAGCTCACCATACAGGAGTTAACTTAATCTTTCCTGAGCCGCCTGCCCTGTTGTCACACATCCAAGCTCTTGAAAGGTCCCTTTTCTGTTGATACAGGAATGAAGGGTCTCAGGCAGTCCCTCAGGTACAAGCAGGCCACTAGATATGGAAAATCAGGGCGGTGGTAGGATCTAGACTGAGGTCACAGGCAGTCTCTGCCTTGCAGTAATTTTTAAATATATAAGTACATAGTGCGTGCACCTAACTTATGTGAACATGACCATACATACTTGGTGAAAAAGAAGAATAAAAAATTTAAAAACCAGGAACACATTTTTAATAAAACATGGTCCCTACATAAGCCAACTGGTTTGTATGCTGCTGCTGAGCTTAAGAAATAGGGATATGTTCTGAGGCTGCAGGAAAAACAACTGTCTCTGCTGTATAACATTCTCTCTGGGAAAGAGAATGGCACAGGCCAAACTAGTTATCATGAACTTTGGGGACATTTAGAAGAACTTTCCAGGGCAGTATTGGTTGCATGTGATTTTTGCTTCACACATTGAGTTTGGAACTTATTCCCCATTTAAAATGTATACTTTAATTATGAAAAAATATCTGTTGTTAAAAACACAAACCATACATGAGATATAGAGTGGATATTCCTTCTTCAATCTGATAGATTCTTCCTAGTGTAGCCAGAAGTAGCAGGTACAAGGCTGTGTGCGAGTGTTGGAGATAGACAGAGGCTGGCTGAGCACTGGCTCTACCAGCAAGAAACTCAGACATGGGGCAGGAGACATCAGCAGGAATTGACAGGTAGGACTAGGACGCGGTTGGATGGAGGGGTGCCCGGCCCTGCTTCTGCTAGGGGAGCTGGGGGAGTAAGGGAGTGTCAGCCAGGCAAGGGAAGGTGGAAAGGCTCCAGGACGCTGAGCTGTGAACGGGATATCCTGACTTGAGGAGAGTCTGGCGTGCCTGGTCTGTGGTGTGCCATAGTGAGAGACTGAGTGTGGGACAGATGAGCAAAAGCAACGCTCAAGGGCCCTTGGGTGCCAAGCTAAGGGGTGCAGCTGCTCTCTGTAGAAGCTGCCTGGAGGGTTGAAGAGCAGGTGGGTGGGCATCCTGGTCAGATTTACACCTTGGCAGCATGGAGGGTGGGTTGGGGGCAAGGACTGGAGTCTGAGACCTGATCGAGACCATTGCAGTAATCCAGGCAGGGTCTGAGTGAAAGGAAGGCTGAAGGCATTGAGTGATGGAGAGACCGAGAGACGGGGATCCATGGCAGAAACAGGGACATGCAGAGAAGACCCTGGTATGCACGAGAGGGAAGGGGTGGGCTCAGCCCAGACTGTGCGGATTCTGAGGTGATAGTGGACAACCGATGTCCCACAGTGCTGAGAGTGTGGGTGTGTCCACAGTGGGAGGTTCATGATGCAAAGAGGCCTCCAGAGCTTTGCAAGGTCATCTGAAGGAGCACCCAGCCTGGGCTGGCCATAGGCTTCCAGTAGGTCCATCTAGTGCTGAGAAGAGAAGGCAGAGCTGGAGACCTGGCTTGAGAGTGTCTGCAGGGGGCTGGAGATGCAAGTCAGAAGACAAGACGCATGGAGAGAGAGAGCAAAGCAGAAACTGAAGCCATGACCTTGGGGGTGCCCCATCGATGGGGCAGGCAGGTGGACCCCAGAGCCAGGAGGAGGCAGGAAAGTTCCATATGCTGGTATGTGCTGAGGGAGAGGCCGGAGCCACGCCAAAGTCACCCACCAGGCTTTTAATGCTGTGAAATGTCATTTATTGTGAACTGGAGTTCTGCTTTCTCCAGAAGTGAATGGGACTTCACAGTTGGGCAGGTTACAGAGACATCCCACTTGTAGCTGCATTCTAGGAGATATGCCAGTCACACAGATTCCTGGGGCTGGCATGGCTCCTCCCATGTCCTGCTCCCTCTCTCCTCTCTCTCAAGATCTCCTTTTCTCCTCCCTTCCTCCCCTCTCTTCTTTCCTCCCTGGTATCTCAAAAGTGCTCCCAGAGGTACCTTAGGCTTAATGGAGGGAAGGAACTTAAAAATTCCCAGCAGGTCCCTATTATGATCTAGATCAAGCCTGAGGCATGAATAGTCCTGCTTTTCTTTTAGGCGTCCTGATTTCAGACAACCAGTGATACCAAGTGGGGAAGGTTCATCTTGGGAGGTAAATGAGGGGGTGGAAGTGAAGATTCTTGTGTTTTCTTCATGGTTTTCCCCAGAGGGTCCCATTAAGGGGCACCTTCCCTTCTCCTCCCTTCATGCTTTGTCCCAGCAGGGACATGCTGGGCTTCAAGGAGACCAGCTGTCCTGCAGAACAAGCCACACGTGCCCAGGACAGCCCTCTGGGCACAGGGGCAGCTGTGATGACGAGGCCTGCCAGGACTGCATGTGGCCTCACTGGCTCGGAGGTCTGTCTCTTTCAAATGACCTTGCAGAGGTTGCTGGCCTGGTCACTGCCTGGCAAAGCTCCTTCATCCCATCCCCTGCTCTCCTTGCTGGCTGACAGCTGAGCTTCCACCTCAGGGGCCCCTGGCTCCGTCACACATGGGAGGATTCCCATGGAAACCCCAGAAGGAGGAGAGGCTCGAGGAAGCCTCATTGATTCATGCCCCAGGAAGACAGGCATGAGACAGTTCCACCTGGAACTGGACAGATGGCTCTCTTTGTGAGCTCTTGGGGAAGAAAGGGCTTGCCCCGCCAGTTGTAGCGTGAGCTCTGTGTGTTTAAAGAGGGGAAAAGCTAATGGATGTCTATGAATAAAACCTTGGGGGTTCTTTAGTTCATTCACTATTGGTGGATTAATTCTGAATGAGTATCTTTTAATAAAACATCCCCTCTACCTAATATTTGTGCAAGAAAATCTTTAAAAAATTCCAGTTGAATCAGGGCCAGGCAGCTATCATTGGTACCATTGTAAAAAGATGAAAATTGAGGAATAAAGGTATTAAATGAATCGTCTGAGCTCACAGAACTTTGCATTTCCAATTCATTCCTAGGTGGAAGTTCTTTCAAAGGAAGCATATTGCTTCTATTCATTTGTTCATGCTTGTGCATTCTGTAGACATTCACCCTTCATTTTCTCTAAATGTGGCCCACGCAGAGTCCTGGGGACTCCATGGAGGGAGACCCAGCCCCTGCTCCTGCGTGGTCCCCAATCTGGTAGGAGGGAGGCAGCTCAAGAGACGTCATGGCTACTTGTGAGAAGTGCTGTGGTAGGAGTAAGTACAGGGGCTCTCAGAGCATAGGGGTTTGGGGTTTCCCCAGAGGTGCTGATACCCACGCTGAATGGAACTGCATAGACGTGTGTACGTGGTGGGGGCAGGGAGGGAGAGGGAGGAGACAACAGCAGCAGCATGTCAGCAACTGCAGGGAGCTTGGTGGGATGCAGTGAAGGGGTTCCCTGAGGGCGATGGGCTGGGGAATCATCATGGAACAGGCAGGAAGGGTTAGGGTTAGGTTGAGAATAAACTTTATCCTGAAAGCCGAGGAGAGCCTGGGAAGGATTTTAAGCAGGGAGCACGATTAGATCAGCTTTGCACTTTTACAAGTGCTGTAGTATATATTTGAAAGTAATATGTAGTCTATTAAAGGAATTCCAGTGCTGTCAAACTGCATTTCTTTTTACAGTCCTTGTCATTATTCAGCCCTGTCACCAGGTCTGACCCCTTTGGTACAGGCTCTCCCTGGGGGAAAGTGATTGAGTCTTACACTTTACAGCAGCCTCAGATCCCCAGGAGGGCATCATTACTGCGGTTAAATGAAGGAACGAGACCTGCCCCCACCTCTACCCCAGCAAGTCCCAAGCCAGAGGCCACACGGAGGGGAGGGCCTTCCACCCAGTCATTACCGATTCCTGCAGCAGTCGTGCCTCTTACAGACTGTCTGTTGAGCCCAGCCAGACAGGCCTCTGAGACTGATTTTGGATCCTGGGCCTTGCAAGACTGTGCGTTGTATTTTGCAAGCCTCTGAGGCCCCTTAAACAGTGTGGCATCACTGCTTCATGTCTCCTCGTTTCCCTGTCGGGTAGCAACACCGCTAGGGTCCTGGGAAGGGCAATTGGCAATTTGAGTTTTTGTTTTCTCGCTCAGCCATGATTGAAGCCCCGGAGCAGATCCTTCCGGGTAATGTCATTAAGCATCCCCATCCAAGCATGGCGTAAGGAATTAAGTTTGGTTTGGGGGGAATGTGATGGTGGCACCCTTCAGCATTGCTCAGTACGCTGGCTGCTTACAGGGTTGAGATGATGTTATTCCTATCGGGAAGTTAGATTCTGTTGTGTGTCCCATGTGCCTGGCCCAGTGCCACGTGCCATGGTAGAGACAAGAAGAGAAGCGATGTGATAAGCACCCTCCCTCTGGCTGGAGAGAGAGGGCAGGGATGAGTCTGACTTGGCCACTGCTGTGTGCCCAGCTCTCAGCTGCACAGTGCCTGGCACGTGGCAGGCATCCACTAAGTGCTTTTTGAATGAGTAAGTGAGGGCTGGAAGCAGGGAGTGTGCAAAGCATTATCTGATAAAGGGGCAGACTAGATACAGCCAAAGATCAGCTGCTCAGAGGTGGTGACTGTATTAGCGGCATTACCAGGCCCCATGTCCCCATCTCCTGACTTTAGCCCTGGCCTGGCCCTTTCCCTGCTCCATCCTCTAAAAAAGAGCAGAGAGTGAGCCTTCCTCAGCAGAATGCCTTTGAGGTAGGAAAAAGCAGATCAGCAGGGCTAGAAAGGTGTCCCTCCTGGCTGGCTCAGGGTAGACAGAGGTACAGGACAGGCGCCTGGAGGCCTGGTGGGTTAGGGCAGGCTTCTTGGAGGAGGTGGAGCTCACCTTCACGAACTAATTATCTTCCAAAGGCCTCCACCTCCAAATACCATCACATTGGGGATAGGGCTTCAACATGTGAATTTGGAGTGTTGGGAATTTGGGGTGTTGGGTGGCGGGTGGACACAATCAGTCCACAGCAGGATGCATTCAAGTGGTGAAATGTAATGTTGCAGGACCTACACAATTTAAAGGAGCACTCACCATTTACTGGGTGCCTCTTGGGTGCCCTGTGAGGTGCCAGACTTTACAGATGTCTGCCCAGGTCCTTGCAAAGGCAGGCAGGGTTAGCACAGAGTTAACAGCACTTGTCCGATGAGTCTCAGAGAGATTAAACCCCAGCATGGGCCCGACAGGCAGGCAGGGATTCAAACTCAGGTCTCCTGCCCCACATTAGATTGTGTTGCATCTAGTTTTCCTGGTTGGCAGACAAGAGTGCTCTGCCGTGGCCCTGTCCTGGGGGAGCAGCACAGGGGCTGTCTGTTTATATGCCCACCTGTCACACTCCAGTGTGAGCCTCATTTAGGACCCCTGCCTGCTACTAGTAGGGACAGCGACTTCGAGACTACAGTCAGGAGGGAGAGCACTTGTACCCTCAGTGACCCACATGGGCCACAGCCAAGCACAGTAACAGGTCTCCCCTGGGGCTGCTGCCTGGCTGTTGCTTTCAGACACGTTAAAGGTGTATTTTCAACAACAACAGCTACGCCAAAGGCAGCATGGTTGTAATGCAGGGATAAAGCAGTTTCCCTTAGAAATTGTTGGTAATTTGCATTGCGCCTTTTTTTTTTCTTGTGCTAAAACAACAAACAAGACTAATTTCTTTTTTGAGTGCTTTTTGCTATGCTGCTTGGTTATTTCCCATTTTCACTTCTTATTTTAAATATTTGTATTTTCTCCCCCCTTTAAGTGATTATGTGGTTCACACATTTTGTGTTTTTTAAAAATTTAATCATTAAAGCCATGCATTTGATGTATATTTAGTAATATGTGAAAATGCTAAGTATATAATTTTAGGTGAAATAACCTGAATAAAAGGCCTATGATGCCAATTTTTAGTAAGAAAATTCATTGATATTTTATAGACAAAAAATGAATAAAATGAAAAACCTCCAAATGCTAACAGTGTTTATACCTGGTTAGTGTGATAGTAGGTGACTTCTAGTTTTTGTACTTTTTGTATTTCCTAAAATTTAGAAATTGATTTAAGGTTTTCTAATTAATTAAGGTTTCTAATTAAGGTTTTCTAGATATCCTGCAATTTCTATATGGATTTCTTTTTTTGATCTGAGTTGTTTAAAGAGAATTTTTAAAACATGTCCAAGTGATAGGGCTTTGTAGTCCACAATTTTGTGATTACTTTCTAGTTTTTCTTCTGTGTTATCAGATAGTGTATTATTTTTGCTTTTTTGGTGAATTTTTATTTGCAGCCTAATATGTGGGAAATTTTTTTGATGGTTCCACGAACACTTGAAAATTACATGCATTCTTTGTTTTCAAGGTATAGAGTTTGATATACACATCAGTTAGATCTGTCTCATTTATTATGTAATTTTGATTATTCTGGGTCTTCACTTAATTTGGCCCATTGACCTGTCATGTGATAGAATAGGGAAATTCAAATTACCTGCCTCTGGTGTGTGTCTGTCTAAGATCCCTCCTTTTATTGCTTCTGGCTTTTGCTCTGAATTGTGGGGCTGTTGGAGTGAGTGTTAGATCTTCAACTGTGGGTCCTATTCCTTATCATTATAAAGTCTCTTTCCTTGTCTCATTGAAAACTTTTGCCCTGAAATCAACTTTACTTGCCTACTATTGAGATTACAGTGCTTGCTTAGTTTGAGTTTACGTTTACCTGGTATGTTGTTTGCCCTTCCTTTATTTTCAAAATCCTTGACTCACTTTGCTTTGGGGATGGCTCTTGTATGTGGCATATGGTTGAGAGTTTTGTCTCCAATGTTTTCTTTTTAGTAGTTTACTACAGCCATTCATTGACGTGGTTCGTATTTTGGTCTTAGTTTTACTATCATATTTTATGTCTTTATGTCTTTTTGCATGTTAAAACAAAATCTTTCAATATATGGTCTGTTTTATTTTGTGTTGTGTTCCTTCTGACAATTTAGAAGGTTTGCATTTTATTTTTACTTTAGGAGGTTACCTTTATAACTATGTAAAATGGATTTAATCTTTTGTTGAGATTGTACTAGTTGTTTCCCTTCTAAAATAAACGATCACAAAATTAGTTTACAAATTTGGTCACAATTTTTATCTGCTTTGTAACAGCTCTTTTTCTGGTGAGTTTTCTTGGTTTGCCATGTTTTGTCCTACCTGTGTACTCCTTTATTTCTTCTATAGCATCTTTGACTATATCTTGTACTGGTTCCTCTTTGAAAGCCATTAACCCTCTTGGATCAGCATTTTGCAGGTGATGCATGTAGTGGAGGGGCCAGGAAGTACATTAGGAGAGCAGGATTGCTCCCTGGCTCACAGGAAATTTGCTCACAGGATCATGGTAGTAATTGCTTTTAGTCTTTGCTTCTACTCAGTCAGCAGAGATCTGTAGCTGTGGTCTTCTCCCAATTCAGAGCCCTCCTCCCACTTTGCCTCGCCAACACACTGCTTCCTATGAAGATGGCGGATCTGTGCTTTCCTCTGTTGGCCCTGCCCACCTTTTTCTCCAGAGTGTCGGAGGCAGCTTCCACTGCCAGACTACATACCTTGTTCCCATTGTTCTTGATAAGGAGTCATTGGTTTTTTTCCTTCAGGGAGTGCCAGCTACTGGCTGGCTCTGCCAGCCTTATCCAAGATCTGCAGCCACAGGTGTCTTCTGTAGGTGTTTTCTCACAGCCTTTTTAATCTTCACTGCTTTTGGCAGCCCTTTCCTGTTTTTGGCAGCCTTCCCATATAAGTTGTGGTTCAGGTTACAAATGTGTTCTAGTTTTGCTGAAGAGGGAGTTTGCATTTCTGATTCTTTCTCCTTGATTTGGGGTGATTTCAGATATGAAAAGGAGTAACTTTATTCTGCTATCTTAAAACTGTCTAGTGTTGCAAATTTTTATGTGTTCTAGTATTGCCTCAGATCAAACATTAGCCAGAGCTCCCTGAATAGGGATGACATCTGCTGAAGCTGGGATCTGACAATAGAAAGGAAAGAAAATAAGAGTTTGAGAATAAAATGAGATGGTTAAAAAAGGAACACAGAGTATACCTGTCTGTGCTGTGTTGCAGCAGGGTTCTTTCTCTTCCCCATCTGGGCTTTGGCTAGGAATGTGCCACTGTTTGGGTTGAGGCCAGGCAGGGCACTTAAAACACCCATCTGTCTCCTCGTCCGTCTCAGGGGAATTGTTCAGAGTCTGGCAGTTCTCAGGCCAGGGAGGGGAGGGCACATGCTTTGCTCTGGACAGGCTGCAGGGCTGGGCTCTCCATATCTCCCCACACCCAGGGCCCATGCAAGTAGCCCAAGCTCTCTGGGTTCTGGCTGGTCTCCTAATGGTGGTGGCCAGTTCCTTCTCCGTGAAAGCTAGGATCGTGTTTCAGGGAAGGCAGTGTGAGATCAATGCTTGTTATTGGTGTTCATATGCCCAAAGAAAGGCTTGCCCATCCAAAGGGAAGGGATCCACGTGGGATGCCCAGAGAACACAGCCAAGGAGGAAAACCTGCCTGCAGAGTCCAGGCCTCGTCCTTTGTATTATTGCCTCTCAAATTCCCGCACCACTGGATTGGAGGTGTTTTGTCCCCATTTTATAGATGAGGAACCTGGAGTCTCAGAGGGAGGCTGGGAGGCCTTCCTGTGGATACAGTTAAGACATTGAGAAAGGGATTTATATGCAGTTCTGTCAGGCTCCACAGTCTGGACACCAGTTTGCTTATCTTTCCCCCTCTCCTCCCATTTACCTTCCCATGGGGACCCCACCCCATCCTCCGATGATTGCCTATATCCATGTCCCTGTGTGACCCTGTTGGATGCACACTCTGTGTCTTGCTTCTCAAGTCTGGCTGCATTTTTGAATGCTATTTAAGCTCCCCAGGGCCTTCAGGGTTGGGAACCAATGGGCCATACTCTATACATCTGCATTCCCATGTCTTCGGCAGCTGTGTCCCCTCAGCCTTGGCACAGGGATTGTCCCCTGGGATCAAATGCACCTGGATTCTCGGGGCTCTGTGATCTCAGGCAAGTCACAACTGCTCTGGGCTCACTCTTTATTTCTAAAATAAGATTACCTGTGACTGTTCTAAGTGCAGAACGCAGTCTCCAAAGCCACATGACCTTGGTTTGAATCTTGGCTCAGTAACTTATTAGCTGTGGGACTTTGGCTAATTATTTATCCTCTCTCTCTGCATTTCAGTTTTCTAATCCGTAAAATGTGAATAATAATGTATATGTCTTATAAGGAAATGAGCTAATAAGTGCAAATCATTTAGAGCAGTGTCTGGCATGTGGCAAGTGCTAGATTAGTACCAGATATGAGTACACAAATTATTACTATTATTAAACATGTGATGGGCTCAGCCAAGGCATGGGCATAAATGAAGGGATGGGTAACTGGCTGTTGATGCTGCTGTTCTAACCCTGCCCTTTCCTTCCTTCCAGGAGCTTGGGCCCCGGACCCAGCCCCGTAGAGGCTGTGGAGGTCTTCGGTCCAGAAGCCTGGTTCCCAGCCCCGTGGCCCATCCCTGGCTGCGGGGAGTGCAGGCTCCCACGACGTAGCGGTGGCCTGCAGCGGCCCCCTCCCCGCAGCGAACCATGGGCCAGAAGCTCTCAGGGAGCCTCAAGTCTGTGGAGGTGCGAGAGCCGGCGCTGCGGCCGGCCAAGCGGGAGCTGCGGGGCGCAGAGCCCGGGCGGCCGGCGCGGCTGGACCAGCTGCTGGACATGCCGGCGGCGGGGCCGGCTGTGCAGCTGCGGCACGCGTGGAACCCCGAGGACCGCTCGCTCAATGTCTTCGTCAAGGATGACGACCGGCTCACCTTCCACCGGCACCCGGTGGCCCAGAGCACTGACGGCATCCGCGGCAAGGTGGGCCACGCCCGCGGCCTGCACGCCTGGCAGATCAACTGGCCCGCCCGGCAGCGCGGCACCCACGCGGTAGTCGGCGTGGCCACGGCGCGGGCTCCCCTGCACTCCGTGGGCTACACGGCACTGGTGGGCAGTGACGCTGAGTCGTGGGGCTGGGACCTGGGCCGCAGCCGCCTCTACCACGACGGCAAGAACAGGCCAGGCGTGGCCTACCCGGCCTTCCTGGGGCCCGAAGAGGCCTTCGCGCTGCCGGACTCGCTGCTGGTCGTGCTGGACATGGATGAGGGCACGCTCAGCTTCATCGTGGACGGCCAGTACCTCGGCGTGGCCTTCCGAGGCCTCAAGGGCAAGAAGCTGTACCCGGTGGTGAGTGCCGTGTGGGGCCACTGCGAAGTCACCATGCGCTACATCAATGGCCTTGACCGTAAGTGTGCTCGCTGGGAGAGCAGGGGGCTTCTGAGGCGGCCTGTCCCTGGGGAGTTGGGGAGGGGGGGGGGGG
>VBSM01000272.1:2257698-2288637 GCA_008086735.1 Cheirogaleus medius
GGGGGCCCATGCCCTCCATGGCAGGTGGGACGACCCTGCACTGTAGAGTCCTGGTTGGTACATGGGTCTGGATCTTGACTCCTTTACTGGCTTGATGATTTGGGGCTGTGCCTCAGTTGTCCCATCTGCACAAGCGGCACAGTGATAGTAATCTAGCTCGGGGTTGCTGTGAGGATCAATTAAGATAATATATGTGAAGTGCTTAGAACAGTGACTGGCACCTAATAAGGGCTGTGAGTGTCAATGCCAATTACAGATTTTTCAGTCTGCATAAGGGTGGTACAAAATGACCCACGCTACTCACAATGTAACAGTGACAAGTCACAGTCCCTGGACTCGAATGTCTGATTTTTCTGAGAGAACCCAGAAATCTAGATTGTGTGAACTCTCCAAATTTTTAAAGTTGACAGCCACTGAAAACTATTCAGGCAAACAAAACACCCTTGCAGGCTGAAGACAAGCACACAGGCTGCTGGGTTTGACCCCTGACAACTCTATGGCCTCCTTTCATTTAATATGCACAACCATCCTTTGAGGCAGCTTAACAATCACAGTAACAAAAATGGTTATTGATTTTCAAAAGGAGTCACTCAGAGAGGCAGGGTGGCTTCTGGACAGAGGCTCACATAGTCACCTGTCCCGAGTCGAATCCAGCTGAGCAGGGCCAGGAGTCAGGCACTTGTGGGCTTGCACACTCCCATGCATCCGTGACCAGCACCTGTCTAAACAGACTTCCTGCTGTACCTTAAAGCTCTTAGAGGCTAGTGCTTAGAGCGGGAATTCCAGTTTATTCATGTTACACTTTTTTTTTTTTTTTTTTTGCAACAGGGTCTCACTCTGTTGCCTGGGCTAGAGTGGAGGTGTCATCATAGCTCACTGTACCCTCAAACTCATGGGCTCAAGCAATTCTCCTGCATCAGCCTTCCAAGTAGGCACAAGCCACCACACCCCAGCTAATTTTTAAAATTTTTTTGTACAGATGGAGTCTTGCTATGTTGCCCAGGCTGGTCTCAAATTCCTGACCTCAAGCGATCCTCCTGCCTTGGCCTCCCAAAATGCTAGGATTGCAAGCATGAGCCACTACACACAGCTCAGTTAATTCATTTTAAATGAGAGATATAATTGCCAACTAGTGAGGCAGCTTCCAAACCCTCGTTTTAGAGATAGAAAAACGGAAGAGAAAAGCTACAGAGAGCCAGAACCAGGCCCCCCCAGTCTGTTGGCCTCTGAAGCCCACTGTTTTTCTGTGCTCCCCACTTTAGTTGAGGTACTGCAAGTAACACTCCAGAAAATAGGTCAAGGATAAGATTTTACTCAAGTAAAATTCACATTTACTTGAGCATAGGGTGCGTTGACAGTTTTCAAAGGTGGCAGGCTAACAGAAAAGTGGCCGATACACTCAGCTCTCTGGTATAATTGGCGACAGTCTTGCTCATAGTTTATTTTCATGGTTGTTGGACTAAAATTGCCATTGAATGGCAAAGTTTTGTTTCATTTTTTCTATTTAACTGGCTAAATTTTGGAGCGGATGAGTATATCCTGAGAAGGTCTGATTTAGTCATCACCGTGCCTTGCGGAAAGTGTCTGGAACCCTGTTAGACATGGTGACCAGGCAAACTCCAGTGGTAAGAAAACCAACAGCAACAACAGACACTCTTTACTTAATGGGATTGGAAAATTTGCTTGCTGGAAAAATTACTAGACTAGAAGGGTGGCCTTGGTATACCGCCAAGTCTGACATGCCTCTCCAATGCTCAGTGGTTTTGTATCTTTGGTGAGTCACTACAACTCCTTAAGACTCAATTTACTCATCTGCAAAATGGGACAGTATCAGGTCCCTTTCACAGCTGCTGTGAGCTCTTTTGTGGTGGCACCAATACTATGGTAGCTGGGATTAAAGGCTAGACATCGACACTCAGCGGGAGCTGCCAGAGCCAACAGTGATGCCCCTAAGTAAGCTTCCTCTTGGCAGTTGATTCGCACATGGGTGTTATCTGTGGCCTGGTTTTCAGGTACAAAGATAATGTGCTAACAGGGCTGCAGCCAGTGGCTCCCCCATGCATGTTGGGATCAGGAGCAGTCTCCCTGGTGTTCTGCTCAGGGAGGTTGGGTGAGGGTAGGGAGGTGGTATTTGAGGCATTTTAAGCTCATGGGTCCTTCAGGTGGTTGGAGAAGGTTGATGGGACTGAAACTTGAAACGTTCCATCCCCTCCCCACTGGCCATGACTTTTCAGGTTGGCTGAATGTGGGATACTGGATCTAGGAGGCAAGAGATGCTGGGATGGCACGTGATGCAAGCCTGTGGCATTTCCCATTCAGTGATGGGGTTGGCTTGTCTGCTATGGCACTAGCCTGTTCTCCAGATAGGAGTAATGCTCTCTCTCTCTGGCAGGGGTGTGATTGCAGAAAAGGGAAGCTCAACTTTTCTGGGCTTGAAAGGCCCATCCATGGCCAGCCCAGGACAAGCCCTGGCTATAGGGTGGGCGGTAGGATGAGCTGTAGTGGAGTTTCACAGGGCTAGTTGGGAAGAGACCACGTGATGCCGATAGCCAGTGAGCTGGGCTGAAGTCCACCACGGATCCCTGGGGACTGGGAATAGTTTGGCCCTAGGGGGTCCCTGGACAGGGAAGGTGACCCAAGGTGGGGTTCTGTGGATAGTAAGAATTCCGAGCTAACATTGGTTGTGGACACGGTGGCAGGTCTCTAAACTCAGACCTGATGAAGTTGTGGGGTACCAGAGTCAGTGACATGTTCAGGAGCAAAAAGGCAGGACAACTCTCTGGGGTTGCTTCTTGGGGGAGAACTCTGCCAAGGGCCCCTCACAGACCTGGGTTAGACTCTGGCCCCAGCACTTAGCTAGAGGCCGTGGGCAATTAACCTCCTCTGTGAACGTCAGTGTTCTCCCTTGTAAAATGGGGATGGCAGAGTTTACCAGCACAGAGCAGACACATAGCGACTGGTGCCCACTGCTGTGGTTAACTAGGTGAGCTGGGGCAGGTTCTGGGCTTCACCTATGGATTAAAGCAAAAGTGGCCTTAATAGAGGCTTTTCTTTTAATGTGATGGAAGGAAGGTAATGGATATCACCTTCTCAATTTTTGAAGTTTTATGACTTTAACAGAAAGACTTTGAAAGGGCTTACTGCATTTAACTCTGAAGCATGTTTTTGTTGAGGGCAAGAACTCCTGGAGGTGTGATTTCCTATTGCAAGTGCATAACATTGTCTAACCTCCTGCAAGTGAAATTGTTCTGCTGCACCACAGAGCGGAATGGCCCAGCATCCTGGAGTTTCCTGCAGAGGCTGCAGGCTGCCCAGGGGTTCTGCCATCTGAGCGAGCGAGAAGCGTGGAGTCAGGGCAAATGGGCAAGCTGTCACAGGGTGCCCAGGGTTCAACTAAAAATAATTACAACCACAACAACGATGAACACTTATGTAGTGTTTAGTCTGTGGGGGTGGGTTTTATTCTAAGCCCTTTACAAATTTTAATTCATTTAATTCTTGTACTGACTCTTTGAGCTAATACCTGTGTTATCATCTTCAGCTTACAATGAGGGAGTGGAGGCACAGAGAGCTTGAGGAAGTTGCCTAAGGTCACACAGCTAGTAACTGAGGGAGCCTGGGTTCAAACTGAGGCAAACTGGCCCAGGGGGCACCTCGTAGAGCTGTTTACAGACAAGGCAGGCGGAGCATGCTCCTGCGTCTGCTCTACCTGGCTGGGTGGCCAGGTGGCAAAGGGCCCGTACCCTTGCCTTCAGCAGTGAGTTTGGGTGAAGTCCTGAGTTGCTGTCTCTGTCATTTTTCCTCCTCCTGCCAACTTCATCTCCAGCCTTCAAAGCTCTTGGCTCAGCACAGAACTCTGCAGGGTGTTCTGAAAGCTAAGTTGTATAAAGACAGCCCCAGCGGTGGCCATGAATAGGGCATGCTTGATCACTAACAGGGGAATGTCACTGCAAGTGTCCCGACTGCTGTGAGGGTTGGGCCCCTGGGGTGGGCCAGGCCTTTGGAGTCTGCTGGGGAATTGCTCCTTGGCTCCCGGGCTTCTCTCTCCACATGCTGGCGGGGCTGGGAGGGCTGACAGCATGGCTTTGTTCATGTCGTGGAGTTCTGGGGTGGTAAGTGGTGTGTGAGTGACACAGAAGTGGAGAGGAGCCCCAGACAGAGACAGGAGGCCTGGAAGTCCCCAGCAGCTTTGATTTTGAGGGTACCAATCATTACACTTTTTGTTGCATACCACCCATGTTCTGTGCCCTGGGCTGAGTGTTTTACTCATTTTTTTTTCTTTTAATCACATTAAGCTTTGAGGCAATATTACTGTTATTATCTCCATTTTATAAATGAAGAACTGAGTCTTGGGAAGAATTTGCCCAAGGCCACACAGCTGGCAAGTGGCAGAGCTGTGTGTATACCCAGGTTACAACCGCTGGCCCGCCCTGCCCACGCTTGCCCACAGCTGAGCTGGCCCGACTCCAGAGTGGGCGCCAGCGCCCAGAGCTGACGTTCAAAAGGAACGTGGAGAGTGGAAACGAAGGTATCTGCGCCTAACCGACTGAGCGAGCTTGTCCACCTCCATGCAACTGAAGAAGCTGTATTTCCAGACGTCGTTCCTAGATGGTTTAATCGATCTGCCAACAAGTATTTATTGGCGCAACGGCTCAGCAGAGGAGGCTGGCGGCCAGCCACGGCTTCTGGTATTGATGAAGGCCAGAGAGAGTTTTCTCCCAGGATGACTGCAAGGACACCGTCCCCTTGCCAGAGCTGTCCTCCCGGTCTGTGCTGAATTCACGACCTTCCTGCTCTACTTGCTCTCCCAGGGGCACGAGGTCCTTCCAGCCTCCCTGCCATCTGTACTTGACTCCTCTGGCCCTGGTCTCCCCTTCCTCCCCCTCCCCTATCAATCTGTCCTGACCCCAGCTGTCCCCCAGCCCTTGGCTCAAGGCTCTGTCTCTGCACTAGCAGCTCAGTGCTGAGTTCTCCCCCATCCGCCCCATGCATATGCCTTCTTTTTCTAAGTGGTTGTGTAGTTCCTAGGGGCAGGGCTGGTGACCCAGGAGGCTTGCAGGGGGAAGTAGGGATGAGTAAGGATTTAATATGTGCCTCTTTACTTTTGGAAGGAAAGCTGTGCATGTGCTAAGGAAGTTAAACACTATAAAAGGGTGTATGGTGAAGCATCCCTACCTGTATCCCAGCCCCTCGCCTTGCCGGCTCCCCTTAGCAGTTTCTTGTATGTCTTTCCTGCTATGGTTTGGATGTTTGGCCTCTCCAAATCTCGTGCTGAAATTTGATCCCGATGTTGGTGGTGGGACCTGGTGGGAGGTGTTTGGTGGGGGATAAATCCCTCATGGGCAGCTTTGCACCCTCCCTGCAATAATGAGTAAGTTCTTGCTTTATTAGTTCACGAGAGAGCTGGTTGTTTAAAGAAGCCTGGCACCACCTCCTCCCTCTCTCGCTCCCTCTCTTGCCATGTGACACACCTGCTCCCCCTTAGCCTTCTGCAGTGATTGGAAGCTCCCTGAGGCCCTCACCAGAAGCAGATGCTGGCACAGGCTTCTTGTACAGCCTGCAGAACCGTGAGCCAAATAACCTTTTCTCTTTATGGATTACCCAGCCTCAGATATTCCTTTATAGCAACACAAAACGGACTAACACACTTTCAGAGATATTTGTGACTGAGAATTTTTAGATCATACTACAAACATTGCCCTGCATCTTATTTTCTCCCCTTAATGGACCTTGGCAATTGTTTAATATCAGTTACTGTAGAGCTGTTTCATTTTTTTATTAACAGCTGCATGGGTCCATAGTATGGTTGTATCATAATCTAATTATTCAGATCCCTATATTTAGACATTTAGGCAGTTTCCTGTCTTTAAGAATAAATGTTTGATCCTATTTCTGTCCCTTTTTGGCTAGTTAAAATTCTGAGCCTCAGTTTTCCTGTCTGTGCAGTGGGAATAATTATATGCCCCTCGCAGAGCTGCTGTGAGGGTTGGAAATGATGCAGAAATGAAGCATGGTCCAGCGTGTGGCTCCCAGCATTTTAATATCAATGTGCTTATCTGGCATTTCCTATCGCAGTGCAGAACTCTTCGTGGGTACCTGATGAATGCTTGTGAATGCTTTGGTTTCTGATTTAAAATACACTAGGATCACATTAATTTGATATTAAGGAGGCTTGAGACATTGTTGGACTGAGGTCATTTGAGTTGTACAATCCATTTGGTCTTTATGTGGGGTGAATGTCAGCAGGAGACACCTGGCCCCTTCCTTGCACAGAATAGGTTCACAATACGTGTGTTTTGCTGTTCTGCTACTGCTGCTCCTCTGAATGCTGAATGTGGTGGTGCTTGGAAGTGGGGACTACACCTTAGTCTTCTCGGCCACCCCCCATAGCACCCGGAGGAAGAGAGTACCTAGTAGGTGCTCAATAAATGCATATTAATGTTCTGGCCTTCTACCACCTGGAAAAGCTTTTCTTTTCTCCCCCATGGGGGGACCTGAGTCACAGTTGGCTGGAACAGAGGAGCTATGAGCTGCCACCCCTCTGAAGCCTGGCCCCCGAGTGACCCTTTCCCACCTCCCATTGTGTGCTGTGCACAGCACATCTGTCCCCACACACAGGACAAAGCAGAGGCTGCGTGATGGGCCAGGCATTTCAATTCAGGATCCCTACGTTCAAAACCTGACCTCTACCCTTCGTTTGAAAGGAACAGACTTCCAGTTGAAAAAAGGCCTCGCTCAGACGCCGTGGCCTTGCTTTGAGGCAGGGTTTTCACATTTAACGCAGTCCTGAGTAGGTCTGTGGAAGTCCTGCCTGCAGAAAAAGGCGGCTTTGAAATGCAGGCACCAGCATCTAAAATCAGGCTTGGTCAGGACGAGCGTGGCCCTGGGCCGCAGCGTGGCCTTGTGCGAAGAGCAAGGTTCAGAGTCCTCCTCGCACTGGAGGACTCGATCAGTCCTGACTCGGCTTCTTATTAGCTGTGCCCCTAAGCAAGTCATTTCACCTGGGCGTTAGTTTCCTCATCTGAAAAATAATTATTTTGCCACAGGTGTAAGGATTATGGATTAATATATAGAAAGTGACTGGTCTTAGTGCCCAGCACATAGAACTGAAAAAATGGTAGGTTTAAAAACTAATCATTACTGCTCTCATGGATTAAATGTGGAAATAATAATTATTATTAAATTTTGGTCCACATTGTGAAACTGAGGGATTTCACACAAGGGAATTCGGGAGGCCTTGGGAGGCCTTTGACTCTTTCCTCCTTAAGATGCGTGATGGAAATGCCACCGGAGGTTCAGAGGCCACAGCGAGCCTGTCGCTAGTGAAGCTGGGAGTGGGTACCCCTCCCTGTGAGCAGTTTCAGATGTTTCCGGCTCAACATCTTGTTCGAGCGTTTCTCTAAAAGGCTGCAGCTCCCGGTGGTGATTTGCCTGGTGAACATGTGTTTAGCGAGACACCAAACAAGCAGTGCCCTTACCAGCTGAGTCCACGTGTACGTTCCTTGTGGATGAGCTGCCGGGTGGTGGCCTGAGGGGCAGCATCCACCTCTGGACAGACTGTTACTTGGCCTAGCTGAGGGCTGGCCACCATGGACCTTTGGGGACAGGGGAAGAGGCAAAGGGTAAAGTGTAAAGGGTAAAGGCAGGGTCCCAGGTGGTAGGTTTAGAAGAGACACCATCCGGCTGCCATTGTAAGACCCACGTTTTACAGGTGGGAGCCGAATGGACCAGAGAGCTGGGGGGACTTGCCCAAGGTCACCCACAGCCTTGACTCTTGGGCAGAGTTTAGACAGGTGTCTACCCCCACATGCACATACAGATGAAGACCCTCCATAGCTCCCCAGCGCCTCCTACAAGCCAAAGATGCTGCTCCAACCCCTGCTCAGACCATAGAACCAGGAGTTAACACAGTCACACAGATGCTGGGTAAGAACTGGTATACCTGCTTACTACCTGGGTGCCCTGGGTGTAAGTTTCCTAACTTTTCAATTCCTCGGTTTCCTCACCTGTAAAGTGGGCATAGTGATGGCACTTACTCCATACGGTTGTTGTCAGCAGTGCTTCTCCAACCACGGTGTATATTCAAGCCACCTGGGGATCTTGTTAAAATGCAGTTTCTGACTTAGTAGGTCTGGGTCTGACCCAAGATTCTGCATTCCTAGCAAGCTCCTGAGTGATACTGTTGATACTGCACGTTGAGGGCATGGCACAGAGCAAGGTCACAGCTTATCCTCAGCCCCCACCATCCACCTGTCTACCCCCCACACTGAGTGATCCTGCAGCCAAGCTGAGATGCTTATTCCTCTGTGCCCAGGTCTGTGCTGGAAGTGCCTCTGTTGGAAGTGGCCACTTCCCCAACCCCAGTGAGGGGGGTGTGGCCAAGCCTGGCTCTGCCCACCACCCCTCCCGCCTGGCTGACTCCAGGGCAGCTCCTGGGCCTTGCTTGCCCTGCTCCCCACAGTTTAGCTGTGCCTCCTGCACCCCCCTTTTCATGTAACTTACTTCCCTCTTGTTCTCTTCCTCCCAGACACTGAGTGACTCAGTTTGTACCCTGGAACCCAAATCCTCCTACTTGCCAGCGAGGTATACACAAGTAAATCCACACTATTATTCATGAATGCTCCTGTGAGGGTGACTTTGTTTGGGAAGGGATTACTGCAGATGGAAACAGCTCTTTGTTAAACAGTCACTGATTGAGTGCTCACAAAGGCCAAGCATTGCTCAGCACTGCTCATGCGTCATGTTGTTTAAACCTCACCACCCTGTAGAAAGGCTACTCAGCACCCTATGCATGGCGGCTCATTTGACCCCCATGGATGAGAAGTGTTATTGTCCCATTTCTCCCGTGAGGGACTGAGGTTGAGGGAGAGGAAGAGCAGCTCACAGCACATGCTTGAGAGGTGGCTGTCCCCAACTGGAATCCAGGCCTACTTCAGCGCCCACACCTGTAACCTCCATGCTACTCAGATCTTGTGGAGTCATCCATGGTTTTGCAGGGGGTCCCAGGCCTTTGGCTTGAGTGAGCTTAACAGAAGGGTTCACTGAAGCCGGTGTTGGCAACCCCCACGGCCACAGCCCTTGAATACCCTGCAGTACAGTGCAGCAAAGTGCATTCAGCCTCCACCCATCCGATCGGCACTGGTGCTGATGCTGAGTGGGTGGTGCTGGGTAAGCCCATTTGCTGGGGTAGGGGGTGGTGGGTGACGTTGGGGTGTCAATGACCAGGGAGAGCAAGCGACCTGCTGGCTGGCCGCAGCATTTATTCGCCAGCGGTCAGGGAGCCCGCTGATGCGCCCAGTCTCGTCCCTTGGTTAGGGCAAGGGGACGGTTAGCGTGAGTTACAGCCCAGCCCAGACACTAATAAGGCTGCTTGTCTGAGGCCTTCCATAATTCAAGCAAAGGCTGTGCCGTTTAATGGCCCTTCTTCGTCAGATCTTCCAGGTCTCGGTGCCTCCTTAATGATTTATTTGCTTGGGATGAAATTAAGCCGAGACAGCGTGAGCTTGGAAAATACTGCGGAGCCAGCTCTCCCCAGTTCTTCATCCCTCCCAGTGGCTGCTTTCTATAAATAGAGCCGCGAGCCCCGCTTCATGACCCGCCTTCTGGGAGCCCCGGCGGGCATAGGCTACCCCGTCATGGGCACCTGGGTGTCTCCCATCGCTCCTGTCTCCCAGGCCCATGACCCCACCGGGGAGCAGCAGGGGCCGCAGCTGCCAGCAAAGACCTTGTCATCGTCCCAGCTCTGGAGTCATTTAAGAAGATGCTTTCAAGTCGATCTGTGGAAGCCACAGCCAAGTTCCGGATCTTGCCCTATTTGTTGGTGTTTTCCCCGCAAAATGCATTTCACAAGGAGGTCCCAGGGCAAGAGCGGGTTTGCTCCTGGTGTTCAGTGCGGTAGAAGACAGCTGTCTGCCTGATGTGTGGGCCCAGCTAGGAGGGCTGTGTGGGATCCTGCCCGTGTCCCTAAGGGTGGCTGCCTCTGGAGTGAGGGGCCAGGGTCACAGACAGCCGAGGACCACTCACAGCGCTTACACAGAGGCCAGGCGAGGTGCCCAGAGGAAGGTAGGATATTTAGTTGGGGCTCCTTTGAAAGTCCAGAACCCACAACTTGCTTCAGGAAGTGGGGTGCGCGTGAGGTCACATGAGGATCGGGAGGAGGTGACAGCAGGTGCAGGAGCTCAAAGCACTCAGGCACCCCAGTTCTGCCTCAACTGCACATTTGCTCCAGCCCCCAACCCCAATCCCAACCCTCTATCTTTTCTGGGGTGCCTTTTCCCTTTCCCCTCATAACCTGGGGTGCCCCTTGGCTTTGGCTCACCATGGCCGTGACAGCTTTAATAATGTGCATGCTGCCATGTTATTTTCCCAGGTCTTGGTTTAAAGCCCTGAGAGGCTGGCGCTTCTCCACAGGTGCAGGGAGAGGCTCCCACCTAACCTCTGATTCGGGGGCCTCCCTGCCGGTTCCTTAGCTGTGGGAGAGCCATGGGGAGTCCTGGAGTTGGCCACTCAGCATGTCCCCCTGGGCCTCAGCATCCCTCAGGGAGCAGGTGGAAAGCGCGGATTTCTGCCGTCTCTTACCTACGGAGTCAGAAACTCTCGCAGTGGGCCTTGCAACATGCGTGTGTTACAAGCTTCCCGGGTGCTTTGTGCCATCAGTGCGGCACTGGCAGAAGGCAGCTCCCTGGCATGCCTGGCTGGAGGGAGGCTGCAGGGGTGGGGTTGGGGGTGGGGTGCAGGGAACAGTAGGAGCAGGGTGTGGGAGAGCAAGCCAGGATGTCCTAGATTTCCAAGAACTGGCCAAGAGCGTGGACCAAGGCAGAAGCAGGGGTCGGGCTCGCAGTCTTGGCTGGAGCAGGGCTGGGACCCTGCAGATCCCTTTCATCAGCCGTACCACGTGTGTTCAGCAGAATTCAGCCGTTTCCCTTTCCAAAGGGAAAATATGTTCGCGCAGCCTAAGTGTCAGTGTCGAGTGCTGCTCTCGTTTGGAAAGGCTGCTTTATTCCACTTGCTGCTTGCCACACCATCCCGGGGGCTTCTGGGTTATCCTGCGTTGCATGGGAGCACTGCCCGAAGCCAGGCCCTGGGCTGCAGCTCTGGAAGGTGGTGTTCTCACGGGTGCCGCTTCTCTCTCCTGGAGCCCACAGTCTGCTGGGAGCCTCGGTCAAGAAACGAGGGGTTTTTATCCGTTAGCTAATCACTCAAGAAATAGTTTTTGAACATCTCCTATGTGTCAGGCACTGGGGATATATACTATGATGATAACTGATGGGGAGAGACAGATGGAAACAGAAAACAGCAAATAAATTCTGTGATAAGCCCAGATGTAGATAAATGTGATTAAGAGATCAAAACTGCAGAATGTGATGAGGGAGGGGTGTCAGCTGCTGCCTTGGCCCCTTTCAGGGGCTTTTGAATGAGACCTAAATGATAAGGCCTGGGGGAAGAGCGGGTCAGTGGGGCCAGGGGGCCGAGCCTGCGACCAACGGCGGCCAGCAAGGCTGGGTGGGCTGCAGGGGAGAGTGAGGCCGTGGGCTCGGGGATCGGCAGGGGCTGGACAGCAGCAGGTGGGGGGACCTGCAGGCCACAGCATTTCCTTCCATCCTTCAGCCTCCAGCCGTTCTGCTGCTTAAAGAAAGTGTTACACATCCTCATTGTAAAGAAGCCATCCTTCCATCTCTTTTCTACTGGGACACGTCTCCTGGTTCTACAAAATGACCTGTTGTTGGAACTTTGGTGAGAGTGGCTTTTGATTGGGGTGGATGTGGCCATTTCCATTTTACAGACAAGTTGACTGAGGCCCAGAAAGGTGGACAGACTCACCCGGGGTCACACTGTGAGTGGTGGGACTGACTTGAATCCCTGTCTTTCACTTTTCACCTTGCTACTGCTCCAGAAGCTGAATTCTAGGCTTTGTTAAAGAATGTAGAGTTCCATAGGTCTACTAAGAACCATCTGGCAGTCCAGCCAAGAAAAGCAGCCTCTGGAAAGCAGGGAACTCAGTGTGAGCTGCAGTCAGCCTCAGCCCAGCGCTGCTCTTTGGCAGGGCATTTGCGTTTCACAATCTCCCTAACTGGGGTAGCCGGCGGGTGACCCAGGGCTTGGAGCCCCCCCAGCCCTACAGCCACAGAGTACCCCTGACCCCGTCCGCCGTGCTGCAGCCTCTCCCGTTCTTGGCTGGACCCTGCGAAGGGCAGCACCAGGGCAGGGCTCCTCTTGGATAGGCTCTGCCTTCCCCTTTTGTCCCCTGCGATGGCAGGGCTCCAGGCTGGCCTGAGCGCTTGTCACTGCCAGGCTGGGCAAGCCACCCAGGAGGGAAGTGGTGAATTGAGGGCTTGTATTTCCTTTTTGGCTGACACGCAGCCTCCCTTGGCTATTCAAGGTGTTTTGCCAAAATGGACAGTGAACGTTAAATAAGCATTCGTGACCTGAGCTAAGTTGATTTACCCAGTCTGGAGTTGGGTGTGAAAGAGGGAGGAGGGGGATAGGTCCTGGTAAGACCACTGGCCTGGGAGCCAGGAAACCTGGCCCAGCTGGTTCCAGCTTGGCCACTGGCTGTGTGACCTAGGCAAGTCACCTCCTCTCTCTGTGCCTCAGTTTCTCCATAGCAGGAAGGGGGGATTGGACGAGATGACCTCAAAGGGTCTTCATAATTCTGTGATCTCTGATAACGAGAGGTTGCACATCTGGTTTTTTGGATGACAAACACTTTACAATGCAGTGCTGTCCAGTTTGGTAGCCAGTAACTACGTGTGGCTGTTTAATTAAAATTAATTAAAATTAAATAAAGTAAAAAATTCAGTTCCTCACTTGTGCTAGCTGCACCCAAGTGTTCCATAGCCACACACCGCTGCCGGCTGCTGTACTGGACAGGGCAGGGCTAGACCATTTCCCATGGCTCAGCGTTCTCGTGGATAGTGCTGCTTCCCAGCGGCTGGGGACCCAATGGAGAGCCCAGGCCACTGTTTCTGCCATGGGATCCCTGGGGTCCAGCACTCACTCAAGTTCCTCCTCTAGCTGGGGAGCCTGTTGAAGGGGGCTTGGGGTAGGAAGAAGATTCAATCCAGATACTGTCCGGAGAGTGTCAGGCTGCAAGACCAGGAAACCTTAGGAGAGTGTCAAAGGTCCTGGCTGGGGAAGGGGTCACTGACAGGAGGTATGCCAGGAATTCCTAGGAGGAGGGCCTGGGGACAGCAGGGGCTGGAGTCCTGCAGGGGGGAGGGGCAGCTGCCTGGCACTGTGAGACCCTGAGCCTGCGGGGGGCCTCCTTTCCTTGTGGGTGGAATGGGAAGAATAAGAAAGAGGGCTGTTATGGAGAGGAAATAAAAGGAGACCCGCGAAAGCCCTTTGTGAAAGGCAAGGCCTGGAAAGCGTTGGAGACTACTTCATATGGCGCTGTTATTCTTCTCAACCTGCAAGCCTGACTGTCCTCAATTGTGAGTTTAAGGTTCTGGGGTGTACGTCCTATATTTCCGATGGGGCTGTAGGCTCTTTGGGGAAGGGAACGAGCCATGTGCATCCTGTATCCCCCACAGCCCTGCACGCACAGGCGGCTTCCCATCCACTCTGTCCAACCACAGTTAAACAGCCCGGCGCTGGTGGCCCCCACGTGGGGAGGTCGCACTGGCTCTCTCTTTCTCCTAACCTGGTGGCCTTTTACCAGCACGCATTCAGCCTCTGAGAGCTGTTGAACATTTTCCTTGTCCCTGATGCATTTGTGTACCTGGCTGGGTCTGGTTGTCATTTTCTGAACCCATGGCCCATTTAGGCTCTGACCCCAGCCCCGCCCTGTGTAAACAAATCTAGGGCAGAGGTCAAAGGACAGATCTGGGCTTTGCCAGCATCTCCTGTGGCTGCACTTGGCAGGAAGTGGCCTGGTGTCAAGTTTCATCACACTACCCCCTGCCCAGTCTCGGACAGGCATTCTGCATTCTGCATTCCTAGTTGGGAGGTGGCATTTCTGGCAGACTTACTGGTGGTGGATTGCCCGCTATGCTCCAGCCCTGCGTAGGTTCGTTGCTCAGGTCTGGCTTTGGTGTTTCATGAAGTCCCCACCACAGACATATAGAACACAGAGAGAGGGGTTTGAATCCTGCCAGAGAAACCTTTTCTGCCATAGAATTGACATGCTTCCCAACAATACTGGCCATGAAGATAAGTCAAAGTAACCATCTGATGATTATCTCCTTGTCCCAAACCAGGTGCTTTGTATATATATGTGAAATCCCATTAAATTCTTTTAGCCCTTTGTGGGCCAAGTTAATATTCCCATTTCACAGATGAGGAAACTGAGACTATGAGAGGCTAAAAGTTCTCAGGACCAGAACTAGAATTTGGACTCTGGTCTGTCTGATCTAGGCTCAAAGCCTCCTTTTCGGGATGTCCTGAAGGGCTCCTTTCTTCCCCTGGTGTCTTCTCTGATCAGGATGGGCTGCAGCAGGCCTTCCTGGCATCTGAAATGCTCTATGGCATCCCTGCTGTCTTTGCTTGGCCTCAGCGTGGTGATCTGGACTTCTAGATTTATGTTTCAGGCCAGGTTTTGCTGAGCTGTGTGACCAGAGCCAGCCATGGCACCCTCCCCACCCCCGAGCCTCAGGTGCCCTCGCTAGACAGTGGGGCGGCCTGGCTGGATTGTCCTACAGATCCAAGGAGGGGGAGGGCTGGAGTGCCAGGTGCATGTCGTCCCCGGCTGATTTGGAGGACCCATGAGACTGTGCACCGTGGTCCCTCAGAGGAGATGATCAGGGCTGTCTCCACGCTGCCCACTCCCCGTCCCTGCAGAGCCCTGGGTGGTTCCCCTCATGATCCCGGACACATCCAGCAGAAGACATGGGAAAGGCCTCAACACCACCTGGGCCCGTGTTCTCAGCCTCTTGCTGGGGTCAGGCTGCAGCTAGGGAGCCAGGGGCTGTCTTAGTTCTGCCCCTCTCTCTGGGTAGACCTAGGGAGCCATCCCCTGCGTGTGGCCTCCCTCATCAGATCCCACTTCCCTAGCTCCTTGGGCACAAGAGGATGGCCTCCCAGCCCTCTGCTTCCCCCAGGCAAATTTCTGCCTCCACACTTTGGCTGGCGCTCTGCTCCCTGCCTGAGGCCAGCCACACTTCCTTCTGTCTAAGGCTGTCCTCCCTCAAGGCTTGGAGCAGTGCCAATTTGGGTTTTAAAGTCCTCCTGAATGACCTCAGTCCCTCCTGACCACTCCGCCCTGTGCTGCTGGATGAAGGAGTATGTGGGGCCTTTACAGTCCAGAAGAGGTGAAGGCATGGCCACCTTCTTGGTGACCAATCCTGGCACGTCTTTCTCTGAAATTTGACAGTGGCCCCTGCTTCCCTTCCTCTTCTCTGGACTCCAGGGCCCTCCAGAGGCCCTGCAGGGTGGAGGGGAAGGCTCTGCAGTTGGACAGAAAGCCTAGGTTTGTTTCCTGGCTCTGCCGTTACAGGCCGTGGGACTCTGCACTTTGGTGTCATCATCTGTAAAATGCGGCTGATAATGGCAGAGAGGCCGCTGGGCCCGGCGGTGTGAAAAGCCAGGCGCTGCTGCACAGGCCTCGTCTGGATTTGTTTCCTGTCCTGGATAATAACAGCATTCAGGACAGACCCAGGTAGACAGTGCACGCACAGTAAATACTTCTTGGTTTTTTTCGATACTTTATTTTGGGAATCTTCCTCTATTAGAAGCAACCTCAGCTGCTCCAAGGCCAGGAGGAGAAGCACAGAAGCAGCTTCCAAAGGGGCCTGTGGCTGTCCCTTCCCTCCTCCTCCCCCACACCGGTGCTCTGGCATCTTTGCAACCTCGCCCTCATGCCGCCTGGGTGGCAGCACCGGCCTATAAATCAAACCAGTCCCTGGAGACCTTTGACCCAAACCAGATGGCCACACTGCGCCAGCACAGAGTAAGCTCAGCTCGCAACAATGCTGGGCCCCCTCCCCCCTGCCTGCCCTGGGGCTGGGAGCTCCTCTGGGCAGCTGCCCTGTCAATCACCACCACTTGGTGATCCAGGCATGGGCAGCAGCT
Organism: Cheirogaleus medius; assembly: GCA_008086735.1. Classification (NCBI taxonomy): domain Eukaryota; kingdom Metazoa; phylum Chordata; class Mammalia; order Primates; family Cheirogaleidae; genus Cheirogaleus; species Cheirogaleus medius. The sequence goes on from VBSM01000272.1 coordinate 2,273,707, forward strand.
GTGACCTTTCTGAGACTTCAGGGACCATCTTGGAGACATTCCATTAAGTCATATAAAGATCTCTTGAGGGTTTATGGTGTCTGCTCTCTATGGCACAGGCATTAGCCCGGCCCAACAGACCAAGCTGTTATGCCCCGTGCCACTATCTACCCCTCCTTCTCCAAGAAGCCTTCTCTCACAGCCAGCTGCTGGAGCTTCTGTAGTACAGAATGTGTGGCCCTCCAGCTACTCATTCTCACAGTGTTCATTCTGCCTGCAAACATGTGTTGTACTTTGTCTGCCCGGGCCCACGGAGAAGGTCAGACACTGCCCTTGCTACCAGGAGCTCCCAGAGATAGCGATGGACACAGATATTATAGGAATGGTGATGGGGTCTGTGTTACAGCCCAAAACCAGGTTCATTGCCCACTGTTCAGGAGGAAGCCAAAACACCGAGACAGCAGAGAAAGGGTTTAACATCACAGGCACCATGCAAGGAGATGGGAGGCAGTTCTCAAATCCATCTACCTGAATTTGAGAGAAAGGGTTTTTAAAGATAGTTTGGCAGACAAAGGGTTAGGCGATTTCTGTTCTGGTCATTTGCAACCAAAAATGCCTGGGTTCGGGGTGGAACCATAGGGGTGTAGAAATGGTCTTCTCATGCTGAGTCATTTCTTGGGTGGGGGATCAAAAGACCAGGTGAGTCAGTTCCTTGGCATGGGCCACTGGTCTGGGTGGGTCAGCTAGTCCATTGGAATGCAGGGCCTGGAAGACATCTCAAATATTAGCCTTAGGTTTCACAGAGGGGGATGTTGTCTTTGGGAGCAATGAAGAAAGCTAAGAATCTTTGTGACCATCAGCTATATGACTCCTGAGTGGTAAGCAATTATAAGAAAGCAAGCTAGGGAACAATGGCTAGTTATATATATTAATATATTTTAACTATGCCTATACCTTTGCGGAGTTCAGGCCCCTACCAGAGTTCCCACCTTGTGGCCCTTTATTAATTTCATAAAGGGTGGTTGCATCTGCATTTGAGCAGGAGGCCCAGGGCACTGTGGGAACTCAGAAGGTGGATGCACTATAACCTCAGAATCCAGCACAGCCTTCCAGGGAGGAGCAGTTGAGCTGAGTCTTGAAGAATAAGTTGGTGTTTGCCAAATAGGTGGGATGGGGGAAGGGCGTTTCAGACAGAGGCAACAGCATGTGGAAGGTACAGGCACAAGATGCCAAGCAACTTGATGGATTCGGGCACTTGCAAGTTCGAGAACATGCAGGAAGTACACCTAGGGACCTAAATGGGGTTTGGAAGTTTATCAGTGAGAATTAAGTCTGGTTGTTTGCAACCAAAAATGCCTATTAATATAGGCTTAAACAAGAATTTCTCTCTCGTGTAAGAGGCTAGAAGAAGGCAGTCCAAGGATGCTGTGGAGCTCCACGAGGTGATCGGTGCCCAGGCTCCTCCTGCCTGCTGCTCCACCTTCCCAGCTTGTGGCTTCCATTCCCATTGGTACCTCATTGTCCAGAATGGCTGCTAGAGCTTCAGCCATTGCACCCACATTCCAGGCAGCTGGATGGAAGAGTTGAAGGAGGGCACACTCCCTCCCTTTTAAAAGATGTCTCAGAAATATACTATGCTTCTGCACATAGCTCTATGGACAAAGCATTATCTCATGGTCACTTTTAGCTGCAAGGAAGCTGGGAAATATAGTTCTGGTCAGTGCAGCTGCTTAGGGCACTACTGTTCTGCAGAGGCTCCCGAGGCCCCACCTCGCCTCTGTGGGAAAGAATACTGTGGTCAATTAACGCCGCCTCCCCTTGGGGTGGTGTGGAACCGGCAGCATGCGGCCCAGCGTTTGTCGTGCTGGTCTGCTGCCAGAAGGCTCTCTCCCCAGGGCTTCCCAAGGTGTTCGGTGCAGTTCCGGCAAACAGAGCTGGGCACATGGCCAGCCACTCTCCAAAGCCCCAAAGCTGAGCAGAATTTAGGTGAAGGGTTTCTTGGTGCTCCGCAGTCTGATTTTATTTCTGATCTATGGCCTCCTTAAGGCATCCTTGACCTTCAGCAAGGCTGGAGTCTGCAGAAGATCTGTGTGGTTAGAGCATGGACTAGGAGCACAAGGAAGAAATACGGCGACGTCACTAAGGTCGCTGCAGCCCTGGAGAGAGGGGTCCCGGAATGCAATAATACAGAAAGAATTTGAGGACCGTTCTGAGCCATTTTATTCTCACACGTGGAAATGCGTTGTCTTCTGGTTTATTTCACTCACGCTGCGTGTCAGAGCCCAGTTTCCTTAGCCGTGAGCTGGGGCTGGTACCACCTGCCTGCAAGGGCTACTGGGAGGATCACATGAAATGAAAGAAGGCCACGCAGGTGAGACACACAGAGGAGGCAGTTAGGGGAACAGGTTGTGGCCTCACACTGCCTGGGTTCCAGTCCCGGCTCTGCTGCCTGATTGCTGTGTGGCCTTGTGTATGTTACTTAACCTCTGTGTTCCTTGGTTTCCTAATGTGTGGAATGGGGATAATAATAATAGTACCATACATGTGACAATATACTTAAAGGGTTTAGGATCCGTGTGTAAGTGGTAATGGCTCGTAAGAGCAGTCTTTGGGATCAGGCAGGTCTGGGCTGTGACTCTGGATGAATTACTCCTTTGAGCCCTAGTTTCCATATTTGAAACGAGGGTAATATGACTTGCCTCATTAGTCATAACCCTAATTGAGATTAGTGACAGAATAACTGTAAAGTCCTGACACACACAGTAAGTCAGAACTGTGGTAAAGATTACATAATACTAATCCTGTGTCCCAGGCTCTGTTATCAGCACTTTACATGCATTAAGAACCCTATAGATCATGAATGAGGTGCAACGAAAAGGAAAAAGAATAATGCATAGAGGTGGGTAACATTTCTCCTGGGGAAACTGAGAGATAGAGACTTGCCCAGGGTAACACAGCTGATGTGAAATGAAGCTGAGATTTCAGCTCCTGGGTCAGCGGAGCCCGAGCCTGTGCTGTCCTGCGTGGGAACGTTGATTCTGTAGAGGAGCAAGCCCTGGGTTTAAGAGGGGAAAGCTGGGGGTGGAGGTGGCCCAGGGCTTCAGGGCCACTAACCCCTAAGGTGACCAAGCACAGAGGATCAGGACTTCTGAAGCCCTCGTATCCATATTTGCACCTGTGACCCAGACCCTGTCTCAGGAGGATGAGCTCTCTGAGCCTGACTTGCGGGGGGCTGTCCTCCTGGGGCTGGCTCGGCAGGCAGTGTGGGCAGTAGTGTGGCTGTGGCAGGGTGACAGGGCCAGGAGGAGACAGGCCTGGAGCACAAGGCTGCAGAGGTCAGACTCCAGCCCATAGGCAGGGGGAGCCATGGGGGTGGGGGCTGGGGGAGCCACGGGGGGTTGGGACCTGGGGGGAGCACAGTGAAAGCCAGGTTTTAAGAGGATTCCCCCTTAGTAAAATAAAGGGGTGCAAGGCCCCAGAGACCTTGTGCAAACAAAGTTGGATAAGAGGGTGGAGGGAGGCAGGCCATGTAGGGAGGTAACCCAGGAAGAGGGACCCAGCAGGAGACAAAAAGTCTAAGCTGTACTGGGGGAACCCTCGGTTTGGGGGTCTCAGCATTAAGCACTGTGGCAGCTACTTGACATCCATGCTCTCATTTGATCCTCAAATGGTCCTGGGAAGTGGATGTGTTGTACCCATTTTCCAGATGAGGACACAGAGGCTCAGGAGGCGAAGTGGGTTGCCAGAGGATTCACAGCCAGGGGGTGGCAGGATTGGCCCAGGGCCCAGGGCAGGGCACCCAGCCACAGGGTGATGCAGTCCCCCCTCGCCTGCCGAGGCTGACGTGGGCAGGGGGAGAGGAAGGTGGGAGGATGATGGCAGGTGTCTCTAGTCACCTACTTGAGGAGCTGCTACCTGTCCCTGGCAGGTTGGGGGTGGTAGGACTCTTTTGTATTTAAATGATAGACTTTTCTTTAGGAAGCAAAAGTTTGGTTGTGCTCAGTGAGCAGGAAAATGGAAATGACCCTCGAGCAGAGATTTAAAGCCCTGTTGGCCGTTTAGGCAGCACCATGTTTAATAGCTGGGACCACAGTGTCTGGTGATAAATCTGCTGTGCGCTGTGGGGTGCGGAATGGGGTCTCCCTGCTCTCCGAGTTCCATCTGGACCCGAAATTCCTTCCTCAAGGCCTCGAAATGGATCCAGTAGCTGCCCACCCCTTGCTGGACTGCACAGGCTGATAGTGCTGGCTTCATGGGAAGGTGCTCTCAGCGTTACAGGGAGACACGAAAGGCACAAAGTTACACGTGCTACATAAATTCACACTGAAATAATGCCAGAGGCTATACTCCAAACAGGTTATCGACAGTTACTTCCAGATCGCAAGACTGGAGGGGAATTTTCCTGCTTCTTTGTGCTTTTATGTACTTCCAAATCAACACATACAAAAGGGCATATTTTTGAAAAGTCTAAAGAGCCCCCATCCCTGCTTTCTGGAAGGTTCTTGGGGTGCCCTCGCCACATCCCTCAGCCCTCCTGCCTCAGGTACTGCTCTGCCTTCCCCTAAGCTGCAGGCGGCCACCCAGTTGGATAAGGCCCAACCTGGATGCTCAGGGGAGCTGACACGTGTGGGCACACCCCTCAACCATGGGGACAGGGATCCGTGGGCTCCCCAGCCTCCCGTGGGACTGTTCAGAGGTGCATTCGACACAGCTGCTCAGAGTCCCTGCTGAAGGAGCCCCCATTGCTCACAGCCGTAGCTGACTCACTGACACACCTTTCCTGTCTCCCTCCCTTCCCCGTCTTACTCTCCCCCTCTCTCGTTTTTTGTTTCCTGAGATCCTTCCTGAAAAACTACCTGTATCCAAATTCCTATTTCATGGAAACCCAAACTAAGGCAGGCCCACCCTGACCAATTTCTTGTAGACCTCCACTGACATGTTCTAGGCATATGCAAGCACATCTGTGTCCACATTCAGATACTGACATAAGCATTCTTTTTAACACAGTGCAAATGGGACCACACTGAACTCACCACTCTGCAGCTTGCTCCCTTAGTGACTGAGTGCAAGGCTGCAGGAGGAATTTCAGGTGCTGGCCCTCAGGCCGAGGAGCCCTTCCTGGCATCTTCAATCCTGCTTGTGGGGTCACCCACTTCCCCTCAAGGTTGGGAACAACCCCAGCTAGTGGATATTGGTCCTCAAGGAAGGGGTGTGTGTGACAAATCCTCGTCCTCTTCCAGTGGGGCAGTATTCACTGTCCAAACACTGGCTGAGCCTTCTCCAGCCCCGCCGGCAGGCCAGACCGGGCTGCACGTTGCAGCTGCAGAGATCAGCTGACTTGCGTCCGGCCAATACATCCAGCAGGAGTAGAACGGTCCATAAGGACCCCAGGTGCCCATGGACCTCAGAAAGGGGACACAGGACATGAAGAGGCAGGGGGTGGATAAAGTAGGGCTCTGCAGAGTAGGTGACACTCTTGAGTCCTGAAATCTGGGAATTTGCCAAACAGGGTGGAGCCCAAAGGAGAGGGAGGTCCTGGCAGGAGGGCAAGGCAGGCTGAGGGGACAGCCTGCGCAAAGGTGTGGAGGGGCGAAGGAGCTGTGGGGGAGGTAAAAGCAGATGTGGGTGAGCAGATGTGGCGCTTTCAATGACTCGGCCTATCGGTTTTCTGGACTGCAGTGAAGTCTTCAGCGGAGACTTTCTCAAGCAGGCCTGTGAATGCCACCAGCCTCGGGGTCAGGCACCAGAGGAGGTGATGGACGCATGTGGACAGAAGCCCTTACCTTATTCTTTGGGGAATTTGTCAAAAGCCGGTTATCTTAGAAAAACCAATTTTCAGGGATTTCACAGAAATCATTTCAGAATTTTTGGGTGTTGACAGCTCTGCTATTAATCAGCTGGGTGACCTTGGGAAAGTCACTGTAGGTCCGGGTTTGGAATTGTCCTTTTCGCTTTTTCAAAAGCAGCTGGTAAAACCTTGGTATATTGACTCCCAGGGGGATGGGGAGATCCATAAACAATTGTCTTGGGGGGTGTCTGCCACTCACTGCCCCCTTTTATTTTGCTCCTGCTCCCCTTTCAGACTTTTTGCAAATTAAGGGAAATGCTAAGCAGAACAGTTCTTTCTCCCCTCTTCTCTCTCTTTTCCCTCCTGCCTCCTAGATTGGGAATATACACTGGGGTCAGCCCAGAATTTAAACACCCAATTCTACCACCATGTGACCCTGGGCAAGTCAATTTTTGTTTTTAAATTTATTTATTCTGCACATATTTGAGCACTCACTATGTGTCAAACACTGTTCCAGGCACTGAGGATACAAGATAGCAGAGAAAAAACAGACAAAAATCCCAGTCCTCATGAAGCTTATATTTTAGTAGTGGAGATAGACAGCCAATAAATGAACAGTAACATGTAAGCTAGTGATAAGTGCTATGAAGAAAAATATTAATAATATAGGAAATGGGCTAGAGTGTGTTGTAGGAGGCCGGGGTTTGCACTATTAAATAAGGTGGTTGAGGAAGGCCTCCTTGAGAAAGTGATATGTGAGCAAAGACTTGGAAGAGGAGAGGGAGTGAGCCATGTGGCTGTCTCTGGAAAGGGCCATCCAGGCCGAGGAAGCAGCAAGTGCAAAGGCCATGAAGCATGTGGACTGGACCCCAAGAGTGAGGGCAAGAGGAACAGGGACAGAGGCCAGGGAATAACCAGGCATAGGGGTAGGCAGATGAAGTGTGAGATTTGGCTTTTTCTCTGAGTGACACAGGGACTCACTACAGACTTGGGAAGAGGAGTGATATGGTTTACCTTGGGTGTTAGGGGAATCACTTTAACTGCAGTCTTGAATAGATTGTAGAGGAGCCAGGGCAGAACCGGGGAGGCCAGTTAGGAGGAGATTTCAAGACAGGTGAGAGATGCTGGTGGCTTGGATAAAGATGGCAGCAGAGAAGGTGGTGGGAAATGGTCGGATGCTGGATATATTTTGAAAGTGGGGCCAACGGGATTTGCTGTAGTGGGCTAGAGAAAGAGAAGAGTCAAGGATGACCCCAAGTTTTTGGGCCCAAGCAACTGCAAGGATGGGGTGCCACTAACCAAGATGAGGAAGACTGCGGTTGAGACCTATGAGGGTCGAGATGCCTATCCGGGTCTCCAAGAGGAGGCACTGTGTAGACAGGGGGCAAGCATATGGATGTTTTATAGCTCTGACCCAGCATGAAATCCACCACTGAAGGAGGGTAGCTACTGAAGAGGTCCCGGGACTGAGCTTCATGCACTGTAATGCTTAGAAACCAAGCCTCAGTTTCTCCATCTGTAAAGTAGGGATAAAAGCCATAACTACCTTGTAAGGGTTGTCACAGAGATTATTTAGTAATAAAATGTGGAAGAAAACTACCATAAACTTGAGTTCCTATTAATGATAGAAATGACTGTCTCAACAAGCATGATGCTGTCTACTTGTAAATGCTTTTCAACTTTTAAATCCATTTTCAATCGTTTTTGACCATCAGAACTGTCTTGAGCAATAAAACAGGACATAATTCTCCCCATCTGACAAGTGAGAAACCTGGGGATCAGAGCGGTTCAGGCAGGTGCCTGAGTCTCCACCACATTCTGGTGACAGAGCCAGAGCTCGTGTGGAAACCCCACACTCCTGTTTCTCTGTTCTTCTTGCCACAGCCTGTTAATGCTGACAGATGATTCATTAAAGTAGAGCAGGTGCTGCTTGCCAGCAAGAACATGGATGCTGGCTTTCCTTGGGACAAGGCAGTGCCCCCCACAGGGGGTCCCAGGGGCCCAGCTTTGTGCTAAGTGACCAGGGGACACAGGCTGAAACCTACAGAGGTGTTGACAGGGCAGATTTCCTATTGGTAAGCAGATGAGCAGGGAGAGCACGTTCACACACCAGCTCTCTTCAGCCAAACCTGCATCCTTCCTCTGGAGCCTGCTCAGCCCAGACGCTGCTTTTCTTAGCAGGCAGTTCAAGCATTGAACACAGCAGGAAACAAACTCTAGAAGAAGCTGCGAACCCAGAGTTAGCAGCATGGGGACAGGGAAGGGCCGAGTGTGCGGGAAGCGGACTGTTGGTTTTGAGTCAGGCTGAGCTGGGTTCACATCTCAGCAGTCTTTATCCTGAGCTGGGAGACCTGGTGCCAGGCATTTCATCCCCCTCAGCTCCGGCTTTGTCTTCTGCAGGACGGGAGGGTAACCCCTGCTTCTCAGCATTGCGTAAGGACTAGAATTAACGTATGTAGAGTGAGGGGCACAAAACGGGGCCTGATAAAAAGTGGGTGCTCTTAACAGCATTAGCACTATTAGGAAATGAAAGGAAGGCTTCCGGGCTGCAGTCCACCTACATTCAACCAAAGCCCTTCTCCTTCACTCACCACGTCTGGTCTGCCGCCCTGACTGGGGACAGATGCTCAATTGAGAAGTATTGATTAGAACCTACTGCATTTAAGGCCTTCGTCCCTGATGCGACTAGCGTCCCTGTGCACCAGGCGTGTGCCTTGAGGCTGGGACACAGCAGACTCTGCCAGAGCAGCTGCTGGCCTTGCCCGAGCGCCCTCTCCTGCACTGGCCCTGCGGCTGGCCCCTGCAGGCATGGCTGGCACGGGGGCTCTGGCTCCTGCTGTGGGGTCTGCTGCTGCTAAGGCCTGGTGAGCAGCCCGGGCACTGGCCCACAGCAGGGAGCGAGAAGGCAATGCCACTCTCCACAGGAAGGAGCCCTCCTGTGTGCCAGCGCTCACTGGCTCTTATCGACTCCCATGCCCCTGCACCCCTGCCAGGAGGGGCTGCTCACCCATCTTGGGAGGCCCAGAGAGGGGAAGTGAGGTGCTCTGGACCGCACAGGCCGGTGTGATGTGTGGGCTCTGCTACTTCTCCTCTGCCTGCTGCCCTCCCCAGGCCCTGCTCAGAGGAGGCTGCGGTCACATTGTGGCTACCTGGCTGCTGTGCAGGCCTCGGGAGGGCTCTGGGCAGGCAGTGGCCTGGGGCTGAGCCTGACCTGCCCCGCAGGAAAAGGTGTCAGGAGCCCTGCTCAGGCAGAGGTGCAAGGTGGGGCAGCTGCAGAGGGCACGGAGGAAGACGAGGTGTTTTCCTTGCATAAGAGAGTCTGTAGGGAGAAATCAAGGCTTCTTGGAACTTAAACCTAAAAGAGCCAGCTGACTGTGATGACAACAACAGCAATAATAAAGTAGCTAGTAATGCCATATATTGTGGTAAGCACTTTCCGTACTGTAAATCTTCAAGCAAATCTGCGGAGCAGGCTTTAGTTCCTTTTGCACTTTATAGATGAGGTAACCGTGGCTCAGAAAGGTCACTTAACTTGCCCAAGGTCGCCCAGCTGATAAGTGGCAGAGCCAGGATCCAAACCCAGGTCTATTTCATTCTAGTACCATACTCATTCTGCTATACTAACTGAGGTGCAATTTAATTCATCAGAATGTTCGAGCTTAGGTGACAGGGAGGCCCAGAGAGGTTAAGCCGGGCTCAAGGCCCACAGTGGATTAGTCACAGCCGGTGAAGCTTCCGGATCTCCAAGCCACCTTCCCACCCTGCAGTGCTGGAGGAGGGCTGTGTGCCAGCTGCCAAGGCCCAGCTGTGCTCTCCCCACTTCCCCATGCATATTTATCACACACTCACATATTTTCATGAGTAGTTCAACCTCTGTAATAGGCTCAAACCAGAAGCTGAGGGTCGTTTTTACCAGCTATGCATGAAAAGCCACATGCCCACTCCTTTGACCACCAGAGCCTGAGCCACACCTGCTGAACTGGCCAAACAGCCCTCCCCTCATACCGTGTAAACCTCCTATGTGACTTTGTTCTGGTCACTGCCATCTTCTGGGCCTCAGTTTCCTCTTCTGGGAAGTGGAGCCAGCAGCACCAGCCTGCTGGGATGCCTGTACAAAGCCAGCCAGGTTCCCAGCACTCAGCTGACGTTTAACAAATGCTGCCCTGGCCTGGCCTGGCTCCCTCTATTGTGGGCAGCCGGGCGTGCTTGCTCACTGTGTTCCTAGAGCAGCGTTTGCTGCGTGGGGCTGGCAGGGGCTCAGGGGTCCTCCTCTGAGGGTGACGCTGCTCACATCCACCTTCCTCTTCCTCCTCTGGCTCCCATGGCAGCCCCCTCCCTTCTCCTGCCACAGCTCTCCCCACTTGACCAGGAGCCTGGTTGATCTCTGCGCTTCTGGCCTCCAGCACGGGACCTGCACAGAGTAGGTGCTTGAGACCTTAGCGAATGAATGAATTGCTGAAATTGTGCCCTGGCTGTGTCCAGATCTATGCTGGCTGCCATGGGAGGTCCTAGGGAGAGTCTCTACCTCTGTTCTCTCCAGGTGATCATGGGGAGGTGGGACAGCTCTTTGTCCCCAGCACTGGCCTCGGAGGGAGCTGAGCTAGACGGCTGTTCCTTGCACACACTCCTGTGCCCTGAACTCAGAGGAGGCTGGTGGAGCAGGGAAGGCCTCTCAGAGCAGGCAATTTTTGAGTGCGGGCCTAAAGAGAACATGGATTGGATTTGTATTTGCTCCTGGGCTTTTTTTTTTTTTTAACCACTCCCAAATGTCCTATAACAAAATGCTTTCAAGTGGAAACTACTTTATTGCACCCTGAGAAAGCAGCCGGTTGCCTGGCAGGCTGAGGTGCTGGCTGGCCATAGCGCTCGGTGCCTGACCCGACTGCAGCTGCCTGCAGCACTTCTTGTCCTGAAGGTTCTCTCCCGGTCGCCCCTGGGAACAGCCCTCAACCACTGCCTGGAGGACTGGTGTATAAATCCCCCAGCCCCCTCGCCTCTCCAATGGGGTCACTCAGAATTGTGCTGCTGGCCTCCGTGGGGTTAGGCCCCTGGGCTCCGGTGCTCACTGTAGCTGGCACAGGAATGACCTTCCTGGTGTCGCCCACTGTCCTGCCTGTGCCTCTCTTGTCTCCAAGACCTCACACACTTCTTTGTGGCTGCACGGTCCCTCTCAGAGAACATGCGAGATTGAGAAGTGCCTCCCGGGCCAGTAGGGAAGCATGGTATATAACAGGAGAGAGAAAGGCTAGGGAACAGAGGCTAGACTAGGTAGCGGTGCATTCTGCTGCCAGATGGGGCATCACTAGTCTGCTCAGCTGAGTCAGAGGTGGGCAGGGGCCGCGGCAGGCATGGGGTAGGGGTGAAGACGGTCCCTCAGCCACCGCACGGAAATGTGCCTGACGTGCGGGGCGACGGTGATGCCACGGCCTCCGCAGGTCCCGGAGAGCGCTGCTCTGCCACCGAGCCTGCCGAGGGCATGTTCAGGAAGGGATTTCCGGGCTACTCTGAGGCGGAAAATTTGAGACTCTAAGCTCCTCAACAGCTGTGTCCTCTGTATTGTTTGGGCCGCTGCCTGGAGCACCATGGCTACGGAATGAATACAAATGCATAATGGAAGAGGCTGCCGGGGGCTCAGAACAGACTTATTCATTCCCCGCTCACCCACCTGCTCCCTTCCCCGCTCCCCTGAGACTTTGCTGGGACTTGATGTTGTCAAAACTCATATAAATCCTAATGGCATCTGGCTCTGTTGTCCGCATGGCCCCAGACATCAGGAGGAAGAAGGGAGTTTTTACTTTTCTCTGTAAGTGAGGGAGATAGCCGAGGTGTGCCCTTGCCAACTCAGACTTCCTGGGAAGCAGCTAGGACCCGGAGGACAGGGACGACTCGGGACCGTTGTGTCCTGTCCCCTGGGAACATTCTGGGTAATCTAGCTAATCCACCCCAGTGTTCTCTGCGTGGGAGGCTGGGCCTGGGACTAATCGGCACTGTGGGCAGAGCTGCTGTCTCAGAGGAGGGAGGGCCAGGGAGAGGTGGCCTCGTGGAGATCTCAGGTCCTAGCTCAGCAGGCAGCCAGCAGACTGCTATGAGCAAGTCTGGGGTGACAGCCAGGGCCTGGATTTGGGCAAGGCGGGCAGAGGGGATGGAAATAACACCCGAGACCAGGGAACCGGAGCTGCCTTTACCTCAGCCAGAAGCCTCAGATATGCTTCCCTGCGGAAGAGGAACCAAACCTAGGATGAGGCCACAGGGGAGCAGCTGAGTGAGTGAGTAAGTTGGCAAGTGAGTTTAGTGACCAAAGGAAGTAGATGGTGTGCTGGACAGTTGGGGCCTCCTAAAACAGGTTATAGTGGGAGCCTCACCTCCCTTAATATGGACCTCATACTTCTTTTGATGCAGCCTCTGTTAGTCTTAGCTAACTGAGCAGCCTGTTCACACTGCCCAGTCTCAAAGAGCTTGTGGCTCTCTCCTTCATGGATATATTGCCAAGCCAGCTCTCCCTGTCCTGCCAGCTGGATTGATTTCCAAGGCCTAAAAGCAGGACTTTACAGGAATCCCTAATGGGTTCCATCTAACTGCACTATGCCAAATTTCCTAGAGTGTGGAGGCCATTTGGGTTTCTAATCCATACTCTTTGTGGTATCTCTCTTTTCCAGCTTGTGCTGCTCACACATTTGGTAACGTCGTAGCAAACGTGGAAATATTAGCATCCTACCTCAAACAAAATGGGCACATAACTGTTATTTGTGTTTTGTTGAGTTTCTTTTGGCTTCTTGACACAATCCTCTTTTTTGGGTAGATGCTTAATTAAACATGTGATCATTTTGATTTTGTAATTTTTTTTCAGTAGTTTTTGAGCCAGTAAATTCATCCCATGTCTCAGATATCTTTTAAGGCCCTTGAAAACCTTGTAGTCCAGAGCCTGTGCCTGGAAGGAGTGCCCCATTGTTTCAACCGCCCACCACCTTCTCCCTTCTGTCCTGGTCAGCTGACCTTCCTGGCTCTGGTTTCCTTGTGCTCAGTCTATGGTCTTTTGTAGATGGCATCTAAATTCATCACCCTGAAATACCATTTCTCCTTGTTCCATCCTACCTTGACAGTCTGGGCTGCTGACTGGAACCAGCCTACCTGGGGGCTGTCCATTACCAGCCCCCAGACCATGCTGCCCTGTGTCCCTCTGCCCTAATATAGGCCATCTCTGTAGTCTGGCCAGGGCCTTTGGTGGCCCTTGGACCCACCATGCTGATTGTTCCATTTCCATCTTAGTTCCTGCTCTTACCCAGCCTGGGCATGGCAAGGGCTTCAGTGAAGCCACCCTGGGCCCGTGGTGAAGGCATTCAAACAACAGAGACTACGTTTCAGAGACTGCCCATGTTTCTCGCCAAAGACTCACATTTCCCTTATTCTTATTCTTGATCCGTTCTAAGGAGTATCTCCTATGGCCTCTTGACTTTAGCTTTCTGCATGTCTCCTGGATGGAAGAGAGACTGGCCGCCCCTCCTGTTAAATGGAGAGGGATGGGCTCTGGGGTCTGCAGGTGGCTATATTTGGGAGAGCGGCTCAGAGGAGAAGCTGGGTTGTGGCTGGTACCACAGAGCAAAAGATCAGTGAGCCTCTGATTGGGTGGCAGATAATTAAATTAATAATTAAATAATTAAAATAATTATTAAAAATGACCAATAAGGAAAACATTGTTGATAATAATGGTGACCCTTTCATGAGTACATTGGAGGTCCTGTTCTGAGCACTTTTTTATACATACATTACCTTATTTAATTCTCACAATATTCACATGAAACAAAAACAGGCTCAGAGCAGATACCAGAGCTGTGAAAGGCCACACGGGCTGGGAGGACAGCCCGACTGTCTGGTTCTCAGAGCCATGCCCTTTCCTCTTCGCCGGCCCATTTTCTTAAGAACCAGCAAGTCTTTGCCGATTCTTGGAGAAATGCAGCGTTCTGTTGATCCATCTGCCTAATCCTTCACCAGTACCAAAGGTTTTTATTACCGTAATGCTGTGGTTAAAAATTTATTTTAACAGCTGATAGGACCACTCCCACCTCATTACTCTTTGAGTATTTTTTTGTTCTTCTTTTGTGTTTACTTTTTTAGATAAACTTGAGTTAATCATTTTGGTACGGTCTCCAAAAATTCTGATAGCATTTTAATTGAGATCGTGCTACATTTGTAGATTATTTTAGGGAATAAGTGACGTTTTTGAGTTACTGAGTATGCCAATCCAAGCATAAAATATGTCTTTCTATTTATTCCAGTTTTTTGTTATATCCTTTGATATATTTTTTTACTCTTACAAGTCTTACACAATTATTGTCATGTTTATCCCTAGGTATTTTATCTTTTTTGTTTTTATTATGAAAGGAATCCTATCTTCCATTATATTTTCTTCCTTGTTGTTTGTGTAGAAGGGGGGCTATTGATTTTTGATTACCAATTTTGTAATAGTCTGCCTCACTGAACTCTTATTTCTCCAATAGGTTCTCTTTCAATTCTCTTGAGTATTCTAGGTATATCATCACATCATCTGCAGATAGTGACAATTTTGCCTTTTTTCTCTTATCTAATTGTTTGACCAATTCTCCCAGAACAGTGATAAGTAATAGTGGTGTTGGTGGTTGTCTTAGTTTATTTTCTGCTGTTATAACAGAATACAAGAGACTGGGTAATTTACAAAGAACAAAAGTTTATTTGGCCTATGGTTCTGGAGACTGGGAAGTTCAAGAGCATGCATCAGCATCTCGAGAGGGTCATCCCATGGTGGAAGGTGGAAACAGGAACATGAGACAGAGACCAGATGGGGACCAAACTTATCTTTTTATCATGAGCCCTCCTCCTGAGATAACTAACCTACTCCCATAATAATGGCATTAATATATTCATGAGAATGGAGCCCTCATAGCCTAATCACCTCTTAAAGGTCCCACCTCTTAATCCTGTTACAATGGCAATTAAATTTCAACAAGAGTTTTAGGGGGGACATTCAAACCGTAGCAGTGGGATAGTATTATTCCTAATGACTAAATAATATGCTGTCATTTGGTTATACCATAATCTAATTAACTGTACTCTATTTTGTACACTTAGGTTGTTTCTTTTTATTTATTTATTTATTTTTTCAGCATATTATGGGGGTACAAATGTTAAGG